>CM066328.1:326898083-327475583 GCA_033807585.1 Hydrophis major | reverse complement strand
TGTGATGACCTTCTGAGTTCTATTGTTGTAACATCCTGGGTCTTGTGCTATAATCACCTGGTGTGTAATGACTTAGGTCATGGGCTGTGTGATGACCTTCTGAGTTCTATTGTTGTGTTACAAGACCCAGGAGGCCACAACAATAGAACTCAGAAGATCATCACATAGCCCATGACCCAGGTCATTACAACTGAGGAGATTACAGCACAAAAAAGCCAGCCAATCTGCAAACATCAACTCATTTCATTTTTAATGTGTGCCAATGGTTACTCCACAGTAAAAATGACAGTAAAGGTTATCTTATATTCCTGCAATACTGCTGACCTGGATAGGTGCTATAGTTATGTAAAGCCATGTATCTAGACTGCAAATGTTGGAACCCCACAGAAAAATGGCCCTGAGGGAAAAAATATACAGGGTTCCACCCACCCTCTGATGCATAAACTTGGAGATAACAACAAATGAAAACCCAATCCTGGAATTTGTTAATCAACTATTTAAACAAGTCACAGTTACCTAATTTTGGACACTAATGAAAATTGTATTTTCCTTAAAATTGGAAATAAATATTGATAATCCCTATATGGAAGAGGAGAAGGTACTATAACTCATACAGGCTGAATGAAAACCATAGTTTTAAACATAATGTTCACTGAGTTTCATAACAAGCAGCTCTGATATATATTATAAAGTGTTTAGATAATGATTTTCATTTCTAGTCCCTAGTAAGGTTACCTAAATAGAAATCATATCACACATTTTCATTTAGTAGTGAAGTATTGATTTTAAGAGATGCTTGTAAGCTGTAGTTACACATAAATATGTACATTTTCTTCTTTATGACTGTGATCTTAAATGAGTTGTGCTTATATTATAATTAAGTTGTCAGATGTGGATTATAGATACAGCATAAAAAACAAACTCTACTGAGTAGTTTGGTTTTTATCCAAACATCCAGAGTAGGTAGATTTGACTATTTTGGTTATGTCATTTCTACATGTCTTATGCAGAGTCTGATTTGTTCTATTTGCCCAATATTTTTGAAATATGGAAAGATTTCCAAATAAGAATGAATGTATATGAATGAAGTTTCTATCTGCAAAAGCCTTCAAAACTATGAATCCAAATAAAAATGAATGTATATGAATGAAGTTTCTATCTGCAAAAGCTTGCAAAACGATGAATCTGCTTAAAAATGTGAAATGAACAAATGCTAGAACATCCCTACTCTAAACCTTGTTTAAATTTTCTAATGAAAACATAATATTTCAACTAAATAGCTCTATACTGACTTTTCATAAACCTATACTGAGTATGCCATCACACAAAATTAATGAAAGTTGCCCAATTGGGGAAATGGGAAGCATTTAAAATCAATAAATAAATGCTCATTTATACTATTTTCAAGTAATGAGCCAGCATTTTGCTGCCTGATATGGGGTCTAATCCCATCTTTATTTCTCTCTGCATAGTGGCATTTTAGTAAATTAGTTCACTGTGTCGCGTGACAGTTTTGGATACTTCTTGTTTTTTTAGATCAAAATCACTTTTATACATTTGTAACAACAAGTATTTCAACGTATGTTATTTTTTATAAAGGATGATTATTCCATACCTCGCTACCCATTAAATGTTCATTTGGTGAAAAAAGATCAAACCAATTTTCATTTTTTACTACTACAGGAACCTAAAAGTAATAAGAAATTTAATTATTCTATTAACATATACATAAATTGTTAATATTAGAATGAAAATCCATATATTTCACAGCTCAAAGTTATACAGCAAAGTGTATCCCAAAAGACTTGTACACTGATTAAGAAAGTATGTTGAGCAATATAAACTTTGTTGGCAATAAATCAGGTATCCAGAATACTGTTAATATGAAATGGTCAAAAAGTATAAAGGGGTAATAATGCCTTCCATGGTGACATATTCTGTTTTTTTCCTTATTCCTGTATTTGAGAAAAACTTGAAAAACCTTCAAAATCTCTGAACAAAGATGACCATGGAACAATTATAAAAACTATTGGATGAATAGAAATTCTAAATTCTTGAAATCTGATTTTTCACAATTCTAGAGCTCAATATGAGCTTTTAAATTATAGGAAATACATTTCACATTTCTAATAATCATTGGTTTTGCAATGAAGGATATTCCAATTCTTTTTTTGCATATTATTGTGCATTATTTAAGTTAAAAAATAAACTTTTTAAAAAAGAAAACCAAAAGTTTAAATAGATAACCAGAAATTAGGTGCATCTCACCTTATTGGTTAAAATTTCTTGAGGCCTTTTCCAAAGACTCACTTTCAGTGAAGAGGGAAGTTCGAGTTTTCCTTCTGGATCTTCAAAGACATGCTGTGTGCAACATTAATTGAAAGAAAAATTTGTTGAATTCTTATTTAGTCATATCTAGATCACACTAATTGAATTTAGTGGTACTTTGATGTTATCCGTTCAGTGATGTCTGACTGCTAATTTAATGAATTTATCTGAGTTAATCTAAGTAGTATTATATTTAAAGCAAATTCTAATAGTTTACTCTTTAATGCAGAATTGATAAATTTCTACAACTCTGAATAATGTAAGTAATGTAACCAGAGAAAATAGCCCCAACATTTTGCATCTATTTCTTTTTGGGCTATGGGTGGGAATTTAAAATAAAATGTAAAAAACATTCTATATATTGATTCTGTTGAAAGATTTGTTTTCTAATTATGCCACTCAATTTTGGCATTTATGTGCTGAATTGTGATGTGATTATTTTTTATAATAATGTCTAATATATCATAACAATTACAAATTCAAGTCTTAAGTAGAGAACACCTTCATTGTCCATGACAGGCAATGAAGGCACTGACATACTACATGCGTAGATATTACAGTATCCACTCTATCTACACACTAGGCAGGTTGTTAGTAGACAAAACAGCTTCTTCACCATCTTCCAGCCCTCTGCCAACAGTCTCATTTTTAATAACATGATATACAAAATAATTATTTTAAGTTGTTCATACATTTTTTTCTTCATATGTTATAATGAAAACTGTTATTTTATATGTAACTAATTCTCAAAAACTCAAGAATATAAACTGTTTAATATAGTCTAAATATAGCAGTTTTTTAAAAATGTATTTTTAATATTACAATAAAATGAGCAGAGTAATTGAAAAATACAGAGATAAATTCTATGTATGATCCAAATAAATTCAAAATTTCACCGCTTCCATTAACAAAGTTCTGAGGAGCCTGGTTTTGTTTAGTTTTTCCTTTTGGCTATGCACATATTTCACATGGAAAAGAACTCAATCTGGTGTAGGGTTGGATATATATGGCTTTGTCGTTCATATGAAAAATCAAAGCAAATTTCCAGTTGGAATTGGAAAGGAGATGACATTTGTTACATGATGTAAAATTCCTCACATCCTTTTCTGCTGCAAACCTGATAGTAAGGAGTGCAGAAGATAATTTCTGACTGTTCTGTTTCAGAAACAAAGCTGAGAGATACATTTCCATTGAGGATGTATATTGTTCTGATGACTATGGCTTTGTACATGATAATAAGAGCTATCTCTAATTTTTGGAAACTGGATTTTAATGCTTACTGATTTTATTTTAACATAAAGTACAAACAACATTTTTTTAATTATAGTCCAGAGATAGTCTAAATAATGAGAAGTCAACTTCAGAAACTATAAATCCTACATTTATTGTAGAGTGTCTACACTTAATCTTTTGTAATGTTGGTAGCTGATTGGTTTTCCTCATATCTAAATCTTGCTGAAGAGTGTTTCTCACCATTATCACTTGACAACTCTCTATTGCAAAGGACAAGGAAGCCATTGACAGAGAAATTTCAAGGTTGCAACTCTACCAGTCTAGCAAACTTCATAGGGAGAAATCCAACTATAATGCTAAAAAAAGCAACAGAAAGTTGGGTGTGCTAACAAAGGGTGTGCTAACAAAAGCATTCTGCTGTTCTCCTCTCACTATTTGTTCACTTATAGAACAAAAAGACAAAATGCTGCCCCTGATCAAATTCCAAATTTTCTCCTCAAATCTTAGGAACAGATTCAGGTTTGCATGTCAAAACTATGACACACTGAAACTAATGTGGCAATCAAAATACACAACCAATGAAATGATGGTCACAGGCAAAAGTCCACATCACACTGGTAGTGTTGAGTCACTGTTGCCAACTGACATGTGGAAAACTTAGAGTTACTAAACAAGTCTTCTCCCTATCTCTTGCAATCATCAAATTGAAAATAAAAGGCATCATTCCCAAATGATACGCTCTCCCCCGAGTTATAATGAAACTGAATATTTTTATACCTCAAACACCAGCTAGCTCAACTAGCCAACAAACAGACCATTGGCGATTTAAGTACTTTGATTTTACAATTAAAAAATCAAAATAAATGTAGTGACAATTTCCCCCCACAATTCTTCTCATATGAGATGCATACTTTCCAGATTGGCATCCAACTAAATTTCAAAGTTCAATAAGTAAGAAAAATGCAATAAGAATAAATTTCTATATATAGAGAAACTAGGAGGGAAAAAAGTTTATAGGAAACATACCAGAATAGGGCTTCTTCCAGATTTATCTTTTTCCTTTCCACCTTTTCCAGCATCCCACTTTTCTACATTGATGTCTGCTTCACTCCATTCTGGCCAGATAGGAAATCTTCCTTTCTTTGACTCAGGTGAAGTACCTTGAGGATTTACAGTAGAAGTTGATCCCGAAAGAAACCAGGTGCTGAAATATAATATGAATATGAAAAGTTTACTATATTCTTCTAACATGGTATTTTATTCTTACATGGCAATTGTTTTCGATTTTTGACATGCTCCCAAGTTCAAATAGTTGTTAAGTACAATTAAAAAACTAATAAAAAATGGAATATTGTTAATTTATGCTTCACTTAAGCAATCTGCCATATTGGATGACAGACAAAAGAAAAGTGCTTCCTGAAATCATGCAGTTATACAAGTAGTCCTCGGCTTACAACAATTTATTTAGTAATCCATTCAAAGTTACAATGGCATTGAAAACAGGGGCTTATGACCTTTTTTCACTCTTCTGACCATTGCAGCATTCCCACGGTCAAGTGATTAATATTCAGATGCTTGGCAACTGACTCATGTTTATGATGGATGCAATGTCCCGGAGTCATGTGATCAGCTTTTGTAACCTTCGGGCAAGCAAAAGCAATGGGGAAGTCAGGCTCACTTAACAACTATGTTACTTACTTAACAATTGCAGTGTTTCATTTAACAACTGTGGTGAGAAAGTCATACAATGGGGCAAAACTCACTTAACACATGTTTCACTTAGCAACATAAATTTGGGGCTGAACGTGATTGTAAGTTGAGGACTACTTATTGGGTTTCATTATTAGACTGAGATTCCTGATATCTTTTAATTTATTCATGAGAAAACCCCCTCCCCAATTAATCAGTAAAGGCTGACTGCAAAGGAAGTAGTATTTGGTTACACAGACATTGGGGTAGAAAATCAAACTGAGTTGCACAAAACCTAATAAGAAATTGTTCACTGCAAATGTGAAGCAAAAAAATGCTGTGCTTCCATTGTATTATTGCAGAATAGCATACAACTGTATGAAAATTAGGTCTGTATCATTGCATTCTCAGATTAAAGTACAATATTTCTGCTGTCATAAATTAGCTTACACTTACTCTTTGCCAAAATAATGAGTGGATTTTGTAACAACCTATATGCACACACATTTATTAAGATTTTAAAAAACTAAAATATCAAACAGTTCTAATATTTTTTTCTGTGCAAATGACATTGCTTATCCTTATGAAATGTATAATTGGCACTCCCATTCTAAGTCGATTCTCTAGGCAGCAAGAACAACTTTCAAATGGTCACAATGACAGCATAATTTTTATTATTTTAATTTGATTGATGTTGATAATATATATTATTTGGATAGCAAAAATAATGGAAGCTAAACCTTTTCACTTCTTTATTTTTATTAGTAATAGGCTTTGCTAAAAGAGATACAAGTGAGGACTTTTAAATGCAGAGCAATATAATACATCAAATGAGAGTATGAAGAAAATTAGAATAGGTGGCATGCAACATAACAAAATGTATAAAACTTTATTGCATTTTAATTTTGTAGGAAAGCATGACTATTTTGTCATAGGCAAACACACATTGGACAAAACAACATTGTTTTCATCTGATCAAATCCAGGCATCAAAATAACTATTATGTTTTGTATTTTTTGAATTAACTTAGCATGAATTTTAAAAATGAATAACTTGAACTTTGAATTTGACCCTTGGTATAAAAGGGTCAAAGTTTTTGAATTTTGCATTTGAAATCTTTACCAGTGAGAATCAAGGCTCTGAACACTTAATATTAAAGGGAGGCAAACGGCTGTTTAGTGCTTTCCTCAAAGTGCAATAGTAGGTATAAAAGATTTAATAGCCCATCTCCATCCAGACTGCAATCCCAATCTGAACATCAATTTTCATTTTTAAAAAGTTCATCAAACCATATGACAAATATATCTAATTTTGTGCTAAAAAAATGCTATTTTAAAGTTAGGAAAATCACAATTTATGTTTTTAAATGCACTTCCTGATGTAAGGTGGATGTATGAATGAAACTGCATGCCAAAATGATCCACTTGGGACATTTTACAAACTGAAGCTTTATGCAATGCTTATATTCACTCTATATGTTAAAAAGTAGTGTGTGTGTGTGTGTGTGCATGTGTGTGTGTAGATATATATTTGATTTTAAATGCCAAATGCCAAACAGGAATTTAATTTATATACCAACTACAAAAGGCTATAGCCATAATTAAACATAAGAAAAAGATGTAGCCACTGCATCCATCCTTGTTCTTCTTGATTTCTTGGCAGCTTTTGATACCATTGACGATGGTATCCTTTATGACGATGGCTGACTTAGGGAGGATGGGTGGCACAGTTCTGTGCTGGCTTACCTCCTTCCTGGACCCAATCAATGCCAAGAGGGAGCAAGATTTTTCCTAAAAGGTCTGTAGGAGGCGTGCATAAGCGCACCAACGTGCCTACCATCCCTGTCTTATTGTTTCTTTTTTTCTTTTTCGTATCCATTTCATGTATTCATAACCATTTTTATACGTATACCTGTATCTAATAATTGCTTGACTAAATAAACAAACAAACAAACAAATAAAAAGAGGTCCAGCTCATAGCCCCTATTTTGTAGGATGCTGCAGGGCATGGTGTTTTCTCTGCTCTTTTTTAACATCTACGTAAAACTGCTGAGTGAGATCATTAGTTACCATGGCATGAGGTATCATCAGTATGCTGATGATACCCAGTTATATATCTTCTTCCCTGGTGAGTAAGTGATGTTATGGATGTTCTTTCGTGGTCCCTGGAGGCTGTGCGGGTCTGGATGGACAAGAAATATTTCAGCTGAACATTGGAATGATGGGGTGGCTGTGGATAGGTCCTCTGCATCTGGAAGTTTACCATCTTTGGTCTTGGATGGGGTTGTACTACATCAGACAAACCCGGTGCATAATCTGGGGGTCCTCCTGGATCATGGCTCCTGCTCAAAAAGCAGGTAGCAGCTGTTGTTAGGAAGACCTTTGCTCAATATCATGTTGTGTGCCAGTTAGGAATAGCTCTCTGTTCAGTCTCTCATGCCCTGGTCATCTCCTGTTTGGACTACTGCAATGTGCTCTACATGGGGCTACCCTTGAAAAGTATCCGGATGCTTCAGCTGGTACAGAATGCGGCCATGGAGGCAATTTTGGGTGGCCAAAGAATGAGGCCTGTAATACCCCTGCTGCACAAGCTGCATTGGGTACCAGTTGCTTCCAAGTGCAATTCAAGGTTTTGATTATGACTTTTAAAAGCCCTATATGATAGATGGGCAATCTATGGTTATCTATGGAACCATTTTAGCTCTATCACATCACAGATAATGAAAGGATGATAAACATGATTGATACATATTCTGTATGTAAACTGCAAAATCAGTTTTTAAAAAACTCACAAATGGCAAGTGATTGCTGTCATTAAAAAAATCAGAAATTCAGAATATATGTATATAGCTGTGATTGTCCACAAAAAAACATTTACCGTAATAATGGTGGACCTGAAAGGAGCCTCCCTGCAGGTTGCATTACTTTTGGTAAATGGGCATCCCCTGAACAACAATGTTGTCATTGGCAAATCCTTTCAATCCAGAAGTCCCCTTTGGTTAGCTTTGTAGGTGCTTCTAACACACATACAGTTATTTGTGTCAGAATCTGTGTTTTTTCTTGTATTTTATGTTACGTTGTCATGAGAATACGTATTTTTTTTGTGTTTTAAGTGAAAAGATGAGACCACTCCTTTCCCTAATTTTTCAGGTGTGCCTATTCTTTTAAAAGATTTTGGACACTTTAAAGATCAGGACAGTATCCAGAGAAGAACAAAGTAGATAAAAAGGATGGTATGAAAGTGAAAGTGGCAAGAAAAGGTACCACAGAGTGGAATGTCAGCAGAGAAGTATGATCTTTATCATCTCCTGTACTTTTTTGATCAGAATTCTGCAGAACAGCTTCCTAAGTTCATTTAGCAAGAGAACCCCTATAGTTTTATATTCAATGTTACTATCTTTCAGTTCGAATAGGAAAAAATGACAGCATTGTTCCAACTGCCAGACGCAGATGCAATATTCACATCCATTTTAAACAAGTTGCACTCCACCTCCTAAGCAAACTTCTTTTATTCTGATCTATTAACACCATTAAAACCACCTTTCTCATAATTTCACAAGCAACTAGTTTATTTACTTCTCTTTTATTTCATACTAATTCATGTTTCTACAACAATACTTTCTTATATGTTAGCTCTTATTAATTTATTTAGACAACATATATGGGCCCCTCTCTTTATGTACAAAATCTGAGTGGCTAACATTCAACCATAGACAAAAAATACAGTAACACCCTTCCAAGCAAAACAAGAACCAGAATTAAAATCATTCTTCACTAGCTGAGCATCATATAGCAAACTCTCAACAGAATCCACATCTATATTGAGTTAATTTTTCAATTCACAGCAAATGAACCCTGAAGATGTGAGATCAAGAGCCTGTTTTATTGGGAGTGCAAACAACTCCCCTTAGTCTGCTGAGGCCAGGTACTGAACTAATCCTTACCTTTTCTCAGATCAATACTTTAGGGTGTAGCAATAAAGAGAATATTTGTAGTTTAAGGTTGAAATGAGGGGTCCTTGGTGTTTTCTGAGTTTGCTTGTTTTCTTGCAGACGTTTCACTGATGATGTTACCTAGTTTGGGTAATGAAACATCTGCAAGAAAACAAGCAAGCTCAGAGAGCACCAAGGACCTTTCATTTTAGGGTATCTCTTCAAACACTGCCTGTTTTCCCATTTCTATCTCCACGATATATGCTGCAGAAAATGGGCAGAAATGGCTGCAGGGTGGATAGAAGGCTTCTGCTAACACAAGGAGCCCATTTGGTACAGTGGCTAAGGTGTCCTCTCAGCCCTACCTACCTTACAGGGTTGTTGTTGTGGGAAAAGAAGGAAGCAGATGCATAAGGTATGGCTTGCAGCTTTGAGTTATATACAAAAAAAAAAAGGTGAAATAAACATTTAATAATAATGTATTGTTTCCGTTCTGGCTTCATAAGTAAATAATAAAAAAAGGGGAGCAGCAGTTGAATCTACTCCAATGTCCACTCTGTTCACAACGACCCCAAAGTAAGGATCTTCAAAGAAATCGCAATGTGTCGTTTACCCTATTCCCTTCTCTAAGGAGCCTAAGGCAACATACGTGGGTTTATTTATACTATCCCAATCGAAAACAGTCTAAACTTTAGTCAAGGTCATATTCAGGCATCGTTCTTATTATTCCTCACGATCGAGGGTATCTGACAACTCGCTTTATTTCAAAGGGACGAGCAACGGGGGTGGGGGTGGGGGGGGGTAATCCCCTATCTAGGGTGACACTGCCTCGTCTCGCCCGCGGAAAGCGGGGCGGAGAGGACTGGAAAAGGGGAGAAAGCTCCTCCAGCGAAAAGGGCAGGTCTTACTCTTTCGTGGGCAGATTTGACTGGAGAACATTGTTGGATTTCACCGCCTCCTTCTTTTTGCCGAACTTCGACATGGCTCGACGCTCAGCCGAAAGCTTCTGCCGTGCAGCCTCAGCGTCTGCTTGGTTGCTAAGAGACGCTCTCGGCCGTGGCCTTGCGCCCTACACCGGAAAAAAGGGAAGAGACCCGAAACAACAGCTTCCGGTAGGTAAAGACATACATATAGATTGTCTGTCTGTCTCTGTCTCTCTCTCCCTCCTATCTCTGTCTCTGTCTCTCTAAAATTAATACAAGCGAACAATTAAAATTGGGTATCTAACAACTCCTCCTCCTCTCTCCCTCTCTCTTTCTCAATTAACACAAACGAACAATTAAAACAATCCAATTTAGCTTTGGGTATCTTTGTCTGTCCATCTAACAACCCCCTCTCGAAATTAACACAAACGAACAATTAAAATAATCCAATTTTTAACTTTGGGTATCTTTGTCCATCTAACAATACCCCCTTCATAGCTCATTCGCTCTCGCTCGCCGCTCTACTCCCAAGGAGCTGAAAAAAATCACAGAAGAAGGCAATGGCAATGCGATTTCGGGGTGAATGCCAGTGCCGAAAAGAAATGGCAAGGAAACCACCCTAGCAGGACACCTCCACAAAAGTTAGCAGAGGTCGAACCCGACGGGACCTGAAGCCGAGTGCGTTGCTCTGCACTGCCGCCGCTTCCAAAGCGAAGCCGAGAGCTTTGAACCGAATAGTGGCAAATGTGGAACGATATCAATCACATTGCTTCAAAAGCAATTGTGACACATTTCACCTAATTTCTGTTCAATTTGTCAGCGTTTACGTCTTCAGCGAGGGATGAAAATGCAGATGTGTGTTTGTAAATAGAGTGCAATAAGCCTGGGTTTTTTTGTTTTGCAGCCACCTGGTTGAATGGGGTTTAATCCAACAACAGTACTTTTCAGGCATGGATTTGTAGGATGCATTATGTTGTTTTGCTTTTCAAAATTAAATGTGTAACTTTTGTTTGGTTTCCATGTCCAGTTACCCAATATATAATTATGATGTTTTTATTTGGTCAATAACATGAATTAACAAATGGAATGAAAAAAATGTGTTGGGTGTTTGTGAGAGAAGGAGAAGGGACTATGTGATTGATGTGAATGAAGGTGTCTTAATCTTGTGGCATTGGTGAATATATGTAGGAAAGTAAAAATGTAACTTCCAGCATAAATGAAAGGGCTAAAATGTATATCAGAAAGTATGAATTGGTTTTATTTAGGTTGTTTTAGATGTACATGAAAGTAGGGATTCAGAGATTGATGATAGTTTCATGTTAAGCTTCAAGGAATTGATAATTGAAAAATAGGAGATGAGAGCAACTGCAGGAAGAGAATTATAAATAGAAACATACAGTAGTTTCCCATATTGAAGAAAACTGGATGCCATGAAAATTTACTGTGAAAGATGGAAGCTATTTGGAACAGAATTAAAGGAATTCCTTTAATTGGTCATCTCCAAGTGAAAGTTTGGTACAATCTATACCTGTGATGGCGAACCTATGGCACATGTGCTACAGGTGGCACACAGAGCCATTTGTGCAGGCATGCGAGCTGCAAGCAAACTTACCTCACTGCACATTTACGGCCTCACAGCTGATTTTCAGCTGGTTTGAGGCATTTTTTGGCCTCCCAAAGGCTTGAGGAAGGCTTCTGCAGGCTTCAGCAAGCTTTATAGGCTGAAAACTAGCCCCGTTTCGTCACTTCCAGTATTTCCGGAAAAACAGGAAGTGAAGAAATGGGGCTAGTTTTTGGCCTACAAAGCTTGCTGAAGCCTGCAGAAGCCTTTCTCAAGCCCTTGGGAAGCCAAAAAAGGCCTCAAACTGGCTGAAAATCAGCTGTGATGCACAGTGCAGGAAAGGGGGTGGCGAGGGGTCGGGGGATTGCACATGCATGCATAAGGGGCATGAGGGGGCGCACATTGTCTTCTGGGTGCTGGCACACGAGCGCAAGCGTGCAAGCACGTGCACAATTTTTGGCACAGGAGCCCAAAAAGATTAGCCACCACTGATCTATACAAAAATTGGTAACAGACTGAATTCCATGGGCCTTATTTCTAAGTAGACTAGTGGATATGTGTGTTAAAATGTAAATGGAGTCAGATGAACAAAGTTACTCTATTGCTATGCATTGCTTACATCTTAACTGTAGCTTTTGCAGTTATTTTAAGAATGTTGCTTAGGAATTAATTCCTCCAAGTTTAATAATTGCTCTCAAACGAGTGTCATAAGCTTATCTAGATTTGAACTAGACTTTCTATTGCTGGATTATTTTCTTCTATGTAAATGAAATATTACTACCCCTTTTAACAATTTGATATATGCCTTTATCTTATAAGTACTGGGATAATAAAGAACACAGGGGCATCTTTTTTTAAATGTCAGCATACTATGATTCTATAGCTAAGATCTTAAATACAAAAATGTTTCAGTTTCTCCAAACCAGATGCCTATCATGTGTATTCTACTCTTTGTTCTCCTGATCTGACAAAATATATCCATAAGGGAACAGATGGAAGACAGGATTAAAATCACATTCCATCACAAAATAGTCAAATTTGCAGAAGAATCATTTTAGTTTTTCACAAATTATTTGCCTCTAGTAATAGGTATATCTTCAACTTTTAGGATCTGTATTTTTAATTCCCTTTTCAGTTCCCCACCTCTGAAATAGGAAATATGATTTACAGCTTGAAATACACTAAATGAGGATTTACAATGGCCCTAAATGAGGAATGTAGTTATTGATAATTTGAACTAGTGTAAATAATGAGTCTTTTGGCAGATTAGATTAACACATTTCTTATTGCTCAAATTTCTATGGACTAAATTATACATACCATCAGATGCACAAAAGCTTTAAAGTAATTTTTATAATATTTTGTAAAAGCTGTAGCAGCTTTTTTTAAATAAAAGCTATAAAAATAAATTATTTTACTGTTCTCTAAGGTGTCACAAATATTTGTCATTTTGTTGGCACAGACAAACACAATAGAAAGCTGTACTACTTATCTTATTCTGTTAGTTATAAGAAGTTGGACAGAATGTAGAACTCATAAGATCTCTGGCTTTTAAGCTTATGCTAAACTGTGTAACTATTTTTCACATTAAGAGATTTGTCTATCAGCATAGGCCATTAGGGCAATCTTTATCATGCGTGTCTGAAAACAGTATGGTTTTCTCATGAGAACATATTTATTTTGGGCAATTTATATTGCCGCCTACTCTGTCATGGTGACTCAAGGTGGCTTACAGGAAATAAAAACACAATATAAAAGAAATAAAAATAAAATAACCCCCTCATCCCTGCGACAACACACTCTCATATCAGCCTTTTAAGGGACTCCAACCCACTCTGGGTTCCCCAGGCAGAACATCTTCAGGGCTTCCAAAGGTGTGTCAGAGTGGAGACCAGTCTATTTTCTGGAAGGATGATTTTCCAGAGGGACGGAGCCACAATAGAGAAGGCCCAGCTTCTGAGCCCTGCCAGATGAGCCTCCTTAGGGGACAGGACCTGCAACATGCCTTGCATCTCCGGTCCAGTGGGTTGGGTAAATGTGACCAGCAAGAGATGGTCCCTCAGACAACCTGGTCCCAAGTCATGAAGGGCTTTAAAGGTGACAACCAGCACCTTGAACTGCACGAGAAGCAAATTGGCAACCAATGTAGTTCCCGCAGGAGAGGTGACATGCACACTGAGCTCTGCACAAAACCATGCAGGCTGCTTCATTTTGCACCAACTGGAGTTTCCAGATGCTTTTCCCATGTCTCAAAAGTTCTCATAGAAAGGAATTTTGAATAATTAAACATTCAAAAGACTGAATATGACTTAGTAATCCTATTACTGAAAGAATAGTTACATTGTTCCCCATTTAGTGCATTTCAAATAAATATATTAAATTTCATAATATGAACGTAAATGACGTGTTCATTCTTTGCTAATGTAATATGCTGCCAACTGCATTTCTTTTGCATAAAAGTATTAAAATGCCCAGGACTAGATGATGTAAAATGGGGATATGATCCCAGTCATCTGAATGTTGGGAACAAGCATTCTCTCCCCTTCTAAAATTCGTAACATATTTATTTCTTCGGTCACAGACCTATTAAACTTTGTTATGCAAAAGTAAATTGTTCAGCACTTCAAGTCAATAATTCCAGAGTTTTCAGAATATGCTTTGTCAATAATTAAGATACATAAGGCAAAAGTGTTGCTAGTGTTTGAAGAAGGGAAATATGAAATTGTAATTGAAAAATAAACAATCTGGTTTTTAAAATGATGTGATATTATTCTAGCAAAGCAATTGATTTCCATATTAGGAAAAGAAGGTATAATACTTTCTCGCTGAAGAGGATCTAAAGGGAAGGACACAAAACTTTATTATCTGAAGCATTAGCAAACACTATAAATCTCATATTCAGCATTATTTGAATCTATACAAGTGCAAGTGTTTTCTGTCCCAAGGGTTATACTTAAAGTAACATCTTGAAAACCTCCTGAAGATCGTTCTGTATAAAATTACTGTATTTGGATTTCAAGAACAAGGATTGAGGTGAATGAACATGCATTATCCAAACCAGTTGTACTAAAGGCTTTTAGAATGTTTTGTAATTTTATGGTCTCTATTTTTCATTACAGAGCACACTGACTTTTTGTTTAAACCGATTTGCTCATTTTAGAATTTGAACTTAATATATTCAAGAATATTCAGCATTTAAGTAGAAAACTATAGGAACAAAGAACATTTTGACAAACCACAATTTAAAACATAGCTGACTTCATATAAATTTCCACAGAGCTAGCACAGGCCTAGAATATTAGATTTTCAACCTAAGACATGTTCTTTGCATTCTTCTGTTTGTATAAGTAACAATGTACCTGACACTATCTTATAAAAAATCTAAGTATTTTTATTATACAGCTTGTATTAATATTAAATACAGGCTCAGATACACAAAAATACATATATGACCCAGTCTAAGTCATTAGAGTGTTACTGTAGTCCAAAGTACTTTACAGTTTGCAGCAGGTGACAGGTTACATTTGATCGGTGTAATATACAGAAAACAGAGTAAAACCCACAGATTTAAATATTAAATGCAATTGGTGAAAGTAATTCTTTGTAGTCTTTTCTCCAAACATTCAGACATCATCACAAATAACAGTGAACATTTCTTAGGACTCAAGTGTAAATTGTATTGTGCATTTGCAAATTATTCTTGTGCATGAAAGTATGCCCCCTTATCAATTCTTAATTCCCTGTGTTAAATTGTTAATTGGCAAAACATTACATCTACAAAAAAAAGCCTGCTTTTAAAAAGACTATTTGTAAGTTAAATCATCTCTAATTTAAAAGATAATTTTCTGTTTAACGAATGGTTTCATAAAAATAAAGCTTAAACATTATTCATTTTCAGCCCAGACATCCATGAAATCTTTTTGTAAAGAACTGTCCTTGTACAGTAAGGGATCACTTATTTTTAAATTTTCATTGGACACAATTTTAGAATGCCTCTTCCCAAACAGTCAGAAATGAATTGTTACTCATTTATTTGACAGATTGCAAAACAGTTCTTTCACACTAGCCAACTATCCTTATATTCCAAGCATTAGATTCTTACATTCTTTAAGGCATATTATAAATGAGGAATCTCTGCTCAGTCCTGTCTCAGAATTATTTATGGCTCCCAAGCACTTTATGGCTTGGAAGTCTTTTTGTTTCAGAGTCCTAGTGTTAAACAGAAGACAAGCAATATTGGAGCCAGGAGGTAAAGAAATTTGACCTATATTTAAAAAAAATAAGAAAATGTATAGTCCTTAATAAAATGAGTAATTCCAACTGAACTGTCTTTCCTACTCTAGTTCTGCAATTACACCATGTTAACCAGGAATTGAAGCCAAGTCTTTCATCTAGATCCTACCTATTTTTAGAGGGATGCCAGC
The DNA here is from genome assembly GCA_033807585.1 of Hydrophis major. Taxonomy (NCBI): domain Eukaryota; kingdom Metazoa; phylum Chordata; class Lepidosauria; order Squamata; family Elapidae; genus Hydrophis; species Hydrophis major. The sequence goes on along the minus strand of CM066328.1, from coordinate 327,459,494 downwards.
TTGTGACTATACTAAATAGCTTACCAATAAGAACACAGCATATGTGTAACTAAGTCTTATTTGATTTTTTAAAAATGTAAACACCATGGAATGTGAAGAATTTAATACCCCACAAGATAGTTGTGATTAAGCACCACAGCAGCTTTCCAAAATGAGGAAGACAAATATCCTGCTCTCATGAAGTATTGATGGAAGAACATATGTCTAGCAGCACTGGGATTTACTTTCTGCTTTTAGGGGATCCAGGCCCAGTTTTAATTTATCAACGTCATTATCTTCATTCGGGAAGGCTTTCAGGTTGGCAAGGATGTTTTCCACCAAGAACCGAGCAGCTTCATCAATGTTGATGTTATCCTAAGGAGATCAGGAGACAAGTTAATGCTTTCCTGCATACAAGGATCAAGAGGACTCAAAATGCTTCAATACAAATATGTTACCTAGATTTCTGTTTTTAGAGAAAATGTTGGAAGTAATTTATTAATAAAACGTGTCACTGTCCTTAGAACTTGTCTTATTTTACACTGTAGCTGACCTTTGTAGGAATGCAACAAATTACAGTGGAGAAAAAGGGAATTTATATTTTCAACATACGCTATATATTGGCATAGTATCTTTATTAGATTTCCTTCACTGCATGAGCTCTACCAAACAGGCACTAAATATTGTATATATTCAAACATGACATTGGGATCCATAAGTTGGTCTATTTCAGGAGTGTCAAACTCAAGATGGGATGCTTAGATCTGTCCCACAGAGCTGGTGTGGAAATGTCGAAGGACCAGCCCCCAGTATCTTTGCTGGCCAAAACGGCCCGCAGGGCCCCCGCATGTAGCTCCCTGCGGGCCATTTTCAACTGGGAGAGTGCTATAGGAGGCCACGGAGGCCAAAAACGGATCCAAGAAAGAATATCTAGTTTTTAATCAAATGACAAATTTTCTATTTCTGAATTCATACTTTTTACTTGTTCATCATAAGTAACAGATTCACAACTAGGTATTTAAATGCTTATTCAGAACAAGGAACGGTGGCTGCTGCTTTTATTAGACCATATGTACCCAAGCTTTCTGCTAGCAATCACTGTCCCAGGTTGTTGTGTTCCTTTACTAAAAGGCTAGCCTGAGTTTGAGTTTTCTTTTGTTCTACTTTCTTCTCATGTGCATAAAAAACACCAAAATTAAGGACAACATCATTTACATGCACCATAAAAGAACTAAATAAATGAATGTAAACTTAAAATATGATTTGAAGGGATTATCCTGCTATGTTCAGCAGCTGGCAAAATATTTTTTTGTATGCATGCCAAGAATCATTAAATAAATATAGGCAATAACAAATCAGTTGATGTTGGCAACATTTTAAAACCACTTTGATCGAACTACTCTGACAAATTTGAAAACAAAAAAAGAGATCATATGATTATCAAGCTCTTAATTATTTTCACTGTTGTTATAGACCGTACGGAGAATTTATTCCTATTTCATGTTTAGCTATCCAGTTATAAAAGATAGAAAACAGAATTCCACAAGCTCATTATCACTTTTAGATTTACATATTGGATCACGACTGAAAAAGTAGAATTACAATATATATACAGGTCAACATAACTTTGCAAACATTGGGGCTTTTATATCAGAAAATGTAGGTTTTCAAAAGAACGGGCTGAAGCCATTAAAAAAAACAGCTGTGTAAGATTTCAGCTCTTTTTTTAGTTCTCCTTTTGTTGGAAAATAAAGAGGAAAATGTTGCTGGCAATATCCAGTTATGTATCTCTGCCTACTGATCTGTTTGCCCAAACCATTTTAATTTCTTCGTTAAAGTTCCTCTTGATTCTTTAAGATCAATGTAACCAATAATATGTAGAAATCCAGAAAGCAGCAAGTTGTGGAATTCTGAATTAGCAGGACCAAACTACAAGGCTAGGTTAGGTCAGCAGGCACGTTCTGAACACAGAGAGGGGGCCTTCTTTTAGGAACAGCCTTACCTTAGCAGAAGTTTCAAACCATCCAGCGAAGCCTCCCTCTTTGCAGAACTGATTCATCTGAGAAGGAGACGGATTTTGGCTACTGTCTTTCTTCTGGTCACATTTATTGGCAAGTAGAATGGTTGGGATTGGGCTGCCATTGGGGAGCACTACTTTACTGTCCAAGTCATGTTTCCACTTGGAAACTGCCTCAAATGTTGATCCTCTGGTAACATCGAAAACTACAAAAGCTCCCACAGCTTCTTTATAGTATACTCTGGTCATATTTCCAAAGCGTTCTTGACCTGAAAGATAAATGGGAAAGCATTATAGAATATAGTATTAGATATTGCTTCTTTAAAGAGGCTGAGGGAAGAATATTTGAAATTAAACAGAATATTGGAAATTGTACTGTAAGTACTATAAGTTAAGAGTGAATAGTAAGTAAAATATTTAATGTTTAATCAGTTCAAAATATAAATGAAATTGTATTCACATTTAAGGAGTGAGAAAGGAACAGAATATAATTTGTTCTAACTTTGATTATGTACACTGTCATAGACATGTAGTGTACACAATTATGCAAAGGTAAATATATACACACACACACACAAAACAAACATTGATATATCTAGGACCCAGCAGTCCTAGAGATCTATGGATGAAAAAAAACCTATTTTTGTAGGACACACTGGCAGAGCCAGGGAGAGAAGTTAAACAAGGCATCAGTTTAGAATTGTTACATAGCCATAAAAGAATGAAGTTCAACCCCTTTGAATGTTATTCATGCTTATTAGTTTTGTCCAGGTGCTAAACATTAATCTAAGCAGATTCCTGTGGGTAGTCTATAATAATAAACTAATTAAGTAGAACTTTCATGTGTGAATCTTGTTTTTTATGCTTGACATTTGAGAACCAAGTGGAATTTAGAAATTCCTTCCACAGGCCTAAAATTGGTTCCACTTAAAATCTGCCTTCAATGTAACAATGTTGTAACTGTTTATGGAAAAATCAGTTGTAAATAAATCCACACAAATATAATCATTCATGACAGAAAATTCATAGAGGCATATAATTTTAATTATGTAGTTATGATCTTCATGCAATAGTTCATAAAAAAGTGTGCTTAACAGTCAGATATTAACTAAGATGGTTTAATTCAATAAATAACCAGAGAAATGAATATACATGTTGAGGTATTAAAGATTAGATTCTTGTCAAACCAGATATTTTTAAGTGTTCAGTATCATGAGTATCAAAAAAAGGAAACCATTTAAATCCTTCATGTTTCCAGAGAAATGAGAAGGAAATAAAATATTTTTCATATATTCATTAATGACATCTAAGATTTTCTTTTTGGAATCCAAAATAATTGGATTAATTCTACTCTGGGTCTTCATTTACAATAGTAATAGTTCATCTCAAGTAAGATAAACTGAGATAAACCGAGAATGTGTTACATTCCTTATAACAGCAATAATAACAGTGATAGGATTTGAATACCTATGGGTTATAAGTATATGGGTTGTATGTCAGACATCCGGGTTTGTACACTCAACTTTATAACAAAAATCCTGTAATGTACTCAATCTCCTACTTCTGCTGAAACAGAATGTATCATCTCTGGTCTCGTCATAAATACCTTTCAACTGATTACATAATACAGATGAATCTCAACACAACAATTCAGCCATAAAATCAATAATTAAATATCAGGGCGGATTGGGAAGATGTTGATCTCCCTCTACTAGAATTTTAAACAAGCTACCCCAAAGAGAGTAAGGTAAATCTTGCTTTAATGGACTTCAGTTTAACAGTATGGGGATTTAATAAAAAAAAAAAAAAATCTTCTGGAATTTTGTCCACATTTCAGAAATCAATAGAATTTCCCCCAAACAAGAGTTAAAATCCATTGACAAATAATTTTGGACAGTTTCTCTTAAAAACAGGTGTTTACTCTTCTATATTATCCTCTTATTTCTTTAAAATACATTGAATTGGAGGACACCCCCCCCCCAGCAGAACCCCTGACTTAGGTGTAATATATTCTGGGTCAACATTAACAACCTCTATAGTTTGGGGGGATTATTACAATTATGATCAATACAGCATATTTTCCCCACACATGAATGTTTTGAGGGGCTGAAAAAGCCCTTTGTCATTTAACAGACATTTGATTTTAACAGACAACCTTTTCCCCATTTGTCTGTTTTACCGAGACTTGCAATATTATAACACATAGGTCCAGCAACTGTGAAGCAAACTAGGAAAATTCTCAAGGTTTCAATGTCTAAAAAACCACAGTAGAAACATATGCAAGGCTGAGAAAGCAAACATGGACTATAATTAAGAGATTGTTTAGGCAAAAGGCAAATCTTGACTTGTAAAAAGCGTCTGCAACTGTCTCTTAACCCTAATTCAGTTAAGGTGAAGTATAGATGTAAGTAGTTACTGCCAACTTATTCCCTCCTGAATAAAGATTTGAACATGCTCTTTGTTTCATTGAAAAAAAAAATAACTACAGAAACAAACCCAAGAAAACCCACAGCTGAATCCTCCATTTAATAAATAAGTTGCCACCAGATGACATAATAATTTAAAAAGAAATATTTTAAAAAGCCAGTGGCAACCACGACCAAGCTTAGTGACACTGCAGGGATCAGTCAGTACATAAAACTGGATGGCTTAATTAAAGTTTATAAACTATCGTACATATGCTGCATGAATTTATTTAATGATCCTCACATTCATACTTACTCACTTTCCATTCCTGAAAATATGACCAATTCTAGGTTTTTGGCACGAGGCCCAGGACCAGTGTAAATTATTTAATAGGTAGTTTCACCAGCTATCCCTGTAGCAGTGTCTGTCTTCTATACATGTACACAGATGGTTGAAAGGTCCTGAAATATATGTGTTCAACCTTCAAATGGTGTATTTCCTCCATGCATATAATAACACTGATAAATGAATAGTATTAATTTTGCCCCTTGCACATCTATGCACTGGTGTCAATATCAAATTTCGTGTGGCTTCACATCTCCCTTCTGCATACTACAGGATTTATGTTTGTAGCAACAATGGCAGTAGTCTACATGATCTTTAAAAACACACAAGCACACTCCTGAAACAGTGAAAAATTTCTTTCCTTTTTTAAGAGAGAGTAACCTTCTTTGTTTTGCTGAACCCAATTAATGAAATAGTAGTATTGCTTTATCACCTGCTCCAGCTGAACAAATCTTAAAATAGTCCTTCTGCGAGTCTGGAAAAGAGCATGGCAGCTTTAACAATTTCAAAGGAATGCTTTGTATACATACCTGTCTATTCAAAAGCACATTTTTTAAACATGATTTGCAGAATTATAATAGCTAATTCCTAAAAACAAAGTTACAACTGTACACTTACAAAGTCTAAGGCTCTCGGCGATTCTAGTGTCATTTCTTCCCATGATATGCCTTTTCTCCATCTGCTCTTTCAAAATTTACACTGATAAAGACTTCAAACTAAGTTAACATCTTTACACAATAATGTGGGAGTTTTTAGAACCCATGGTGAAGAAGTACTCTCATTATTCTACTTCACTATAAAGTAGGATTTCCATAAAATATCTGGTGCAATAGGGTTAAAAATATTAGCCTCAAAGTGACAGATCTGCTACAGCTCTTTTTCTTTTTGCTTAATGAAATGTAAAATGACATTGAAGTTCTTAAGCAACAGAGAAAAACCAGCTAGAACTGTTAGAGGAATGACCCAATATATACCAGAGGCAGTTGTAATCTCTTGTGTGTGCTTCCTCCTAGTTCCTTTAAAGAGATTGAACAACTTTTTATCCGTTCCAAAAGCTATTAGAATGCCTGCATGTAACAGGAAAGAAGGGGGAAAATCATTTTCTGCATCAGAGCTATCACTTGTTTGCCAAAGCAGCTTACTCATCTGCTTCTGCATTCAATCCATCAGGAAATTGCACAATTATTAGGGGGAAAACCTATGCCTTTATATCAGTTGCAACATGTTGTGAAATTTCAAGGCATTGAGTTATCAGAATAAGTGAACTTTTCACAACTTTTAGATAATACAGTGGCTTTATTATAATTCTTAGATTTAACTATATTTACTTGTAAATTATCCCAGGATTTTCTGGAATTCTGTTTATACTTGCAGCAGCTGCATAATGCTTAAAATGGTTTTAATAAATGATGCAGATTTGCAATTGTGTACTCACGACATATTTGCATTTTAAATAATGTTCAGAACTGAATCAAAACCATGAAGTAATTTTATATGACATCCTAGCCTTCAGTCTAAATCTATGGTTCACCAATGTAATTCAAAAGCATTATTTTTAAATTTTGGGATTGCAGTTTCTTGGGTATTGGCTTCTGCTGTTTAATTTCTTTCCAAGAACTAAATTATTTTCTAAAGAAGAAAGAACAGCAATTGAGGAAAGAAGTAACTTTTGGTTGATATTGGGTGTATTTTCTTCTAAAAAGTTAATGGTAATCTACATAATTCATTCCATTCCATTTTATATTCACATCTCTTACAGCAGTAGCTTATAATGACCAGACAGCCATTATAATCAAGTGGGGGAATTGCACCTAAGTGTCTCCAAGCCTTTGTCTATGTGCCTTCCAGTCAGTGTTAACTGAGTGAATGTCTGGACAACTCTCTTTTGTTGCAGTTTTCTTGGGAAAAATTCAGAAGTGGTTTTCCATTGACTCCTTCCTTGTGCTGAGAGAGTGAGTGACTGCCTCAAGGTAACCCAGCTGGCTTTGTGCCTAAGGAGGGACTAGAACTTACAGGGTCCTAGTTTCTAGCCTGGTGCCTTAACCACAACACAACTGGCTTCTACTCAAGCCTGCATTTGCTATTATTGCTGAACATGTGTGTGATAAATCTTATTTTGTGATCCAAGTGATCTTGCTCAGGCATTTGAGATCCATCTTACATAGTGCTCAGAATTGACATTATTTTATTTTGTGTGGGTCTGTTTTTTCATTGCACTATTGGTTTTGCTCTTTTTCCTTATTGTGTATATGATCATCAAATTTCACAATTTCTTAGCTGATCTGAAAACAAGAAACACGCTTTGTTGTACAACTGAGAAAATAATGACTGATGAACAGATAAAAACACCGCATACCAAGAACTTATTTCAATGGCTTCAATTTTTCAGTAACCACCAAATGTATAATCATCTGAAGCTGAAGAAGCAGAAAAATTCTATTGAGCAGCCAGTAACTGACACTGATGCATTTGCAAAGTTAATTGTATGACAGTAAAAAAGACAGGATTTTTGTAGAACAGAATTTGTTGCCAGATGTACTGCATTAAAATTCCTACAATCACAAGTTAAGATGAACTTTAGAAGAAGCCAAGATGAACAAGGCTGTTATAAAGCAACACAATTTGGGAGACTATTTTCCCTATCTGCTCTGTTGAAGTTTCAAACCTAGTCAAATCACATATATTGCATACAGAAAAAAGCCCTTCCACAGGATTACAGGCTTTTATTATTTATAGTTTCCTATAGTTTATTTTTCCACATGTGTTAATTCACTTTTGAAAATTCCTCTCTACTCACACATTGAACAATTTGTTCTTTATTTCTAATACATTGATAAAAAAAAACATTTTTATTAAAAAGTCTTGCTTTCTTAGAAGCAATCTGGAAATGTGCTTACATTAAGACCAGATGATTTCCATTCACAAGAGTTTCCTCATGTGATAACGGAATGAGAAGTCACTTCCGTATTCTACCCTGTCCTTCCACAACAAAAAAAAGGAAGCAAAGAGCCGCAGGAACTTCTTCATGCATCAAACACTTCTTAGCCATGTATTACTGAGGTCTTCTATAGTACTCAGCCCCCATTGGGAGAACAGCTCAAATACAATCTGCTTTTGCGGAATCCACTAATGGATTAAGCAGGCAAATTATTTGGACCAAGATCAAAAAAGCTACTTTAGACATACTTGGGCATTGGCACTTCCCCAGAAATAGCTTCTCTCAACATCTCAAGTTGTATCAAAGCTCCAGGTACATAGAGCCCAACATGATTTGAACCAAGATTCCACTCTAGAAAGGCATTCACTGAATTTTACTGGATGAAACAAGGGGGGAGGGAGGGAAGCTGAAGTGTTATAGTAAGAAATTGATTAATAGATGTGGTTCAACAACATTATCAATCTCTTTCACACATAATTTTTTCAGTAAACAAAGTCAAGGTTGACTCAGCCTTCCATCCTTCTGAGGTCAGTAAAATAAGGACCCAAATTGTTGGGAGCAATATGCTGAATCTGTAAACTGCTTAGAGAGGGCTGTAAAGCACTGTGAAGTGGTATATAAGTCTAAGTGCTATTGCTATGTATTAATTTACAACCCACTATAAATTTGGGAGGTGAGAGACTGGTTATGTCTATTATAAACAGTAAAAATTAGATTAAAAATCTAGGCCTTTGTTAACGGGGAAAAGAAAAAAAACCCTATTTGCATTAGAATTAGTATGTTTCCTTAATTTCAGTACTTTTCCATTTGATGGGGTAGTTGTACTCTTGGAACTGCAGTGTGAACTCAATCCTCTCCAAACAGTATCTTTCAAAATCTATAATCCCCACTTAGAATGGCCACTGAGTTTACTGGCCAGGGATTATGAAAACTAGAAATCTAACACATTTAGAAAACACTACGTGGGGAAAGGTTGACATTCTTCTATAAAGATAGTGATCTCCCTACTGCCCACATCTTTAACTTCTATCTAGGGGTTTATTTTAACTTTTTTTTTTTCAAATATGACTTTTCTCTTATATTTAAATTGTACACCCATTTTTTCTTCTCTGTAAGCTTTAAAATGGAAGATACTGTTTGGTTACATTAGCATTTTTTGGCAGTGCTTTCCACAATCATCTAAAAATAAAGCCACTGGCTGAATCTCTACATTATACAAACCATAATATGGTTTTCCCCAAAGGTGCTTTTAGCCACTAAACTTTCTTGGGGCTTGTTTGTTTGTTTTTTGAAAACATTTTGTTTCTCGTCAAAGAATCTTCTTTAGTTTAACTTGGATGAGAAGCAAAACATTTTCAAAGAAAAAAAAACAAAGAAAGTCCAGTTGCCTTTTGGAAAACCACCTTTGGAACAACCATGACGTGGATGATTGACAATCTCCACAGACGTAAGATAGTTTCCTTCTCTTTGCCTTAGTTCTATGTAAAATCAAGGTTTATACTTTATATAAAACTGGCCTAACACTATATAAACTTTGGCTGCTATGGCTTATTCTGTACACTACACACACTGACACACTCACATGTATTACAGTAAAAACGTGTTCTTTCTCCACTTTGGAACAATATACAAGTATTTCAGTTAAGAGTTTGACTCATATTGAACAGTAATGTACTTATAAACTGACACCTTTTCTTTCTGCTTATATAAGCACTCAAGTTGGCTAACAAGAATAGTGCAATAAAGTTTACAGAAGGGCAGTTTTTAAGACTACAAGACAGAATATATAATATATATATATATATATATATATATATATATATATATATATATATATATATATATATATTTGTTTTCTTATATATATATGGCATTCAGCTTTGTTCGGGTATTTTCCCGCCTCATAGTAGTGGTACTTTTAAAGTTGTAGCAATGTTTCAGCAGAATCTCATCTGCCATCTTCAGGCTTCTGTATAGTGTTCATCTGTGAGTTAGATTTTTACAGTGGTTTCAGATTTAAATTTGGGGCTGCCTATTGCTGTGCCAGAATGGTTTTTTCTTCATCCTGATTGGTTGAGAGTCTTGGTCTGTTTTTTTGGCTCTTTTTGTATCTTGATTGGCTGGCAACATTGTGTTACTTTATTGGAGGCCTTTAGTGCAGCTTGGCTTCGGGTAAATGGACGGCTATCATTAGTTAGGAAGCTGGGTTTCATCTGGGTGCCTGGTTGGGGTGTCTTTGAGCTGGAGGTATCAGGGGGGATCTGTTTGTGCCCAGGTGTTTGCCTGGCTAGTGGTGTGGAGATTTTTTTGTTTGTGAGTGCAGGCTTCCAAATGATTGACAGCCTGGTGGAATCATCTCTTCTGTTCATGCTTTCTGGTCTTTTTTCAATCTCTATGGCTTCTCTGATGATTCTGTGGCTGGGATTTTCTATAGTGGCTAGGGTTTTGGTGCCATTGAAGTTGATGTTATGACCTGTGGCTTCCATGTGTTGGACTAGTGGGGAAGTGTGTTCCAGCTTTTTGACTGCATTTTTGTGTTCATCCAGGTGGGTGCTTATTCTTCTATTGGTCTGTCCAATGTATGTGGCCGGGCATGATGCACAGGGGACTTCATATATGCCTTGGTTTTCCAGGTCAATTTTGTCTTTGGGGTTTCTGAGGATGGCTGCTATTTTTCTGTCTGTTTTGAAGGCAGTCTTGATGTGGTGTCTGTACAGAATCTTACTAATTTTGTCTGTAGTGCCTCTTATGTAGGGCAGGACAGCTGTTCCATGGGTCTGTTCATCTTCTGGGTCTCTATTATGTCTCAATGTGTTTTTGTGGATCAAGTTGGTGATTTTGCTGTTGTGGAAGCCGTTGGCTGTCAATATTTTAGTCAGGGTGCATAGTTCAGTCTTAATGTGTGTCTTGTCTGCCAGGCATTTGGTTCTAGTAATTAGTGTTTTAGCCACGGAGTTTATCTGTGCTGGGTGGTGGTGGGATTGGGCATTGAGGTAGCGGTTGGTGTGTGTTTTCTTCTGGTATATGGTGTGTCCTAGTGTGCCATCTGTTTTTTTGTAGATTAGTACATCTAGGAATGGTAGTTGTTTGTTTGTTTCTGTTTCCATAGTGAACTTGATTTTGGGGTATGCGCTGTTTAGGTGTGTTACTTTAGAAAACTTAAGAAAAATATATATATATACATATACATATACATACATACATACACACACACACACACACACACACACACACATATACTGTATATGTCCAACCTCTAAAATCGAGCAGATGAATTTGAGCAGCAGGTACTAGGTTGATATGTAAGCTTTGGGGCAGTTATTTTCTATTTTGGACAAAGACGTTGTGTGAGCCAGCCTGTTGGGCTAATTTATGGCTCAGCTGTGCAAATACAGAAAATCCTTTAATTAAATAACCAGGTAAAATATGTTTCAGGAATGTAGCCAAACTGAACAAGCTCTTGCCTCAATTTGCCTGCTTTGCAGACAAGGAATTCCCAATCTTAGTCTTTTTCCCTTCCACCTAAATCTGCTTAGCTTGCATAGCCAATAGTTAGGGTGGATTTATAGTCCATCCCAGCCAAAGGCCACAAGCAAGAAGTAATTAGACAGAAGGCAGAGGTCTCCTAAAGGAGCAGTATTGCTATAAGCTTTATTGGCAGGGTGCCTGAATGTACCCAACATGCTAATAATTCACTTGTCTTAAAGTTTTGAAAAAATGCCATTGGTGAAGTTTGAAAAAGAGTGAAAGGCATTTCAGAAAACTCAATATAAAACCAACTGAACCTGTTGTGGAGTGGCTACTCTGTAAGAAGCAGTAAACCACAAAAAGCAGTATCAAACAAAGCATCTAGGCACTGACTGATTAAAATACTTATATATTCCAGGAAAAATTGTGCAATCCACATCTCTACCCCCACTGTACATTTATAAATAGGAAGCATCACTCATGAATAGGTGGGGGATGTTATCACATCCTTTTCTTTGCCATGAAATTATCCCAGCATGTCAATGAAAAACTAATGTGATTTCTATCCTAGAGGAAATCATTCCGACTCTGAAGGTTAGGTGTAACCTCATTTTAACAGTACTATAGGTAGTCCCTCCTTAAGAATCATAACTGGGGCCTGAACCTCAGTCATGGAGCAAAGTGGCCATTAAGCAAGATGCCATGTGACCATTTGACTTAATGACCACACTCAGCACTCCTAGTTGTGCTTGTAAAGCAACGTTGGGTGCCTTAAGGGATTGGAATAGCCCCAGCAAAGGCTGTACTTAAATGTCTCTCCACTCAGGAGCTGAAAATCCTCTCTACTGGATTCCAAGTAGGATGTTAACCTCTGAAAAAGAGATACCTGCATTTGCCCTATGTTGGGTCTTCATTGCTGCAAGGCACCCCACATTGCTTGCTATGTTGCCACTTCACTCCTAAGCTGAAAATCCTCCTTGCCAAAACCCAAGCACGATTTTCAGCCCCTAAGCAGGGAAACACTTATATGGGGCTGCCTGGGGCTGCCCTGCTTTAAGGCACCCTGTACTCTTACCTTACTTATCCTCTTACTTTACCACACTGCCTCTCTGCTCTGGGGTTGCAAATCTTGTGTGGCTGAAAAATCTTGCTTGGATTTGAGGACAGACCTTTTCAGTTAAGAGGGGGAGACTCCTTCTCAGCAGGTGGCATTGGCTTGCAATCTTCCATGACAGCTTCCCCATTGACTTTCTGGGGAAGCTGGCAGGAAGAGATTGCCAATGGCAATCACATGATCACCTGGCACTTGGCAATTCAGCCATAATTCTGAATGGGTTGCCAGGTGCCCAGATTCCAATCACATGATCATGGTGTGCTGCAACAGTCTTATCTTTGGACATGGGTTTGGAAATTCCTTTGTTCACCATCTTCATAATTTTGGTCATTGAATGATCATTAAATAAGGACTACCTGTAGCATTGACTTTAAGACAGTCTTTGGGCTACAGACTTCATGCTAAAATATTTCTCCCTTGTAATGTCTCATCCTGTTTTTAACACTTTATCTGAAGAAAAATACAGAAAATTCATATGGCCTTTTGTGATGTCCTAAAATTAACTACAGTAAAAAAGATTTCTCATTAGTGCAGAATTTTAAGTTCAAAAGATTTTAGTTTAAGGCTGTAAATAAAGCAGACTATAATTACATGTAGAACATGAAATGAATTTTTTTTTCTAGTACTTTTCAGTTTTATTTAGTATCTTCTTGTTGAACCTAGAAGGCTTACATGCTAATTATGCTGATTTGATTTAATATTTGTATTGACCTGATATGGATTAAAGAGGATTAAAAATTAACAATTTCATGTTACTTGATTCCTATAATGGGAATTATAGTCTGAACTAGTTTAGTCAGCTTCTTTCACTGGAAAATCATTTTATTTTAATGTTTTAGAAATCAGCTTTAAACAAAACTTACTTTCCAATACTTAACCATACTCTTCTATGTGCCTCAAAGATTATACTAGCTGAAAATGTATCTCAAGTATTTGTATCTTTGTATCTCAAGTATTGCAATATATGGGGACAAAGACAGAAGACTGAGCAGAATGACTATCACATGTTGCAACCGGAGTTACACCCTTTTATAAAAAAATTACAATTTGTGGAGAACTACATTTAGCTCATGAGAACATTCAATACTGCCAACAAAATGCCATCTGTAAGTCCTATGCTATATCAACTGTCTTTCTCATATATTACATACACACACACACAAAATTGTTATTCAGATAAATTAAAGCAATAATTAAACTGTTAAATATATTCATGTGGGAACTGTCAGCATTCTAATTCCCTTGAAACTGAAATATGAGTAAAGTAGAAGGGGCCTAGCTGGATCATGGGGAAATAATGTTTCTATATTGCTTGCAAAATCTGATGAATGATTTTGCAAGCACTCTGCAAACAATAACAAATTTTCCAGAGCAAGACTCATAATATGCAAACACATCTTTGAACAAGGATTTCATAGATGTAAAAGGATATAGCATTATTTTCCATATTTTCCTCAAAAGTGTATTTCCTACCATTGGGATACATTATTACCTAATAGTTTTATTAAATAGATTTTTAAGCTTCAAAAATTAAAACCTCAATTGAAAGGATGCTTTGTAAAAGGCTGCAAAAATGTTTGTTGCATGCTGGCTAGGGAATTCTGGGAGTTGAATTCCTTACCTCTTAAATGGTCAAGATTGAGAAATGCTGCTTTAGCCCCCCATTTATATGAAGTGATTTGTAGTTGACAAAAACATATGCCTTTTATAAAATACATTACTCTAAAAACTATCAACTCTTAATATCCAGCTGTAATCCCCTCATTGTCCCTTAAGCACAGGCCCCAAACAATCACCCAGTTACATACTTAACACCCAGTTTTAGGAGCAAGGTTAGAGTCTAGAATATACAGCAGTTAGCTCTCTAAAATGGTTTAAAGGCAGAATTTGATACATATCAAAAAGTAATTTGACTTATAAGATCACACCAGAGTTATATAAAATTTCATATTGAAGTTCTCTGCAATATACCACTTCTAGAACTTGATGGGGAAAAGCAACCTGAAAAAAAGTCCCACTGTTTACTGACCAGGAGAGCAAATGTCATAAATCTCACAATTGCTTTTCAGATATTTACTATTTTCAAAATGACCACCAGTAAAACACACAAAGAAATCTCTTCCAGTTCTTCTCCAGACTATCTGGAAAATTATAAACATAACACCAAAGTTGCTGCCATAGCTGTCACCATCAAACAGATGAAGCTTTCCCATCATCAGCATGAAAAAAAAAAGTTTAAATCTTTTGAAATGCTACTATCAAACAGCTGCTAAGAAAACACTTGAGGGAGGGGAGGGTTATTTAAAGCTGGAAATGTAAAAAACAAACGGTAAGTATTTGCCCATCTTTAAAATTTATGTAAAGGTTTATTAACCTCTGGCATTTTTCCTGAACCTTCTTCATAGAAAGTAAGTGGATAAACTAGAAGAAAACTCCCAGTGTAAATCTACACAGGATTCAAAATTACTAGTATATCCAAAACAAATAAGATTCTTCCAAGTTAGAGCAAATATACTCCCAGAATCCTTAACAAGATTTCCCCCCCTCCTCCCAGGAGTTCAGAATAGTACAATTCAACCCAGCAGAGTTTATTCTCATATATTTTTTTTGTCGAGCTATATAGCAAAAGAGATGGATTTTAGAAATTGAGTCTCTGAAATCGAAGCCTCCCCAATTCGTTTCAGGGACACCCAAAGCCTTTATCTTATGGAAAGAAGCCAGTTGCAACTTGCTCACAAGGTCTCAGGATATGCAAAGGGCTAAAAGGGACTTTCCCCCTCCAGCTGAAGAAATCCAGTCTTGTCCGGATTGTCCATTTTCCAGAAGCCCCATTTCTCGTGCCCTCCCCGCCCCCGTCTTACCTGCGATGTCCCAGAGCTGCAACCTAACTAGAGTCCTGGTGTCCCAGTTGAGGACTTTGAGAGCGAAATCCACCCCGATGGTAGCCCGGTAGTGCTGAGAGAAGAGCTGGTGGACGTAGCGCTTGATGATACTTGTTTTGCCGACACCCAGCTCTCCAATGACTAAAACCTTAAAGAGATGTTCCCGATTCTCAGGCACTCGGACGCCGCCTCCGCCTCTCTCTGCTCCAGCCATTCCGGCTTCACCAACTTAGCCGGCTCCTCGACCCGCGTTTTTGCGAAAACCCGGCTGGAGCAAAAAAGGAAAAAGGGGAGCGCTCTCTTCCACCGACTCCGGACGCTTTCTTTCTCCAAACGCCGGCTCTTTGGCGGGAAGGGAGACTTTCCCGACTGCCGGTAAGGGACGGAGGGAATGGGGAAAAAAAAAAAAAAAAAAAAGAAGAAGGCGGGAACCACCTGACTGGAGTCACAGGACACGGAAACCCGACGAGTTATAAAACTTGTGAAAGGGGGCGGAGGCCGTTCGCTCCCCTTTTTAGAGGCGCTTCTTCGCCAGGGGAGGAAACTTAGGCAAAAAGTGCATTTCGCTCGGCGGTCTTTTATTTTGAAAGGAAAGCAGCGCGGGGAAGGTTGGGGAGGAGGATTGTGTTTTCTACGCAGAGCCAAGCGGGAGGAAGGCGCAACGTGTATTGCTGCATCCGAGAGAGCAAAATCCCTCCGGTGAGGCGGATGGAGAAAAACAAAAGGACAGCGGTTGTCTCTAGTAGCTCGGTTGCTACAGGGTCGAATCGGCCGCGTTAAGGAAATTCGCCTTTTTCATTAGACTAAAATAGAATAACAGCGTTGGAAAGGACCCATGATGCTATATATAGCATTTATTTAATTTATTTAGCAATAGCACTTAGACTTATATACCGCTTCATAGTGCTTTATATCCCTCTCTTAAATGGTTTACAGAGTCAGCAGAGGGCTGTCTTAATTCATGGGCCTGATGGGCACTTGCCCATGGGACCCACCAGCATAGCGGCCCCATGCTAACCTGTTAACCCTTCAGTGCACCTTGTATTATATAAATATATTATGCAAATATGTGTTTAATTTTACTGACCATTTATATTTTTGTTCCTGTGAGTAGTTCTCACAGGGGCCCCACTACACTGCTTTGCCCAGGGTGCATCATGCTGTTAAGGTGGCACTTAGTCGGCATATTGCCTCCCAACAATCTGGGTCCTCCTTTAGTCATGTTTATGCAGTGTATATTGGAGGGGGGTAACCCTTTGAGAGATGTAGGCAACAATTCATTTTAATGTATGCCAATTAATGTACCATTTAAAGTGACAAAGTTATTCTAAGCCTCTAAGGTCTCTAGAATAGAATGGAATGGAACAGAATAGAATAGAATAGAATTATTTTTTTGGACAAGTGTGATTGGACACACAAGGAATTTATCTTGGTGCAAATGTTCTCAGTATTCATAAAAGAAAAGATACAGTCGTCAAGAGTCAAGAATCATAAGGTACAACACTTAATAATAATCATAGGATACAGTCAACAATCAAATCATACTAGGAAACAGTCAATATAAATCGTAAGGATACAAGCGACAAAGTTGCAGTCATACAGTCACAAGTGGGAGGGGATGGGTGATAAGGAGTGATGAGAAGATTAATAGTAATAGTAGTGCAGACTTTGTAAATAGTCTAGTCCAACCCCTTGCTCAGGCAGGAATCCCTATACCATTTCAGACAAATGGTTGTCCAAGCTCTTCTCATAAACTTCCAGTGTTGGAGCATTCAACAACTTCTGGAGGCAAGTTGTTCCATTGGAGGCATTGTTCCAATTTTAATTGTCACATCCTCCCATTTACTTCTCCATTCTTTGACGGGCACTGTGCGAAGTCACACACTTCTCCCCCATGGCTTAGAAGGAGATGGTGTGCCACTGCTACTGATAAGGAAGGAACAGGCAAGGGTTTCTGCATGTCTCTTTGTTCAGGAAATACTACAGGTTTAATCCAGGCTTCCAAACTATCCACAAGTTCTTTCGTGTTTACATTTTTGCACCAGGTGGTGAAAGCTGTTTCTTGTTACGAAGCTATTAAGGATCTACAGGAGAAGCCTTTTTGAAGATGCTTTTTGCCGAATAAGTGAAAGACCATCTGCTATAGTGTAGTTGGCACACCCTCTGCTTGTGGGAGTAACCAAGACAATCATTTTAGTGCCATCCATTTAATTATTAACTAAATTTAATATTCTCAATTCTTCCTTCTCTTCCGTTGGGCTTAAATTCAAGTCCAATGATGTAACTCATCTGGTGCAGTTCCTTTCCCCTCCGGTGTTCTGATTCCCCCTTTCCCTTCTTGCAATCATGCCAGATGGCATTGTACTGCTGTGTCTATCCTTGGGAAATGTGTGCCTGGAATGTATGTATTCGAGCCCGTGCTTGGATCATACGTGTTAGCATTGGTCTAAATATAGGCTGCCTGAACTTGGCTTTCAAGAAGAAATCGGACAACTATTAGTCTGGAATGATATGGGGTCTTGTGCTTGAGCAGGCAGTTGGGTTAGAAGACCTCCAAGGTCCCTCCAACCCTTATTCTGGGTTCTTTGGGGATTCCAGGTATGGGAATAGTCTGTTCATGGAATGTTTTGCGCATTCCTAAAGAGAAAAGAGTACAGGTAGTCCTCGACTTACAACCTTAGCAACTTAGCAACCATTTGAAGTTACGACAGACCTCCCCCAAAAGGTACTTATGGCCCAAATTCAAAGTTCTTGTGGATGATACTGTGTTGTACTGTATATCCGGGCTCCTAGCTGACCAACTAATGCAGCTAAGATCTTCTCCCAGTTCCTGGAGGTTGTTGGAGCCTGAATGAAGAGGAATAGACTTAGACTCAACCTTAGCAAAAACCAAGTGGTTGTGGGTGCTTGATCCTCCCAGCTTTGAGGACTTTCCTCCATGGTCCTGAACAGGATTTGATTGCCTGATTCAAAACTCTGGGGATCCTCCTGGATTTTCCATAGGTTCAATTTATTTACAACTTATACTTGTTCCTGGATTGAGAGGCCCTCCTCATAATCATCCATTCCTTGGTCACTTTGCAAAAGTTGCCCTTATTGCTGTCCTTGTAGCCCTCAGAAGCTATAGCTGTCTGGAATGCAGCAGCAGAAGAAGTGATGCACAAGGACCATAAAATACTTGTGCACTGTGAATCACACCGATTGTCAGTTTAGTTTTAGATACCTTTCAAGCTGCTGGATTGCTAAACTCTTACATGGCAGAGTGCCAAACTATTAGAGGATGCATCTCCCAAAGTGCTTGCCCATCTTATGTGCTCCTCTGATTGATATTTCTTTCAACTTTATAAAGCCACCTATAGCTGGATGCTCTTGGAACTCAAAAAAGCAAGACAGATGAAATATTAGGAGGGGCATTGGAAATATTTCCAAGATTCCAAGGACTATGTTTAAAAAGTAATTCAAAATCCTGAGTCAAAAAGCATCAACTGACTTCAAGAATTAAATGCAGAACAACCATATTCCTGTGTAAAGTAAACACTGGTAAAGTTCTGTACTTCAGAAGAATTTTAAAAAAAAACTTGGCATTCTTAATTAGAGCTATTTGCTTGATAATATAAGGTGAAATGGATTTTGTCACTTTGGAGATTAATATGTGCTTTCCTAATGCTTAAAAGCTTTGACTTTCTGTCCTGAAAATCAATTTCCCAAGCTCTTAGAATTAATTCTGAACTTCAAAAGATTCTTCCAGTAGTACATTTAGTTTCCTACCCAGGAGCATGACAGTGTCATGAAAAAAAATAAAATAAGAGGTGTCCTGAGTTTAATGATACAAATAAGATAGTGGATAAATAGGAATAAGAAAATAAGCGCTATGGATGTCATTCTCCGTATATCCTACAAAATAACCGTGATTTTCAATCATCCAGGTCATGGTTGTCCCAAAGATGCTTTTTTTCTTTGGACTTTCTTGATTTCCTGGTTGTTGTTTTTTCTTTGAAAACATTTCACTTCTCATCCAAGAAGCTTTTTCAATTCTAACTGGTAGGGAATGGCAGGATTTATATTCTTTGCAGTCATCTAGTCATTAGTACTCTGAGGGTTGGTCATTAGCAGTGGTTAACAGCTGGCTCAGAAACTGTGTAGACCAACTGATAGCCAATGGGGTTAATTTAACATAGGCCAAAGTGGTATAATTTAACATAGGCTCTTATTGGAGTAGAAGGTACCTTGTCAAGATTTATGTAAATCAGTCGAGAGAAATGCTTCCACACTACTTATAAAGGAGGTGTCTCACTTCCTCTTTGGCTTTACAGAAATGATTGAAGCTATTGAATAGAGTACTGATGTCTATTCAATACGCCCACTTTTATATTAGAGAAATCTCATAGGATTGCCAAGAAAACAAATCAAATGGATCTTAGAATAAATCAATCCAGAGTTCTCATGTGAGAGATAAAACATGAGGCTCAAATTATTATATTTTGTATACATTATTAGACACTGCTCTCTTCAGAGGTCTATACCTCTGAGAAAGGTGGAAAGAGAAAGAAGGAAAAGACCATCAGCAGTAAGGTAAATGCATCCAAAAATGGTAATAGTGTATCATTGAAGATCTGAACAGTCAGGCTCAAAATAGATAATTCCGGAGAAGTCATCTTTGTTGCTGAGAATTGACATTGGTTTGGTAGCAAATAATGAGGCACTAGAGAAGGAGGAGGCGGAAAAATATTTTAACCAGTCCTGGGATTATGCAGGGAGGCAGATCTTTCCATCTGTGTGAAGAATGATTGTAACCTTGTTTGAAGAATGATTGTAACCTTGTTTTCACTGTAAATTTACTTGATTAATTCTTTGAAATGACTTTAAAACATACTGACAAGCTCAGCGGTCCCTGTTAAATTGTAGATTGGATATGAGCAAATTGGAAGGTTATGATATCTACTTCGTGTTTTAACTAAAGCAGCTGAATGCATAATATCGCCTGGGGTGGAGCCAGATGCAAAACAAAGGGTGGGAAGGAATCCAATTATAAGTAATGTGTGTCAATCTAGCCAAATGAGAAAATTAAACTTTGTTCATTTGGAAAAGTTTGAAACCTATCCAAATTGAATCTGGGCTCATCTGAAGGAGATTGAGTCAAATGTGAACCCTCTCAAAGTTTTGTCAGTGGCGTAAAGATGTGAAGGGATACAGAAAAGCAATCTGTGTGCCTTCAGAAATCAGTATTGTCTTCCCACATCTCAGTAGAAACTGGGGGGCAAGAATGGAGGTGTGAAAATAACTTGTCACATGAATAAAGCTGACAGTTATTAAAACTGTGAGCAGATGGAGGCTGCTGTCTTTCACATAAAGTGAGTTTGTACATGCATGTATGTATGAATGCATATGTCTAGTCCTTTCTGTACAAAAAACAAAAACAGGCAAAAACTGACTTGAATTGTGCACGCCTAAATTGTTTTTAAATAGGTAGTCCTTGACTTACAACCATTTGTTTAGCAACTATTCAAAATTACAACAGTGCTGAAAAATATGACTTACGACTGATCCTTGCACTTACAACCAAGGGTAGGCTTCAGCCGGTTTGTGCCAGTTCAGCCAAACAGGATGTTAATTTTACATCTGGTTCTGCAAATGGATAGTTCCGACAACTGGCTGGCTCCACCCACCCCACTCCTCCCAGGAGTCCCCATGAGGCCCGTTTTGGATCACAGGTAAGTGCAGGGCCCGTGAGGAAATTCAGTGAGGGTGAAAAACAGGCCTCCTGGAAGTTCTGGAAGGCCGGAAACAGGTCATTTCCAGCCTCCAGAGAGCCTCCAGAGCCCGGAGAAGCGCAGCACACCTTCCCCGGCCCATTTTTGCTCCCAAGGTGGTGCATCAGGCCGACTAGGTCACGCCCACCCAGCAACTGGGCAGAGAAGCAGTTGTTAAATTATTTGAAGCCCACCCCTGCTTATGACCATCACAGCATCCTCACTGTCATGCAATGAAAATTTGAGCTCTTGGAAACCAGCAGGTCTTTATAATGGTTGCAGCATCCTGGAATCATGGTTTATATTTGCAACCTTCCCAGCTGGCTTCTAACAAGCAAAATTAATGGGGAGAGCTGGATTTATTTAATGACCACATGATTTATTAAACAACTTTAATGATTCACTTAACAACTATGACAAAAGGGTGATAAATTGGACACCATTCAGTTAGCAATCACTTTGCTTAGTGGTGGAAATTGTGGTCCCAATTGTCATACGTCAAGTAGTGCCTACCTAAGTAGGTAGTCCATCTGAATGGATTCAATGGAACATTCTTCCTTCCAAAAATACTTATAATCTCATTTTTGGAGTAACTCTTTTCCAGTCCAGTTTGCAGTGAAAGCAGTCTATAAGGAGATAGGAGGGGCAAGTTTAGTTTCTAAGTACATAGTGAATGAATTTATCAAACCCCTCCAACTTTTGTGATTTTGGGGAGGTATTGTAAAGTTTTCCTTGAGTAGTATTTCAGTCCTAGCCCTTATATGAATATTTCCCTTTAGAGGTTAAACACAGTGAGTGGCTGTCACAGAATTGGCATGGGTTGATGGGTAACTGTATCTTGTAAATAATTATTTAAGCAAGAAACTTAGTGTCAGGATTCTGGTGATTGCCCTAATTAAATCATGAGCCTCGAGCCAAGCTTCAAAAGAAACCAAAAGATTTATTAGAAGCAACATGTCTGGAATTAACCTGTATAAAGCTAACTCTGGCATATGTAATTTACAGTCACCTGTGATCCTATTTCCCCTCTCCTGTGTCATAAATCAGGTTCTCCAATGAAGCACGTTCATGGGCTTGGTATCATCAATCACGTTCTCCAATTAAGGATTTTCGTGGGCAGAAGATCTGGTAGCTTAGCTACAATCTTTGTAAGATAAGTGTTGGAATATACTTCTGGTTTTAAACTACCACACTGCTCCTTCAGATTTCCTTCCCCAGCCCCCTGTTTATGGCAACTCTATAACAGGCATAGGAATGCTTTACAAGTTGACACTTGGCTTGGGGGACCTACTTAGTATTGTTACCTTATAAAATCCTGCTCCAATGTAATGAAATGGCTCCATTCCAGATGTGCCTTCTATCATCTCAAGGTATCCTCCTTTGTAGACCAGTAAGTAATAAAGTATCAATTAAAACTGTGACTTTAATCTTTGAACTTCTACAACCAGGTGGAATCTTCTTATGCAGAATGAAGCATTCTAAACTTTCATTTTTGTTTGGAAAGTAATAGGAAACGGGAATCATTCTGTGCAACTGAACATATTTTGCCCATTGTGCTAGCTAAAATCAATAGAAGATTAATTCCAGCCATCATAACTGCTCCAGTACATAGGAGATGCTATCAGTTTCTTACTCTGTGATATTTTCATAAACACCCCCTCCCCCCAAAAAAACAAAAATATGGAAAATTGGAATTGGTGAATCACTTCTTTCTCACTTCTGTAATTGTTCAGGGCTTCTTTAGATGCACTTCCGTGACATTTGCTATCTTTGGATGTTCTTCAGGATTTCTTTAGATTCTCTTCTGTGACATATTTAATGAACAATGAAATAATAATAATAGTGTCCTTTTTCAGAAATCCCAAATTGTACAAGAAATCCTATATATTGAAATATGGCAGACTTGATCGATTAAGAATGAACAATCATAGATGTTTTTCCATTTCTGTCAAAATATAGAGTAGTTATTATCATTATTATGGGAAAAATGGACCAAGACTAAAACCACTCACTTATATAAAATGTGTCAGTCTTCATATTATCCCAAAAAGATTCCTACAGATTCCTTCAATGCAGCAGTTGAATGTAACACATCATAATAGTTATTACCAGATAAGATCAATGGGAAACAATGTTTTGTATTTCTGAATTGTCATTTTACTATTGATAAAGCTCATTTGACATTTTCAGCGATTTCCAGATTTCCCAATTTCTACTGATGTACAATATAAAAATTGTATAAAAAATATTCCCTATGTTCAAGTTTCTTTTTTCTGCAAGTTTTCTAAAGTTCCCTAAAGCTGTTTTTGTTTGGTAAATAGTACAGACGCAAAAGAATGTGGATTTCATAAATTATAATGAAAACTAGAGTTTGAGCTGCTCCAAACATTTTTTTCAGTGTTTAAGACTTATTGGCTCACAAATAGTTTATTTCTCATGACATTAATTGTCATAGGCATGAGACAGTTCACCCAATTAATGTTTTATATGTTTCAAAACTATGTGGCATATTAGGAGAATTGTAGCAAAAACAGTTTGACATGGAATTGGTTTTCAGTTATGTTGTGAACTAATATCCATGTCAAACTGTTAATTGCCACATTTCCGTGATTAGAGAATGCTGTCCGTGACATATAATCTGTGGGCAGAAGTAATATTTTTAAAAGCAGACTTTCTTGTTTGACTTGAAAAGCATAGCACAAATAACGGGAATGTGTGGCCTTCAGTTGCATCTCAGCCTTTTCAAGGTGTCCAAAGTTGTTGGGAATTAAACATAAAACTCAAGGAACTTCACTTTATCCTAAAAGTAAATCCCAACCCTGAGCAAGTAAAGCTTCAAGTAGAGGACAGATGGGCAGAGACTACACAATGGTATTATAGTTTATATGGTGCTAATCTGAAAATAAATGCATTTTGAGTAGTTTGGAAAACTGGCAAATACCACTTCTTACTGGAGATTTTACAGTATCCTTCCCCTGCCACACCCACTAAGCCACACCCACAGAACCAGTAGTAAAAATATTTGAATCCCACCACTGGTCAGTGTGTGAGTGAATTGAGGGCTCTTTGGAAACATGGAAACTGAAACAGTATTTGCTGTGCGAGCAAGAAGACAGCAAGGAGCCTGGGCGTGGCTTCGCTCAACAGTTATGTACTAAAACTAGTTGCTGCTCTGAAACTGAAACTCCTCTCCTTTGCTTGTGTTTTTCATTTGGAATAGATTTCAGGTGGGGAGGGGGAGTAGAATACCTTGGCATCATATAGGAAATAGTAATGCTCTGTTGGTCATTTAAAAAAATCCTTTCTTAGTGAGCACTTAGAAGTCAAGAGGAACATACGTGCCAAATTTCAAGTTTGTAGGCTTTACGGTTCTGGAGTAATAGAAATACATTAAAGACATGAGATGAAAAAAGATAGTTACAATTAGTTTAAACCATCACTAGTCATTAGACTTTTCTAGTGCTTGCAAACCATCCCTTAAACTTGTCACTTTTCTCTTATGAGAAACTCATCCATACATCCAAGTAGGATTTCTTGGATCTTTCTTTCTCATTCCCTTTGCCACAAGGGCAACCAAAGTCCAATTTTATCCCCCTACTCTATGTCCAATTCTATCCCCTAGAGTATCATGCGTACTCTATTCTGTACAGGTAAGTTCTCTAATCTAGAGACTATTTTGCCAGCCACCATGCTGTTCCTTGTACTCCAGAACTAGAAATCATTCTTTTGTATCATCAGTAAGGAAGAAAAGAACGGGACAGCAAACAATGCCATTTTTCTTACTGTGTGAAAAATGAGTGTAAGGCGATCTCCTTTTTCTGGGGACCTGCTGGTCTGGCATCCTATCCTATCCTCCCAGAGATCATCAAGGGAATCCACTTAGAGCCATGGTGGTGTGGTGGTTAGAATGCACTATTGCATGCTAATTCTGCTGATTGCCAGGGATTTGATCCTTACCGGCTCAAGGTTGATTCAGCTTTCCATCCTTCCAAGTTTGGTAAAATGAGGACCCAGATTGTTGGGGGCAATTTGTTAACTCTAAACTGCAGAGAGATGTCTGTAAAACACTGTGAAATAGTATATAACTCAGAAGTGCTATTGCCATTGTCCATTCACATTTCTTTTGTGTGAATGTGATCCTTTTTATTTTCCTTGCTTGTGGAGATAAAGAAGTTACTTTTTCTCTAACACAGGAATAGATTATAATTTTATCCTGAGAGCTAATAAACACCATGTAAGGCTGCATATCGATGGAAGCTATGGAAGATCTAGAGTTCTCTGTCTCACATATGACAATTCATATCTATCTATAAAGCTATTAGTCATTAACATCATTTTTAGTATATATTTAGGTGAACTATCCACATACATAAGGGGAAAAAACAGATTCATCTCCCATTGACTTTAGGACCTATCATTCAACATAGAAATGGATTATCTTGTATAATGCATCTGGGCCTCTATGAGAAAAGGACTAGGAAAAAATGGCAGACAAATGAAATACAAAACACTTTTGTGGGAAAAAGGAATTTGTCTTCTGTTACTGCGAATGTATATATAGACAGTTGGACAGTTTTAAATAACATTTGAAAGAGGATTGCTAAAACTGGCTTAACTGGTTATCTGATCTGAGGCCTCCCATTAACACATTGTATCTTAATTGATAAGGGTGTGCAGAAAAAGCTTGTTTATTTCAAGCCTTTTGGGTTTTGTCCTTCACAAAGAAATTAGCAATTAGCAAATGGAGATGGGAAGGTTAGCAATTTAAAAATGACATCAAATGTCTAGCAAATGTTGGAAATGTAATAAAAAGCGGGCACATGCTATCATATGTGATGGACATGATAAAGCAAGAAAATTTTGGGAAAAAAATACATAAATGATTAGAAAAGATGATTGGAAAGCATGTAGATTTTAAACCTGAACTATTTTTACGAGGTATAATATCAGCTAAACTTGATAAGAAGAGTATGTATTCAATATTGCACATCTTGACAGCAGCAAGGATTGTATTTGCTCAATGCTGGAAAAAAGAAGAAACATCACGAGGTGAAGAAATAATTAAGATACTAGAATATGCAGAAATGGACAGACTGGCATTAAAAATGAAACAGAAAGAAGATACAGAATATTATCAAATACATGGAATCTATTTTATCAGTGGTTGGAAAAAAGGGGTGGAGATTAAGAACACAATATTTATTGTTAAGCAATTTGAATACCCAGATAAGAAATGTAATTAATAAAAAAATAATTAATTTTTTTTTTGCCCCAAATTGTAAACAGATGCACTGCCTTAGAGGTAAACACTGCATTCATACCAGAATCTTATCCATACCAGAATTTATTTTTGCAACGACAAGAATCAAATGCTATTTTAATCAGTTATTGTCCCTTGGAAGAAAGAATTAAAGCAGAGCCTCTCAGAATCTTTTCAAGGGCCCATTGTTAGACAAAGAAGCTGCTTAAGTTTGTTGCAGTTTGTTGATTGCAACTCTCCATACATTTCAGTCTACAATCTTTCTAGATCTATTTTTATAACCTCTTCCCATTTTCTGTGTCTTAGTTACATGGCAAGGCACACATCCACCAAATGGTGAAAGTAACTCCTCGGCACGTGGCAGATGGCAGATGAGTCATGCTCCGGTTACTATATTGAACACATTTTCGGCTATGCAGCTTTAAAAAAAAAATGGTAGAGGTGGAGTAAATGTACTACTGTTGTGGCCAACAGAAGAACGAGAGAGGCACAAGCTAGTGTTTTGAGTTAAATAAAACAATTCAATCCTCTCTCTTGTATCATGAATTATTCATTTATTTTCTCTGGTGGCTTCTGCCTATGTTTTCCCTGCTGAGCTGAGGATGCAGAGCAGCTGGTAGAAGATCTGGGAACTAATATACATGGAGTCCCAAGAATCAGTCTACTCCTAAACTGACTGTCTTCAAACAAGCAATCTGTTTTTAGATAGTGAGTAGCCCAGTAACAATAGTCCATCTTGAGGGTTTCACAAATGTCACTAGAGATATATTGAATGCATGAGCTGCTAAGATTCCCCCCCCCTCCCAAAGGCATAGGGAGCAAGAAACGAAGACATGAGCCCAAAGTTTGTGTAAAGCTGAAGAAAGAAAAGTCTTATCTAAAGATTTTTCACTATACTATCTCCTGTCATTTGTTTTTAGCATGGATAAAATGTCTCTCCAGTATAGATTCTGGGGGAACATGTGAAGTGTAATACAATCTAGCGTTCAGAGAAAATAATTTATCAATTCTATATTCTCAATCTTTCTTCTGGCAGGACTTGATTTTTTAAAAATTTTTTATTGGTTTTTAAAAACAAACATAAACAAACAAAACATAAAAACATCAAGCTGTCTTCCATAGGTGTACATACAGTGTGCCAGTTGGTTTACAAATTGTTTTGTGCTTCCATTTCATAGTCTTCAATTACAATTACATTGTATATGATCTTGTATTTTCAATCTAATATTAAATACATTGGCATCATTATTAATCAATCATTAGACTATACTTTTATTCATTCATGCTTTAGGAAATAATCATATTTTACTTAATTTGTTTACTTTGTTTTGTGACAATTCATATTATCATTCCAAATCTATCCTAAAATCATTTTGTAGATATAATAAGGAAAGAATACATCTTTATATATTTGGTATTTTCTAAAAGTCTACATATTTCGTTGCTATACTTTATTGTCTAACCATTGATAGAATAGATCCCAAACTTTATAAAATTGTTTATCATCCTGTTCTCTAATTTCAAATGTCAATCTGCTCATTTCCGCACATTCCAATATTTTCTTAATGATTTCCTCCTATGATGGTGTTTTCTCATTTTTCCAGTTTTTAGCAAATACAATCCTAGCCACTTTTAATATATTTACAATCAGGTATTTCAAGTCTTTACTATATATTTCAGGTAACATTCCCAATAAAAATATCTCTGGTTTCAAATCTATATGTTTTTTTGTCATTTTTTCCAACCACGTGTAGATTTTAGTCCAGTATTTTTTAGCATCCGCACAAGTCCACCACCATATGGTAATATGAGCTAGGTGTCTGATGACATTTCCAACATTTTTCAGATTTATTCATGAACATTCTTGCTATTCTTGTCAGGGGAAAATGCCACCTGTAAAACATCTGATACAAATTTTCTTTATATGCTGTTGACATTGTCATTTTATAATTTTGAGATCACAATTTTTGCATTTCCCTAGATCAATCCCAAATCCAAAATTCTTCCCCCAAGCAATCATAATTTCTTTAACTTGTTCTTCTTCTAGTTTAATTTCTAATAAATATCCATACAATTTTTTAATCACCTTTTCATCCGTACCTGTCAAAATCTTATCTAAATCAAGTCAGTTTATCATAGAAATCTTCTGTTTTAGAATCTTTATCATACCTTGAATGTATTTGCGCATATGAAAACCAATTCATCTTTATACCTTGTTCCTCTAGTTTTTGTATAGATTTAAGTTCACCCTTTTCATTCAATATTTCACCATATCTAACTGTTTGCTCCTTTTTGTATATTATAGGATAAGAAAATGCTTCAACAGTCGATATCCAGACTGGAATTTTCAAATAACATTGTCTTTTAATCTTCTCCCAGTTTAACCACAGAGACTCCAGTATATAATGTCTTCTAAAGTACCCCTGTGTTTTAGTTCCTTTATAACATAAAAAAGCATGCCACCCCAACAACAGATCATGTCCTTCTAATGTCAACAATCTAGTATTTCTTAATGTTATCCATTTCTTCACCCACATCAGATTTGTAGCTTGGTAATACAACTCCCAATTCGACAAACCAAATCCTCCTCTAATTCTAGCATCTTGCAAAAGTTTTAACTTTATTCTCGCTTTCTTACCTTGCCATATATATTTCAACACAATTTTATTTAAATCTTCAAAATAGTCTTTTCCAAGCCTAATTGGAATTGTTTGAAACAAATATAAAATTCTGGGTAATATATTCATCTTGATTGTTGATATTCTCCCTATTAATGACGGTTGTAAATTTTCCCATTTCGCCCAATCTAGCGCTGCTGTTTAAATTTGATATAATTACTCTCTTTTAGTGTACTGCATCTTGCTGTCAAGTATATCCCCAAGTACTTGATCTTATTCATGACCTGAATTTTCAGTAGGTCTGCCAGTTTTTCCTTTTGTCTTGATAGCATATTCTTTGTCAAGATCTTTGTCTTATCTTTATTTATTTTCAAACCAGCCACCTTTCCATATGTCTCTATCTTTTCTATCAATTTTGATGCTGTTTCTAGTGGGCCTTCTAAGTTAAAAACCAGATCATCTGCAAATGCTTGCAACTTAAATTCTTCCTTTTTAATTTTCATCCCTTTTATATTCTTTTCATCTCTAATATTTCTATTTAGCACTTCCAAAGTTAACGCAAACAACAGAGGTGATAGTGGGCAGCCTTGTCTTGTTCCTTTTCTTATATCAATAGAGTCTGTCAGTTCTCCCTCTATCATTACCTTTGCCGTTTGCTTATGATATATAACTTCTATTGCTTGCATAAATTTTCTAGCAAAACCCATCTGTTCCAGCAGTAATAACATGAATTGCCAATTCACATTATCAAATGCCTTCTGTGCATCTAGAAATATCAAAGCCATTTGTTTTTCAGGATGTGCCTTGTAGTATTCCGAAGTGTCCAAGATTACTCTCATATTGTCTTTAATTTGTCTCTTTGGCAGAAATCCATTTTTGTCAGGATGGATAAAATTATTTAAGTATTTTTTAAGTCTTTCTGCCAATATTGAAGCAAAAATTTTATAATCTGCGTTTAGTAGGGAAATAGGTCTATAGTTCTTGATTTGTAATGGATCGGCCTCCTCTTTTGGAACAAGTGTAATATAAGCTTCTGACCATGATTTAGGTATCCTCTTCTTTAACATAACTTCATTTATAACTTCTAGCAATGGAAGATTCAACGTTTCTTGTAATGTTTTGTAAAATTCTGCCAGAAGTCCATCTGGGCCTGGTGCCTTTCCATTATTTTGCTTCTTGAGTGCTTCAGTTAACTCCATCATCGTTATATTGCTTTCTAACATTGTTTCAATCTCTTTAGGTATCTGGGGTAACTTAGCATTCTGTAGGTATTGTTTGACTTTTTCCTCATCAATATTCTCTTGTGTATATAGTTTCCCATAATAGTCTCAGAATGGGTGGAGCTGGCGTCACGACGATACACGGCATGCGATCTTGGAGGTCTGAGATCACTGCCAATATCTTTGCTCCTGGATGGTCCTATCGGATCTAAACCATCCTGAAGAGATGGTGAAAGTGAAGAGCGCATCCTGTTGATCCCAGGGATATTGCAAAGTCCCTGGTAGATCCAGGAGAAGCTCTTCTTGCCAGCGGCAAAGAGGCAGCCATTAAAGCTGCTGAAGTTGGGAAAGCTCCGAAACAGAAGAGAACAGAAAGAGAGAGTGTGCTGGTTTGGTGAGAACTTTTTCTTTATTCTAGGATCTGAAAGAACATCCTAAGGAAAAGAAAGAATCTGTAAAAGTTTTGACAGAAGTGATTAAGCGGCGATTTTAAACAGGAATGTCAAAGTAATGTTTTTTTTCTCATTGCTGGATTTTCTACACATGATCTTATATTTGGAAACTGGACTGGTTTTTTCTTTTCCATCTATTTTTTTCTCCTTTTTGATTTTGTAACATTTTAGGCTAGAGACTCCCTTTTAGTTTTTTTTTTTTTAATATCTTTTTCTTTCTTTCTTTCTTTCTTTCTTTTTTTGTTTGTTAATTCTTGTTATATTTTGCTTGGAAAAGAAGGGGGAAAGTGAAAGCAAAGAAACTTTGTCATACTAGAGGCTTGGAAATATTCCATTTCTCTTGTGACCAGACAAAGCTGAGAAAGAAAGAACTGAGACTTTTTTCAAGGACATTGCTATTTGATAAGATAGAAGGAAGAGCATGGGAGAGTATTATTGCAGGTGCTCTTCTGGGTTTCTGTCAACAGCTGCAGTCTGGTGTTGAAATTTATAGGACAAGAAAAGGTGATAAGTTTCTGGAGAAGAGAGTTATAACAAGAGCCTTGGATAACTAAACAAAGTGCAGTGTGTTCTCTTGATTTTTCCTTAAGCTGTTCTACCCCTTCTCAACAGTTTACTTTTTGAAATAGCTATTTGGATTTTTAGTTCTTTGGAACTTGTCTTTGCTTTTTTTGTTTTGCTTGTCTTTGGAAGTTAAATTTTTACGTTAGCTTTTTATTTTAAAAGTTTTAGTATTAATGATTCCCTTCCTTTTCTTTTTAAGGTAGCAGCCTTTTTTTTTTCTTTTTCTCTTTCTGCCTTTCTGGTACTTTTGTTTTTCCATCCACCTCCAATACTGGTTTTTTCTTTCTTTTTATCTTCCTGGCTTTTTTTTTCTTTTTCTCTTATGCAGCCTTTTATATTTGAGACCTCTTAATTGGATTAAGGTGTTGAAGAACCTGAAGAATTTTTCCTTTTTTAAAAAAGCTTTTTATTCCTCACTTTTCTGTCTTTTTTTAGGATTTTACAACTTTTTCTCTTTTGTGTATGTTTATGGTTTTTTCCTTCATTTTTGAATTTTCATTGTTATCTAACTAATCAATTGGATTAAGGTATACAAGAACCTGAAGAAATTCTTTTTTCTTTTTTTTATTATCATTACTATTTGGCTTCTTTTTCCCTACTATTTTTATTTGGAATCGCAATTGGTCACTTCACAATTGGATTAAGATCTAGAAGAATCTGAAGATTTTGAATTGTTTGAAATGAGTAGGAAATTAACAGCTCCTGATTCTTCAACTTCTACTTCCTCCTCTCCACCAACTGGAGGACAGCGTTCAATACAGACAATGTTAAGGCAAGAGAAAGAACAAGAAAAAGAAAAAGTGACCCTGCGGATGATTATGCAAGGAATTTAAAACATTCAAACAAGATCAGAAAATATTGAAAAGAGAATAGAGAACATTGAACAAAGAACAGAGAACATTGAACAAAGAAAAAGGAAAATCGATGAAAAAGTTGAGAACATCCAACAAATGATGATGAAGTATTATGAGAGACTACTAAAAATTGAAGAAGGAGATAAACAAAGAGATAAGAAGATTGGAGACATTGATAACAGATTAACTGTGGTTGAATAAGGTAAAAGTGGTATACTGAGATGGGAGATGGACAGATCAGAATTTTATCTTAGATTCCAAAACATAGAGGAAGAAAAAGAACAAAATCTAGCTGAGATAATGATAGAAATATTGGCTGAAGCTTTGGAAATAACTGAAGAGAAGATGATGGATGGAATAGATGAGGTCTATTGAATCTTCACAAGATGTGCAATGAGAAATAGTCTACCAAGAGAAGTTCACATCAGATTTACAAAGAAAGCCATTAAAACGCAAATATTGCAAGTGGCAAGAGAGAAAACATTGAAATATAAAGATAAGGAGATTGTGGTTTTGAAACAAGTACCCAGAAGAGTGAGAGAGATGAGAAGAGAATACTGATTCTTGACCAAATTGCTACTTTAAAAAGTGGTGAATTATAGATGGCTGATTCCAGAAGGTTTAATGTTCAAATGGCAAGAACAGAGATACAGATAATTCAATTGAGAAAGCTGAATCATTTTATACAGAATTTTTCAGAGGGAAAGAGGAAGAGGCAGAAAAAGAAATTTCACTTATTGAATTCCAAGAGGACTTCCAAATGACGACTGAAAAAGAGGAAGGTGCAGTAGGTGGAAAGGAGGAAGCCAAAGAACAACATGAACCAAGATCCATGAGAGCTGCCAAACCTAATTATAAAATATAACCATGGAAGAGAAAAAATTGATTACATTTAATATAAATGGACTTAATTCAGCCATTAAAAGAAGGAAAACTTTCCATAAATTAGAGAAATTAAAATTTGATATAATCTGCCTACAAGAAGTACATATTAAAAAACAATATGAACAATTGTTGATACAGCCAAAACTAGGGAAAATATTTTCCTCCTTGACACAATGCAAGAAAAGAGGAGTGGTTTTATATATTAAAGAGAACATTCCCGCGAAACTGATTTATACTGATGATGACGGAATAATACTAATGGTGGAAATAATGGATAATAATACGAAAACACTCCTGATTGCAATCTATGCCCCGAATGACAAACAAGAAGAATTTTATAAAAAAATTACATATGAAAATTATTGAACTGGACTATGCTAATATAATTATGATGGGAGATTTTAATGGAATTGTAGACAACAAACTGGACTATACAGCACAGAAAACAATAAAGCAAAACAGAAAGACTCTCCCTAAATCTTTTTTTAAAATTGTAGATGAAATAAACTTAAACATACATGGAGAGAAATAAATGCTAAAACTAAACAATACGCCTTCTACTCAAATAGACACTTATCATGGTCCAGAATAGATATGATATGGATGTCAACAGAATTGTTAACTAATATTCAAGAAATAAATATTGAAACAAGTACTTGGGCAGATCACAATCCAATGACAATTAAATGGAAAGGACAAAGAAGAAGATCTAGATGGACGTTAAATAATACTATTTTAAAGGAAAAAGACTTCACACAGTGGATGGAGAAAGAACTGGCTTTCTTCTTTATAGAAAACAAAAAAGAAGATACATCAATCCAGAATGTATGGGATACAATGAAGGTATATGCCAGAGGCTTGATAATAGACTATACAAGGAAAATAAATACCATGAAAAGATTAGCCTCTAAGGCATTAGAGGATGAGTATAAAGGACTTGAAAAAGAGCTACAGAAAATGCCACAGAAAAAGGACACTAAGTTAAAAATGGATATAACCAAACATAAAATGGGTCTAATAGAAAAAGAAGAATTAGCACAGAAAATTAGAGGTGCTAAACAGAACTATTTTGAAGATGCAAATAAACCAGGTAGATGGTTAGCATATAAATTGAGAAAGGAGAAAGAATCAAGGAAAATATTGCAATTAATAGATGATCAAGGCCAAGTTTACTATGGTAGTAAAGAGAAGGAGGACTTGATTTTTTTTAATAGCACAGCAGAAAGAAATCCAATAGTGTATCTTCTTTAATCAAATGGTGATATATAGAGTATGGGAAAGGATCTTTAGGACAAGGCTTAAATGAACTCCAAAAGAATTTGGATCCAAAAAATTAGGCTCATTAAACAAATAAATCTAAGGTACCAAGCTTCATCATATGTTGGTGCTATTATGGGACCTTTCTATGTTGTCTTGAGAGTGATGTTAATAAGATTTGTTGCTGTGATAAGAGTCATCTATATTTAGACCAAGGAGAGTCGATTTGGTGTTGTGGTTAAGGCATCAGGCTAGAAATTGGGAGTCTGTGAATTCTAGTCCGGCCTTAGGCACAAAACCAGCTGGGTTAGTTTTTTTCAACCCTTTCAGGAGGCAATGGCAAACCACTTCTTAAAAACTGCAGGGACTTTTCTAAGCAATCTCCAAGAATTATACATGATTGAAAAGAAGGGAAAAAATGCTGAAAAACTACACAACTCTCTTACACTGTGAGGAATTAAGAAGGCAGATGCAAGCTGGCCATTGTAATACTGTAGCAACAATTGCTGTCTGCTCCTACCAATGCCCCTGGGAAGGGGCACTCATATAAAAGGAAGCCCACCAGAAAGTAATACGTCCTTACATTTGGCAAATCTGGAGCTCTCTTTGCACTGGACAATCTTGAATATTCTTTATGAGTTGGTTGGCTGGAAGAAGAATAGAATTCTACTGACCTCAGAAGGATGGAAGGCTAAGTCAAGCTTGAGCCACATCAGGATCGAACTCCAGGCAGAGTTTGCTGCAATACTGCATTCTAACCACTGCAGCATCAGGGCTCATAAAATAGTCTGGTTACTTTCCAGATCAAATAAATATTTCACCTTTATTTTTATTTATGGTGGACTCAGATAGCATTGGCATGTGAAGCCTAGATATGTTGCTCAGGAAGAAATTAGGATTTCTGATGGTGATAGCAAAGCACAGAAAATTTGGGACATGGGGATGTGTCTTGTACAATGATACTGTAAATGTTAATTATACAGTAGTGCAGTGCAGATGGCTCAACATTTTTTCTCATGCCGCCTGTCTGGATCCAACATAGCCAGGGGTGGGATTCTACCAGTTTGCACCTATTCGCTAGAACCGGTTGTTAGCATTCTAAGCAGTTTGGAGAACCGGTTGTTAGAAGAAATTACTGGCCTAATCCTATAAGGGAGGCAGGAAGGAAACATTCTGGTGTTGCTTACAGAAACTGCCTCTCCGTTAACCCTTATTACATTCTTGGCAGGAGTAGACTTCCTGTCTCTGGAGTTTTTTTCCCCTCCTTTGCTGGTACTTTGCTTGTGTCGAGTGACCATTGAAAAAAGTGACTTATGACCGTTTTTCACACTTACGACTGTTGCAGCATTCCCACAGTCATGAGAGGCCAGATGAGAAGATGCGTGCTTTGATGTGAGTGATGTTGAGTTGGCCACGCCCAGCCAGTAACATGACCACCAAACCATGTCCACCAAGCCACGCCCACCAACTAAGCCATGCCCACTGAACCGGTTGTTAAAAAATTTGAATCCCACCCCTGAACATAACCCCCAACAGATGCACTACCATTAGGGGGAAACTTTTAATTTAGCAGAGAAGATGTTTTTTGTGGGGGTTTTTTGGCTGATTTTTTCTGAAGTCTCCAACTTAAAATAAATATTCTAAAGGACTGGAAAAAAGACTGTAAAAGGACAAAGCAACAACAGTCCTTCACTCCCTTGCTAGATTCTGCATTCAATCCACCATCCAGTTTAGGATAGAAATGTCAGGAACTGCAGGTAGCAATTTAACCCAAACTCTTATAAGTTTTTTATAGTAGAAGGGCTGTAACTCAGTGGGAGAATAACATAGGCATTCATGAATCCAGATTCTTTGATGCCTAAAGAAAACTTTCCCTCTAAAAGCTCTAAAGAATCATTGCCAAACACTGTAGACCTGTTTTCCATAATCTGATGCCTTCCAGATGTGTGTGACTTGGCACTACATCTCCTGGTTGGAAATTGTGGACATTGCATATTTAACAAAGCTAAAGGGCAGAGAGAACAGAGCTTGACAGATAAATTCTTTTTAATTATTTTCAATATGTATATCTAATAGATACAATGACCCCCTGGACACATTTATCTGTTTCACATATCCTTTGATTTTCTATATTTGCTGTTTGTACATTTGCTTGAATTCTGTTTTCTTAATTAAAACTAGGATGGTACGTGCTTAGGTATGTAACTTGTTTAGGTCCACCCCTCCCCATTTCAGTGCTTCAGTAAATAGTGGTGAAACAAATAATTTGTTCTTTCATCTTCTAAAGTTTAGTTTGTTCTTGGTAGCTTTATGATGGTAAATTGCAGCTTGCTAAGGTCAAAGTTCTCAAACTTGAAGGTGGCAGGAAAGAGAAGAGAAACCTCTTATGTTGGCAAATCTCTTCTGTTCATTATGCCCTTCTAGTACCATATCTCTTCTATTGGATGACCTGGACTCTTTGGAAGGAGGCCACTGTATCTGCATCTTTTATGGTGTCAGCTTAGAACCTTTGGAGACATTTGTAATTCTCATAGGATGGGCTGGAATAATGTGGTTAATATATTCCATATCCTGATAGTTTGCAATGTTCAAAATTTCTTTTCAAGTGGAATTTTTCTCTCATCTATATTGAAACTCTGGCTGGGCATGTTTTCGGTGACTGTTCACAAATGCAAGTTTGAATTAGAATTAAAAAGAATGCGCCTAATATGTAGAATTTAGATAAGGATCTACGGATCCATTTTTCACCTATAATAGAAATGGATATAATTAAAAATTGGTTATGTGTGTGTATAGTGCCCATATATCAAAGAACTGTGTTGTCTCACTGATTGAAAGGTCTCTCCAAGTGACTTGTAGAACAGATGGTCCTTGATTTACAATAGTTCATTTAGTGACCATTTGACATTGGCACTGAAAAAAGTGTTTTATGACTGTTTTTACCATTATTACCATTGCAGCATGCCCATAGTCATATGATCAAAACTCAGATGCTTGGCAACTGATTCATATTTATGACTGTTCTGACAAGCAAAGTCAATGGGGAAGCCATGTTCACTTAACAACCGTGTTATAAAATTAAGAATTGCAGTGATTCACTTAACAATGATGGCAAGAAAGATTGTAAAATGGGGCAACGTTTACTTAATAACTGTCTCATTTAGCAACAAAAATTCTGGGCTCATTGTGATCCTAAGTTGAGAAATACCCATGCTTGCTAGTTTAAAAACTATATTAAATGTATACTCCAGCTTTCAGCTTATGTAAACACTCAAGATGTTTTACAAAATAAAGAATGTAAAACACAACACAGGGATCAATATGATTAAAATAAAACATCAGAATGATTACAGATAAATTAACAGTTAACAGCTTGTTGAAGAGATGTAGTTTTGCCAAGTTTGTATTTACTGGAAGAATGGGAGCCAAATGCATCTCATTGTGGAAGGCCTACCACAGCCCGAGAGCCAAACAGAAGGAGTCTTTCTCCTAAAACCATATGGTCCAGTTTCATGCAGTGGAAGAAATATATATTTATTCATATTGCTATACAGGACAAATATATCTCCATATTTACTCCAAACGTGCTTCATTAAATTCAGTGGGAGTTATCCCTAGATAAATAATGAAAGAATTTAATTCTGTGTCCAACCACCATATGCCAAAGTTTAATGCAGTGTTCTGTCTTGCAGATGAGCAAGACAGTTCCTCCCTGTCAATTTTGGATTAATACAGTACCCAAATGTGCAACTGAATTCTTCTCCCAGAAGAATGAGTAATTCCAAAACAGAACCAAAAGTATGTGGATAATAGAATATTATTTATGCACCAACTCGTCCCCTTCTCCTGGTTAAAGATAACACCCATGAAGTCAACCATATTTGTCTTTGAATCAACTCACAAAAGATTTGGGTACATGGATTCATGTGCAGTGTTAGATCCATAGGATGACAATGGCTTTATTTGCACGAGACCTACATTGGTATGTGGGAATGACCTTGAGTGAAGAGGGAAAGAGATACTGTTCTAGTTAAACAGTATATAGTTTGGGCTGTCCCCTGAAGGGAATGCCTCATGGGAAATGTAGTTAATACCTCATGGGAGATGTAGTTCATGTCATGTGGTCACATCTGTAATCCTGATTGGTCACTGAATTGACCTATGGTTGGGTTGGGGGGAGTTTTCTTCATTTTTATTTGGACCCAGCAACATGCTGGAGTCTCCCCTTGCTGTATCATTATGGGATGAAGATAACTATCTTTTCACACTATGAAGACGACAATGCAAAGATTGGACATTAGATGACTCTCAACATAACTGTGAGTTATGCCTTGAGGATGCCTGATATAATCAGATAAAGAAACTTTGTATGGAAGCCTTTGTAGTGTTTAACTCCTTATCTCAGGTATTTTGAGAAGATAAATATTGTCTGAGACCAGACAGATACTGCCTAAGGATCAGACAAGAGGAGCCTGCAGTTGCTTAGCAGGCAGAGAAAGAAATTTAGAAAGGACCTGGTTGAATTGATCAGGCAGTAAAAAGAGATGGCAGGAGATTTGCACTTTCAGATTTGCAAGATTCTGTAATGTAGCCTTACAATAAATTAGAATTAGTTCATCTGGTCATGTTTCCTGTCTGAGATAACTGGGACAACTTACAACAATCTTGCAAATCTGAAAATATGAATCAATTACAGTGGGTCCTTCCTAAGTCTTTGACCATTAAGCAATTGCAGGTTCCTCCCACCTTTCTGCCTGATTGTTCCCTAGTAGCAATTATTTATCTAGGAATAACTCTCACTAAATTTAATGAGGCACACTTGGAGTAAATATGGGATATATTTGTCCTACACAGCAATATGAATAAATATACATTTCTCCCACTGCCTGAAACTGGACAATAGATATAGCTGCTGGGAGTAGGTAGCTTCAATACAAGTCAGTTCTATGTCTTCTATTAATAACAATAGGAATAGCATTTAGGCTTATACACAACTCCATAGTACTTTACCTCACTCTCTGGGCAGTTTACAATGTTGAAGCATTATTTCCATATTGCCTCCAACAAGCTTGATCCTTATTTTACTGTCCTTGGAAGGCTGGAAGGCTGAATAAACCTTGAGCCCCATCAGGATCAAACTCCAGGTTTAGGCAAAGTTTGCCTGTAATATTGCACTTTAACCACTGCGGCACCAGGGCCCTGCAGTAGTGTGGCAATTAGGGTTACATGAAGTATCAGTCAGTTTTCCTAAACATTGAGCATGATATACAGGAGATAAAGCAACTTGAATAGACGCTATTTGTTAGTTTGTAAACTTTGAATAGCAGCATTCTTTTCAGCATTTCATTTGTGAAAGCACCTAAGCTCTTAAAGTCTTTGGGCTATGTTCCAGAAGATGATGATGTAATATAAACATTGATCACTTGCCAGGATGACATTCTTTGGGTTTTTTCCCCCAAGTGTGGGTTAAATACCCCATTAGGAGAGCTTTGTTGTAAGTTGGCTGCTGCTTCCTTGAGCTTGATTTGTAGGTTCAGTAGTGCCAAGTACCATTTTACAGATCCTTTTCTGTAAATATATCCCTTGAGAGTCTTTAAAGAACCTCTTAAGTGACAGTTCCTGGCTGACTTTGTTTCTGCTCAGACACTAAGCGGGTCTGATTGGTATTTGGAGACCTGAAGAGAATATCAAATGTATAAATGTGACCAAGAGGACTGAAACCCCCTCCCCAAAACAGTCTTTTTCAACCTTGACAACTTTAAGACATGTGCACGTCAACTCCCAGAATTCTCCAATCAGCCATGGGGAATCAAAGCTGCCAGGATTGATAATAGCCAACCATTTTCATATTGTTGCCAAGAAAACTGTATCAACATGTCTGTTAAGGTAACAGCCTCTTAGAGAAGTATTATCGAGAAGTGGTCAGGGAAGGTAGTGGATTCAGTGACCACGAGAATGATCTTGGTGAGAGTAGGGTTCCAGTAAGGATGACATGGGAAGTGTCAACCTAAGAATAATCCACAACAGTAAATTGTGATTGGCTCTGCAGGTATGAGGAAAGCCAACCCATCTAAGAGAAAGAACTCCCAAAATCATATGAGTCAATGACAAGAAAACATCTATGACTTATTGAGACATGCAGATGTAAATGATGAGGCCTCCTTCAATTACTGGGGAAGAGTGTCGAACTTTTGTATATTAATTTAGAGTTGGTGTTATGGCTAGTCTCAGGAAATCTTAGGGTGAATGGATTTAAAAAGATGCTCCTTGTTTTATGAGGACAAATAAAATTGAAACAAAGAATATGAGAAGCATTTCCAAGGAAATATGAAATTGTTGTAATAAAAAAGTATATTGAATTAGAAGTTTTAGATCTAGGAGTACTTAAGTAGATGAGAATTGTGCATTCTCATAAGGTATGATTTGGGTAAATACAATAATATAGAAAGTGGATAAGCAGAGGTAGTATTCAGCAGGTTCTGAGAAGTTCTGGAGAACCGGTTGTGGAAATTTTGAGTAGTTCTGAGAACTGGCAAAAACCACCTCTGACTGGCCCCACCCCCATCTATTATCTGCCTCCCAAATCCCAGCTGATTGGCTGGGTCTTCTTTTGTTGCCCTGCACAGGAGAATGGAGCTGGAAAGCAGGTTAGTGGGATGGAGAGGGAATGAGATTTTGCAGTAACCTTCTCCTAGGAGTGGGGAGGAAACAGAGATTTTACAGTATCCTTCCCCTGCCATGCCCACCAAGCCACACCCACCAAGCCACACCCACAGAACCAGTAGTAAAAAAAATTTGAATCCCACCACTGTGGATAAGTATTGTTGTGTCCGCGAAATGATGCCAGGAGTCGGTGACTTCAAATCATGCTCTTTTATTAAAGTAGGAACCGAACTGGCTCTTCGCAAAAGGTTCGCGGCTTTTATTCTTTCAGCCGCGGCGGCCGCGGCCAATGGCACCGCTTTGAATCTCCCGCGATTCGAATGGACCAATCGTGGGAGATTCTTAGCGAGCCAATCGGCGCGGCTCGCCTGACCAATCAGAGTGCCCCGCGCTTTGGCCAATCAAAGCGCGGGGATCTCAAGAATGCTAATTAGGGACAGAACACCCCTCCCCTCTTGGTTCAGTCCTTACGTCGCGTAGTCACGTAGGTAGGCGGGGCTCTGTCTGAGCCTACTAGACCTGCGCAGCTCAGTCGTAGGTTGGATCCCGGCCGGTTCGGTCGGGATCTCTGTTGCTCCTGATGCCGTCGTGGGAACCGGCTGGTTGGTCGGGCCGGGCCGCTCTCCGTAGCTCCCTCCTGGGCCTCCCGGGTTGGTTGAGCTGCGGCTTTCGCCGCTCCCACTCGGTCTTTCCGGGTCGGTCGAGCTGGCCTGGCTGTCTCTTCCTGGCGAGGGGTCGTGATGGCTGCTTTCTGGTAAGTATGGCTGGTTTATTCTTCTTTGGTTTTGGTCCCCTGGGTGTTCCCTCCCCCCTTGGTTTGTGTTGTGGGGGTTGGTTTCGCCTGTTTGTGCGTCGGTGGTCTCTTGGTTGGCAGTCCTCAACCTTAATTGGTCGATGTGGCGTTTCCATGCTCGTCCGTCTGCTGTTTGTAGCCGGTACGAGTGTGGGCCTGTTATTTGTGTGATGACGGCCGGTATCCATAGTGGGTCTCCCGTCAGGTTTCTTGCGTATACGGGGTCGCCTGGTGCGAAAGTTCGGTGTTTGCTGTTGAGTCTGGGGGCTTCTCCGGGTTATACATGGGGTATAATCTGTCGAGTGGGGACCTTAATTTCCTCCCCATTAATAGTTCGGCTGGGCTCTTATTCGTTGTGGTATTTGGGGTTATGTGTTGGGTGAAGAGTAGTTTGTTTATTTTCTCCTGGACCTCCCCGTGGTCTATTTTCCAGATGGTTTTCTTAGTGAATTGCACGATCCATTCCGCCCTACCGTTCGCCGCCGGGTGCGCCGGTGCTGTCAGCGCGTGGCGGATGCCCCTTTCCGCTAGGAATTTTTCGAATTCCAGCAAGGTTAATTGGGGCCCGTTGTCGGAAACGACGACATCTGGGAGGCCATGCGTTGCAAAGAGTTTGCAGAGTTCCTTGATCATGGCCTCCGTGGTTGTTGTCTTCATGTTGCTTACCTCCAGCCAGTTGGAGTAAGCGTCTACTGTTATAAGGAAGGTGTGTCCTTTTGTGGGCCCGGCGAAGTCTATGTGAATCCTAGACCAAGGTCCCCTTGGGGTTTTCCACTCTAGGACGGGTGCTGTGGGTGGGCTTGGCCTAGTTTCCTGGCATCGTTGGCACCTTGCTACCCAGGTCTCGATTTGTTTGTCCATCCCTGGCCACCAAGCGTAACTTCTGGCCAGGGCTTTAGTCCTAACGATGCCAGGGTGCCCCTCATGTAGCAGTTCCAGAACCTTCCCTTGTAGCTTTTCTGGAATGACCACCCTATCCCCCCATAGTATGCACCCTTTTAATAACGAGAGTTCCGTTTGGCGGTTTCGGAATGTTTTGATGGACTTGTCATTGTCCCTTTCCAGCCACCCTTTCTCTACACAATGCAACACCCGCGCCAGACATTTGTCTTTATTAGTCTCTCGGGCAATGTCTGACGCGGTTATGGGCAAGTTGGGTAGAGTCTCTATGCTGAGGGTGGTCGTCGTGGGTGCTGGGTCGGTGTCAGGTTCTGGTAGCGGCGAGCGGCTTAAGGCGTCTGCATGGGAGATCGTCTTACCCGGTTTGTGTATGAGTCCGTAGTTGTAGGCTGCCAGGAACTTGGACCACCTTGTCATTCGGGGAGACAGAATGTTCGGGGTGGCCCGGTTTCCTGCAAGGATTCCCAGCAGCAGCTTGTGGTTGGTTATGATGGTGAATGTCCGGCCGTAGAGATACTCGTGGAATCTTTTTACGGCGGCAACGATAGCCAGAGCCTCTTTGTCCAGCTGGCTATAGTTCCGCTCCGGTTTGGTGAGGGTCCGTGAAAAGAACGCGATGGCCGCTTCTTTTCCATCGGGGAGGGTATGGCTGAGGACAGCGCCGACGTCAAAGGGTGATGCGTCGCATGTGACGGCCAGAGGTAGGGTCTTGTTATACTGTATAAGGACGGCGTTCGAAGTGAGGAGGTCCTTTGTTCTTTGGAAGGCGGCTTGCTCGCGTTTCCCCCAAGTCCAGGTCGCCGCCTTGTCCAGGAGCCTATGCAAGGGCTCCGCCACCGTCGCCTTTTGGGGCAGGAAAACATTGTAAAAGTTAAGTAGCCCCAGGAATGCCTGTAGTTCCATCTTCGAATTGGGTGTGGGGGCTTCTTTGATGGCCTTGATTTTTTGGTTTGTGGGGTGAATGCCGTGACGGTCTAGGAGGTATCCTAGGAATTCTACCCGTTCCGTGTATAATTGGCATTTCTCCCTCTTGACTTTGAGCCCGGTCTCTTTGAATTTGGTTAGGACCTCCCTTAGGTGAACCTCTAGTTCGGCTTGGTTGGTTGCTGACACTAGGACGTCATCGAAGTAAGGTACCACCCCCTTGATGCCTTGCAGTAGTCTTTCCATTAGGCTTTGGAATATTCCTGGTGCCACGCTGACTCCGAATTGGAGTCGGTTGCATTTAAATGCCCCCCGGTGGGTGACTGGTTTGCGCTTCTGCTGTTTGCTCGTCGACTGGCAACTGTTGGTATGCCTGGGCAAGGTCGAGCTTGGCGAAAACCTTGCCTCCTCCCAGTGAGTGCAGTAGGTGTTGCACTACTGGGACGGGGTAGGCGCTTTGTTGTAGCGCGCCATTTAGGGTGGCCTTATAGTCCCCACAGATCCTCACCGACCCATCGGGCTTGATCGGGGTGACTAAGGGGGTCTCCCACCGGGGGTGGTCTATTGGCTGTAGGACCCCTTGCTTGACGAGCTTGTCAATTTGCTCGTCTATCTTGGGTTTAAGTGCGAATGGCATCCGCCTTGGTTTCAGGCGTTTTGGGGGGACGTTTGGGTCTAGGCTGAATGATATAAGGGGCCCTCGGTACTTGCCTAGGTTTCCGTCGAAGACCTCTTGGAATTCCCGGGCCAGTTGTTGCTCCCAGCTGTCGTCGGTGATGTGGTCGACTCCCGTGACTGCGATGCCGAGCGGGGCGAACCATTGCAGTCCCAGTAGGCTTGGGCGGTCGCGGTCGACGATTGTCAGGGGAAGCCTTTCGGTGTGCCCTTTATATGTGATGTTGAAGTGTTTGTTCTGACTACCGGGATGCGGTTTCTCTGGTAGTCCTTTACAATGAGTCTCTGGCTGTCTAGGTTCCTCCTTTGGAGGGTAGGCACCAAGCGCTTTATTTCATGCCATGCTATCATGGAGAGGTAGGACCCGGAGTCCACCTCCATTTTGCATGGCTGGCCCTCGATGCCTACCTCCATGTGGACCTTCCGGGCGTCATTGGTTATGGCGTGGCCGATGGTGACCGTCTGATGGGTCTCCTCTCTTCGCCGGTTATCGCCGCCTCGCAGGGATCGTCTGTTCCGGTCCCATCTGTTGTCCGAGGGGCGATCTCTGGTCCGGGGTGGTGTACTCTCTCTCCTCCGGTCGCTCTGGTCCCATCGTGCCGGGCTGCGGTTCTTTTTTAGGCGGCAGACACGGGTGA
This sequence comes from Hydrophis major, assembly GCA_033807585.1. Taxonomy (NCBI): domain Eukaryota; kingdom Metazoa; phylum Chordata; class Lepidosauria; order Squamata; family Elapidae; genus Hydrophis; species Hydrophis major. Next base: position 327,414,892 of record CM066328.1, on the reverse strand, counting down.
TGTGTCCCTTCTTGTCGCAATGCCGGCAGATCGATTCAAAAAACCGGCATTCCGACCTGGGGTGGTCACCGCCGCAACCGGCACAGTTGGTTCTCGACTTACGACCCTGCCGGTTCCGTGGGTCGCGGCCTGTCTGGAGGTGATGGATGTCCTCCTCGTCATCGGAAGTGCCCGATGCCGAATGGAAGTCGCCCTGGTGGGTGGTCGTCTCGGGTTGGGCCTCAGCCGACCTTGTAGGGTTGTTGTTTCCGCTGCGGTCCCCAGCGTTCGGTCTGCGCATGTGGTCGGCGGAGGTTCGGGTTGCTTCGGCGGCTGCGGCTGCGGTGAGGGTGTCTGCTAGGCTGATGTTGCCTTTTGCCATCAGCCGGCTCTGGAGGACGGGGTCCCACAAGCCGAGCACGATTCTGTCTCGCAGGGCGTCGTTCAGGTTGTCGAATTCGCAGAGCCCCCCTAGGTGCTGTAGTTTGGCGACGAAGTCGCTGAAGCTCTCACCCGACCGTTGGTCCCGATGGTAGAATTCGTTGCGTCGGATCAGGATGGGTACCTCTGGAGCATAGTGCCGCCGAAGTATTGGCTCGAGGATGTCCCAGTCCATCGCGGTCGCATCGGCGGGTTTGGCAAGCACCTTGGCCATCTTGAATACCTCGGTCCCGCAGTGGGTCAGGAAGACGGCGCGCTTCATGGGGCCGGTGGCGTCCTTCAGGTCGCTGCACTCGAGGAACATGCGGAATCGGTCGGAGTACGATTCCCAGTCCTCGGTGGCGGGATTGAAGGGTGCGGGGGGTGCGATTTTCGCCATCGTGTTGGTTCGTCTGGCTTCCATCGGACACGTGGTTCGGTTCAGGGTCTGGATCCCACCTTCGTCGCCAGTGTTGTGTCCGCGAAATGATGCCAGGAGTCGGTGACTTCAAATCATGCTCTTTTATTAAAGTAGGAACCGAACTGGCTCTTCGCAAAAGGTTCGCGGCTTTTATTCTTTCAGCCGCAGCGGCCGCAGCCAATGACACCGCTTTGAATCTCCCGCGATTCGAATGGACCAATCGCGGGAGATTCTTAGCGAGCCAATCGGCGCGGCTCGCCTGACCAATCAGAGTGCCCCGCGCTTTGACCAATCAAAGCGTGGGGATCTCAAGAATGCTAATTAGGGACAGAACAAGTATTATTTTTTATTTTCACACATGCTTCAAGCAGCATTAATCTAGATTTTTGGGGGATATATTGCAAACTGCAAGCAGATCTGCAAAAGTGGAGCTGACGTTTGCGGCAAAAACCAAGGAAGTGGAGAGTAGGCTGGTTCCAAGGAAACTCTTTGAATAAAAAAAGAATGGGAGATCAACCACATGTGCTCTGCATGGATGCCCCTCATGAGGAGTCCACAGGACAGCAGCTCTCCGAAGGTTTGAGCACTGCAAGATGCCAGGATCAGCTATCATGGTTGCAATCACTTGTTTAGCAGAGCATTTAAAAGGACACCAAGTTTACAAATCTTACCTTCAGAAATTGTCTATTGATTATCTTAAAGCTATTGGAGACCTTTGGAATGATACAATTGAACAATCTTCACTAGGTGGGTTTGTCTTCAGCTATCAACAAAAAAATAATAATAATTTTACGCTTAAGAACTTAAAGAACTTTGAAATAAACAACAAAAAGCTAAATAAGTTTTGGGGCTAAAATTTTATAAACAGATTAAGTGTCTTGTTAAATTTTGAATATTGATTTTGCTATAATATTTGGAAGTGCTTAAATTATAAGGAATAAATGGCTTGTTATGGGAAACAGATTTGTTTTGGTTATTACAAGGTATAACAAAGATAAGTAATTTTATTATTTTAAAAACTGAACACTAGTGGGACTAAAGTTCCTAGGCAGAAGGAAAACAATTACAACCCTGCTTTTATTTATTGGGATTTAAAAAATGATGCAAAAATGTTATAAAACTGAAAATATTAAATGGGACTTTTGAATAGCAGAGCCAGAAATTAACAGTCACAATATCATGAGTGTCAATAAAGATGTTTGCTCTAGAGATATAGACTATGTCCAAAAGATATTATTGAAGAAATGACAGATGTGGAACAAATTTCATTTGCCAAAAAAGATATTATGCCCAAAGTAGATTTACAAATGAAAGACCAACAGAATGACTTGGAAAAAGATGCTTTACTGCAGGGACCACCAATATTTTGGGCACCAGGGACTGATTCCATGGAAAAAGGTTTTTCCATGGACTGGAGAGAATGTGGTTTTGTGTGCTGCCTGCATTCTGCAGAAAGGATTTCTCTTAATTGTGTGGCCCAGTTGCTGGCATGCCATGGACTGGTGCCAGTCCACAGACCAGAGGTTGGGGACCCCTGCTTTTTTAGTGGATATGAAAAAGAAACTGGCTGATGTTTAAAAAAAAACTAAAGTGAAATAAAAATGACCAAGAGAATGACCTGGATGATTATTCTTATTGCACTTACAAAAGGCTAAAGCCTTAAAGAACTTCTGCCAGGGATAAAGAAGAATTCAAGAGAAATCAAATCCTACAACACCATTTGAATGAATTAAAGAATAAATCTGTTAGAAGCATACACACACACACTCAGGGGTGGGATTCTACCAGTTCGCACCTATTCTCTAGAACCGGTTGTTAACATTCTAAGCAGTTTGGAGAACTTGTTGTTAGAAGAAATTACTGGCCTAATCCTGTAAGGAAGGCAGGAAGGAAACATTCTGGTGTTGCTTACAGAAACTTCCTCTCCGTTGACCCTTATTGAATCCCACCCCTGCACACACTGTATGTAAAGTTGGTTACAAGATTGGCAAGCTCTTACAGACTTTATGCTAATATCTGAACTGAAAAATTGATGCTGCGATATCACTGGATTCCCTGGAATCAAATCTTAAATGAAGCTGAAAAAGGGTATGTCATTTAGCATGGGTACTTTTAGGTATAGACTGTGGAATAGACCATAAATTATACATGTTAAACATGCAGGGTAAATATAGAAAATTAAAGAGAATAATATTTGATGTGGCAGAATGCAGTCAGAATATAAAAAAACTACAAGGGACAGGTTTGGTGTTCTTAATTTAAGTGGTTAAAAACTTTAACAATTCTCAACTCAGAAGACATAAGAGAAATTGGGACAGAATGCAAAGCATCTCCCCTTTGAATTTCAACTAAGGAAACATACATTTCTTAAGAACCAGTGATCCTGACTGTCCCTCCCCCCACAAAAAAGGGAGATAAAAGCTGTGTGCAGTAAGAAGGACGTAGAAGGACTGATTGTAGAATGTCAGTGTCAGATAAGGAACAATAGGGAAAGATATATCAATCAAATATGTCAACAGAGGAATATAGCAAAGGAAATGGGTGATGTTTTAAGAAGCTTGCAGGAAAATGTATGATTCATGCAGGAAGAGACTTCATAGAGACTGAGAAAAAAGAGGTCAAAGAAGGAAAGAGTATCATGTATCCCTTACAAATAGAACTATAGAACGTCTGAAATATTTACAGAAACCAATTCCACTTGAAAGCAAGATATGAAAAGCAATAGACCAGCTGCCAAAATAAAAAAGCTCCAGGCATAGATGAAATGTACATTGAAGTCTGGAAGAAAAGAGGCAATTAACTCCATGCCAACAAGACTAGAGAGTGAGAAAGATTGCTATATAATACTGAAGAAGAATGATGCAAATGATCAAACCACTGTATGGGAACATTGTAAAAGACATTTCAAAGGAAAAAATAATATTACATGGAGAAAAGAATCTCAAACAAACAAGGATATTTCAGAACAGGCGGAGACTTGAGATCTGATAGTTATTTCAGGAATAGCAGGGTTAGGAGAAAGTATAGAGGGTTCAAATTGGAGGTCAAGACATCAGCAGTTGACATATGTGGATGATATTTTATTAGCTGAAAGTAGAAACAAGAATGCATTATGAAAATAAAAGTGGAAAGAAAAAATGTAAGTAATGTTAATCAGTATGCAGAGTGAGTTCACAACTGACAGCAAAGAATTAAAGGTAGCAGGCAATATTGTTTTCTTGAACTCAGTGACCAGAAAAATAGGCCAGTAAAGTTAAAAGACTGGACTTTCTAGTGGCCAGATAAACTACAGCTGTAAAAGCTGGACAAGAAGAAACAGCAAAAGAAAGAAGATTGATGTCTGAAATATGGAACTGAAGACATTTACTAAGAGTATCACATGCTGCAAGAAGAGCCATCGGCCAATATTGGACCAAATAAAGAATGATCACTCCCTTAAGGCACTGATTAGTAAGCAGAACTCATATATTTCAAGTGTGTGATGTGAACAGATGAAGAACTAAAAGAAATCACTATGTTTGAGAGGGCTGAGGTAAATACAAAAGGGAAAGACAAAGGATAAAGTGGATGGACAGGATTAAGGGGATCCCATGGCTGTTCTTCGAAGAGCTACAGGTTATTGCTGCGATGGCAAGAATTTACTGTTGCAGCCATCAGGAGTTCAGCCTTACTCAGTTGTACCTTACTAAAAAACAATTCAGTCCGAGTCATTACATTTAGGGTAATGACTAAATGTTTCCTTGACCCATATTAAAATGTTTCTTTCCCCTTTTGCCAACTACATAAGTATTCGGTGAATTTTTGCAATTTAATTTGAATTACATTTACATTCCAGGAGGCATCTGGGACCCTTTGAGGTGTGTGGAAATGTAGTTTATAACAGTATAATTAATGCAGTGCTCAAGTTCTCTATGAAGAATGATATTTAAAATAATCCATTATGAGGATTGGTGCTATTCATTGCAATTCAAACATAAGCAGAAGATATGAAATAATAAATTGCAATTAGGTAGTTGTAATCAGGCACCTGTTAAAATCTTTATGGTAAGTTAAGCACAACTTACATGCTCAGTAAATGTAGCTCTAATGCATAGTCAAGTCATATTTGACTTGATTTGAAAAAGAGGAAGAACTATATTCATATGTGGTTAAAGTAGCCTTCTAAGTAATCTTCTGAAAGTGGTCTTCATAGCAATTTAACTGCAGAGAGGTAATTATGAAAAATTGTTATGTAGGAGATAAAGTTATAACAGACAATTTACTAATGGCCACAATTTGTTAGCAAGTTGGATAATAGCAGCCCATATAAACACATTAGGATTGTACAAAGCTAAAACTTTGCGTTGAGTAAACCATGAATTAACCACTGATAAGTGTATTGTGCTAACATAACTGTTGTGTATATGTGCATGTCCATTTCTATATCTCATTTCACTGCTATAATAAAGGAATGATCCCAATATTCAGTGTCATATATGCGGTCACAGGTTTTATCCTGAAAGAGTAGCTGCATGGGACATAAACAGCAAAAAGCAAATTGGGTCAGCATATGAAGTGATAACCCTTCGGAAAATGATTCAGTGATATAAGTATATGGTTGAATCAGTCTGTCAACATAACAGGGACTAGATTTCTGAAATTATATTTTGAATTAGGATAACTTCATGAAGTTAAATAATTTTCTGTCGGAATAAATATAAAATACATTAGACAATATTATAAAGATAATTTTAATTAGTCATACAATAGACAGCAAAGAAAACTTTTACAGATATCTCAGAAATTTGTGCAATGACATATTTTGTGAGATCTTGCCCTTCGGAGCGACAGTTACTGTATCCAGTAGCTAGGTATCCAGTTCCGAGTTGTGTTACAAATCAAAAGCTAATATATGAAGCATTAATTAAATGTTTCTTGTAGCTATTTTTGTTAAATTAGTGCTTACAGATTCACCAGAGCAGAATACAAATTGCTATCTCTAACCAGCACAGAAGTTGTATGACATACTGATTTTTTGTGTGCTTTGTTGATCTTGTTACATTAGAAATGGGAAAAATACAGTATTATCCATTTTCAAATGATGTTCCAGTTCAGATCAATACTGTAGAATCAACTTAGCTAAAGAAAATTATATTCTACTATTCCATACTGCAGATATATATATATATATTGTTTCTCAAGTTCATTTTAGTTCTCAGGCAATACCGGATGATTCCTTGTCTACTATTCAAAAATTGCAGAAATCTTTTGACAGACATCTAGGGTATGTATGTATGTATGTATGTACTGAAACTAGCCAATATTAATGGTATGTTCTTCTGTATCCCTAATGCCTTCCATTGTACTTCACTTTATCTAGACCAGGGGTGTCAAACTCGCAGTCCATGGGCCAGATGCATCATGTGCTGGCCACGCCCACACCCGGTTTAGCAAAGAGGGGGAAAGTCATGATACATCAGGTCATGTTGCTGTGACGACGCGAGTTTGACACCCTTGGCCTAGCACACTGCTTCAGAGGATTTGGAGATCTTATGGGATAGATTTTAGAAAGATATGGGAGTCCATAGGAGGGGCAGAATTGAAAATTCTGCTGCATAAGATATTTGCTTGCATAGCCATGGCTCTTGCCCATTTATAATTATTTGCCAAATTTCAGAATAAAAATGAACTTAGTTCAATGAAAATGTTAACTAATATATGGTCAAAGCTGCCTTGCTGTCTTCACCTATTTTTATAGAATTGCATGCCAAAAGACTATATAAATGGATTCTCTTATCCATAAAGTATGGTACATTGCTGGAATACTGGAGGTATAACTTAAAATATGTGTTTTTAATACAAATAAGGTAAATGTCCTATCTTTGAACTGGCTTTGATTATTATGTTTTTTCATGTACAGCATTATATTTTTCATCAATTATTTAGAATGATCTATAAAGTATCCCACCGTAGTTGGGCAGTAAATCAAATTCTCACAATCATTACACATATGAAAAACCCACTTGCTTTGGTGGAATACATTTTTCCAAAAATCTTTTGCCCTCTCTGAAAAAAGGAACTTGTGGGCAACTTTGGGGTGGAAGGACACAGAAGCTTTATATATCCCAAAGAGTTGTGTTCAGAGACATAAACAGCTTAGTTCTTGCTAGCGTCCCTCTGAATTAATTTTATATCTGCCTCAGATATTTTCCAGATTTTTTTTCCAGGCATAAAGCCATTGGTGCAAAGCTGTCTTTAGATTGTAGAAATGATTGGTCCTGAGGTTCAGAGTGCTTCAGAAAGATACATGAGGAACATCTGATACTCTACTAGGGGAATTGAGTTAGTCCTAAAAGAGCAAGTCAGATCAAAATGTATAGAGACTAAAAAAGATTACTTTAATGGAGGTCCAGATTTTTTTTGAAAATGACTCCGATACTTCCTAATTCACTAGACTATAAAAATGAGGATCAAATATAAAACTGACTTGACTTGCAAGATTGATGCCAGCCCCACTAAGTAGACCAAGTTATAACAGACAATTTACTAATGGCCACAATTTGTTAGCATGTTGGATAATAGCAGCCCATATAAACACATTAGGATTGTGCAAAGCTAGAACTTTGCATTGAGTAAACCATGAATTAGTTAACCACTGATAAGTGTATTGCGCTAACATAACTGTTGTGTATATGTGCATGTCCACTTCTATATCTCATTTCACTGCTATAATAAAGGAATGATCCCAATATTCAGTGCCATATATGCGGTCACAGGTTTTATCCTGAAAGAATAGCTGCATGGGACATAAACAGCAAAAAGCAAATTGGGTCAGCATATGAAGTGATAACCCTTCGGAAAATGATTGAGTGATATAAGTATATGGTTGAATCAGTCTGTCAACATAACAGGGACTAGATCAATCCTACAGGAAAGCTAAAACTACTTTTATTGAGATTGTCTAGAATAGCAGAACTTTGCCAGTCTGATCATTGCAACATTGGTGTTCAGAGGAATGACTTTTAGAAGGATATGTAACAGAAAAGGGGAAACATTTTTCTTGCAATTGTCCTTCTACTCAGATTCATCTAGGAGCAACTTTATGGTTTTGCAAATTCTCTCTGCATCTGGATTCTGATTTTAGCTTAAAAAAATAAGAAAGAAGATAAGAAACAGAGTAGGCATAAATCTAATCAAAATATTATTATTATTATTAGAAAATAAATCTGGAGAAGGTGGGGGAATATCCTTAAATTGGAGGAAATCTGCAGAACAGGAGTAGAAAAATAACAATAGAGGATAGTATCAGGTACATAGGTTTTGCTAAAGCAAGAAATATATATATATATGTGTGTGTGTGTGTGTGTGTGTGTGTGTGTGTGTGTGTGTGTGTATGGCATTCAGCTTTGTTCGGGTATTTTCCCATGTCATTGTAGTTGTTCTTTTAAAGTTGTACCAACGTTTCAGCAGAATCTCATCTGCCATCATCAGGCTTCTGTATAATGTTCATGATGAACATTATATAGAAACCTGATGATGGCAGATGAGATTCTGCTGAAACGTTGCTACAACTTTAAAAGCACAACTGCTATGACGTGGGAAAATACCCGAACTAAGCTGAATGCCATACATGTAAGTACCCGCGAAAACTTAAGAAAACACACACACACACACACACACACACATATACATTCTTAAGTTTTCGAGGGTACTTACATGTATGGTATTCAGCTTTGTTCGGGTATTTTCCCACGTCATTGTAATTTTGCTTTTAAAGTTATAGCAACGTGGCGGCAGAATCTCATCTGCCATCATCAGGCATCCTGATGATGGCAGATAAGATTCTGCCGAAACGTTGCTACAACTTTAAAAGCACAACTACAATGATGTGGGAAAATACCAGAACAAAGCTGAATACCACATATATATGTGTGTATATATATACACACATACACACACACACACACACACACACACCATGGCAAAATATATTCTTTTTACTTTTCCAAAGGAAGCTAAACATGGTTTAAATATTTTTCTGAATGTTCTATTTAAGGTTTAATACTGCCATGTGCAAAATTTCTAAAAGAAATGCATTCTTTATTAATCACATTTCCTTAAATCACATGAAATAACAAATTATTGGAGCACTGATTATTTTCCACAGCATAATTTCACATGGCAAATATATCAGCAAAATCAAACACCCTGTTATAAGGGGCAGCTTAGCTTTTAAAAAATGTTTCAGCACAACATACAAATCTTCAAAGATTTATAATATATTTTTAAACAATGCAATATAAAACATGATTGAAACAAAAAAATATTCATCATATATTTCTAGGACAATCCTCCAGTGGCAGTTATTAGATGTTACACATCACATGTTGTATACAGTTACATACACACACACACACACAAGACAGAAACTTTCATTCTCTTGCATTTACTATGAATCTAATGAACCGCTATTAAGAACAACTTTTTGCTTAAAGTAGTAATTGTTGCTGAAAATATATAATTATTTTATATGTAGTTGTTTCCATAGTAACACAAACAAACAATGTAATTACATAGCAATCTCATTGGATTATTAAAGTTGAGTCAACAACTATTGTTTTGCTACAGGGAATGTAGTGTTAACAGTCACCTGGCTTGCAGTCTTCTACCACAATGGCAAATCAAAGATTTCAAAACTGCAGGTATTCTGGATTTGATAGTATCAATAAATTTCTTATGCTTTACTTCAGTTTTTTTTTTTAAATTAGTATACAAGGGGAGGGGTGAATGCTAAATCAGTTTTTCTAAACATTCTTTATGAGCTATATGCTATCATGCTAGGTGACTTCCCCAACATAAATTTCAGGAGATGTCTTCCACCTAAAAAAGGTTTAGCAAAATATATTTTCTCCTTCCAGGCAAATGTTGCTGCATTACAGTACAGTCTGCTGCATCCAATGGTGATGAACATCCTGGAGACACAGCATGGTTTTCTTCTAACTTTAGCACGCAGAGTCATATTCAAGTGTTGTCAAGAGAGTATAGGATGTGACTGTGTGTTTGTGAACACTGTGTGTTACTGTTACGCTATCTTTTTGCTATAGAAGTTGTACATGGGATTTGTGCTTTGTCAGAATTCCGATGGTCTTCTCGGAACACACTACTCTTGAGCACAACAATTTCCTTTAAAACAAAAATAAAACAAACCACACACATAACAAGTAAAGAACTGGAGCCCTCTAATGGATTTAGTACAGGATACAAATTTTTGCCTCACCCTATATACCATGCTCATTGACCTTCCCTTGCCCCAGGGGGCTTGTGCTATTTTCTCCCTGTCCAATTAAAACTCAGAGAGAAGACATAAGCTATTTGCTTTCACCAGGGCAGCTTCTGTTCTACAAAGTGGATGAGCTTTGCTTGTAATTGCTCAAAACAACAGAGGTGTAAGTTGCATTGGGAGGTATGCAAAGCACTGATTCGGACACAGGAGAACTGGGCACAGAACTGCCTGAAGCCACTGAATCTCGAAAAGGAGATGGAGGTGTCAGTGCTGGTGAATCTTCTAAAGTCAGTTTGCTGGTGACCTGCTCCTCTTCTTCCTCTTCCTCCTCCTCTAAATTTCCTGGCCTCTCATACACATAATCTTGGATAAGCTTAAACTTTTCATTTTCTTCTTCCTCCTCTTCCTCTTCCTCCTCCTCTTCTTCTTCTTCAGATGGGAGTGAAACTGGCTCTTTATTGAAAGTGCTCATTTGTAGTGGCAATATCTGTGGCTGCATTGCTGGAGGGTGATATATGGGCCTCAGTCCGTTTCCTGCACCAGACACGGGCATTACAGCATTGAAATCAGGAATGCCCGTGGCAAATTGGTTGACCACACCGTGCAGCTGCTCCATAATGGATCGTGGGGCTGGAGGCGGGGGCAGGGGTGGTAAGACTTTGGGACTCTGTATGTCCTCTGCTGCTGCCTGTAGTGGAGGCATCACCATCACTCTTCTGTGTACAACCATGGAAGGACTACTCATTTGGCTGAAGTGCACTGACTTGCTTGCTTCCTCCTCCACAACATTGTACAAAGTCTTACTGCTGATGTCCGAAAAAGTGAGGCTCTTGCTTGGACCTGGATAACTTTTAGTTAGGGGCTTGATCACTGCTGTCTGATTGCATCCTAGCTCCTTATTCTTCACATGCACTGAGAGCCTGTGCCACATATGTTGTCCCTTGGGAATTTCTCTTCCACCTGGTTCAGACCATGACACAGACTTGCCATTAGAACTGGAAATAAAATAAAGATGCATTTATTTACATTTCCATAGGCAGATACAGGCAACCACAACACATTCATCCTAGGAAATCCCTCTGTTTTGCAGTCTTAATTCCTCCAAGAAGCAACTATATTGGGAAACAGCAACTGTTCTTAAATCTAGAAGTCTGTAAATGAAGGAAAATTATTCCCTGTTAGTTTCCGAGGTTGAGCAACATGTTGCAGAATATACATGGCTGCCATCAGACACCAAAAGTAATGGATCTTCATCCTCTCCCCCTGTAATATTAGTAAGGAATAGCAAATGAACTGATCCAAGATTCTCTGTCCCCAGTTTTTACACTACCTGGGAGAAGATCAGAGAAACATTGACAGCAATGGCCGTAACAAGCATATTATTTCTTTAGTAAATGTTGTTAGGGTGAATGGGGTAAAACGTTATTATTAATTATAAACGGCAGCTTTCTTCAACCTCTCTTTCAAAAGTAAGCAGCCTCTACGTTTAAGGAGGAGAAGGGAAGGTGAATGGGAAATGGATGCACTCATTTCCTGCTCTGTTGTCAGCCTATGATTCTGAACATACATAAAATAAGTGCATGCACATAAAACATAGTTTCCAAAAATAATGCAGAAACTCAACTTCAATCTTTAAAAAGCATTCAACTTTATAATATATAATCTTTAGTCTGTCACATTTGATTTGCATTTCACGTGCAACAATTTCCATAACACATAAAAATTTGTCTGGTCTGGTGAAAACAGCAGTACAAAACTTTCTAGCTCCAATTTGTGGATGAGTGGAATTGCGGTATTGCATATTCTCGTTCTTCTATTGAATTTTCTCCATTAGAGTCATGGAGGTACAGGATTTGTGGACTTTTCTCATGGCACATACATTATCCTGTTGTACTTGCATACATAACTGTGAAAAACCAATGTCACCACCTCTATGACCACAAATATTTTAAAACACAAATGCAGACATAACTAATACCTGTAAGTTTGTTATACATTTAGTAAGTATAAATGACCTTAAATACTTGGGGGAAAGACATCAAAAGCAAAGACTGTCTGTTTCTTTGCTCTAGGACTCCCACTATTTAGAAAAAGGATATGGAAGCATCAAGAAAATATTGTGACGAGTAAGAACCAAAACAACAGTGTAGGAACACAAGACATCAAGCAAGACCGTTACTCTGAGAATTTCTTGGGGTGATGACGGCTTACCAGCTGTATTAATTACAATGACAGCTTTAGATGGTTAGTGAAATTTTTTTTAAGGTACTGTAATGTTATTAGACATTGTGGGAGCGTGGGGTAACAAAACAGTCCTGTAAAATAGCTTTAAAAGGCTGGTATTTCTGTTGTTTTTTTACTGTATTACATGGAAGTAAAATATTTTATTCTGAACAATGGACTGAAATGTGAATGTGTGTGTGTGTGTGTGTATTCTGCTGCAGGGTCTGTGATGCTCAGAGTAGACATTGCAATTATCCTATGCTATATAAGCTAGATTTATGTGGGTATATCTATTTAGTACCTTCTGATGCAAATCACTTGCTTTGCAATGCACTATAGCTTCAGTACATTTCTCAATAGCTGATGGCATACTGTTTGGCAATGTAAATGCTGACTAGATAAATTTATATTTTATCTAGGGCTGTAGTTCTATGGATTGAGGCTGAGTTATTTCTCAAATGAAGGCCTATGTAGACATGCTCAGTTAGAAATAAATCAAGGCACAGAATGCATTTTAGATGGAAATTTGACTCTAGCTGCTATTATGTATAAGGCTGAAGTCTTTTAAATGGGTTTCACTGGGTTATTTAGTTGGGAAAGCTTGGCGGAAAGCTTCATGTACAGGATTTATATATTAGAGTTATTGGAATTTTTTTCTGTAGGAGAAAGTGAACCAAACTCCAAATTTAGATGGGCAAGGACTTAGTTCAAACAACGTATCTGAAAACAGGCCCAAGATGCTCTGTAAGATCCATGGAAATGGATTTTATACTTTTGTATAGGTATATAATATAATATAAAACACACTGCAATACAGAATATGTTGAACAGTAATACTGATTAATGCATATAAAAACAACACATTTAAAACATAACATATATAAGTTGGTATACACACACAGACATACATTCTCTCTCTCTCTCTCTCCCCCCGCTCCCTTCTTTCAGGTCAGTGGCTGACTCCCAGGCAAGAATTTATAGAATTACAGACTTATACTCCATTTCTGGTTTTTTTTTCTCTCTTGGCAGCATCTTCAGAACTTTATTTTAAATCAATGTTGACAGGAACTCCAGTTCCTAATTTTTTTTTTTCATGAGTATTATATCACAGCAAAAGTTTCAGCGATGACTTCAAACTTGTCCACAATGCTGATGGCTAATAATATACCTATTTCATTGGATTCAGTTTTGTGTGTCATACAATTTCCATTGTCATCTGACATACAAAGTAGAATCCAATGAAATGGGTACATTATATGTCATATAATACTGAGAACAGTTGATAATTGCTTTTAAAATTTCCACTGATGTTCCTTATATTGGATGGTTTGTACAGAATAACCTTATTTTTTCAGCAGCATTTTTCCCTCTGTTATCCTGCCTTACTTTCTTCTCTGTGTTTAATTTATTGCTCTTTCTTCCCTTAGTCTTCTCAACAAAATAGTGAAAGCAGATTCAATTCCATCAACAAGATTTGAAATTTATCTTTTACTGCACAATCTATGTGGGTTCCCCCATGCAACTGTTTTTTTAAAATGATAGTTTTTCTTGCTATACCATTGTTCTACTTAATAAGTTTAACCCAGATCTAATCTGTGACTTTTAAAAATTGCTTAGTTGCAAAACTTTTAATGTGACAGGAAAGAAGAACTATATAATAAGTAATGATTACATCCCACTGATTCATTTTGTTTGTCTTCCAAAATTCTAATATGGCCAACTACATGAAGTCATGTTCATCAGTGAATAATTTTTGTATTTGGCCTACGATTGAGTACTTCTGAAGCCTGCAGTAGGCAGGAAGAACTGGACACAGCCAGGATGCAGCTGAAGCTGATAGAGAAAACGGACAGCTGTCATTAAAAGAAGACCCGTTCAGCTCCATGCAAAACCATGAACAAGAAAAACTGTGGGCTAACTTATGGGAAAGATAAAATGAACAGGTAAACTATTTTTTCCCTTTTGCAGTTCAGCCAGAAGATGTTGAAGTGACAACCATGAAAAACAGAAAAAAGTTTCTCCAAAAATTATTTGACAGTGTCCTTGAAAGAATATATGGACGAGCAGGTCAAGGCAGTGTGAAAAATGGGACACATACACGACTTTTCTATCATTAATGGCATGCACCATTATTAGAAATGAGAAAGTCATGAGAAAGAGAAAGCAATGGGTTAAAAAAAGATACACCACTGTTTGTCATGCAGCTTTTCTTACACATTCACTGCGGTTTGGGGTTTTTCAAAGCTGCACATGTGCCGACGGACACTGGCTGGTGGGCGAGAATTCTGGCTGCCTCTTCCTGAGGATTGAAAAGAAAAAGATACCCAATGAGTGGTTATCCACATCCACATTCAGGGCAGTTGTACCACTCAGTAGGGTGCTGTGTTCCACCTTCCTTGGACATCTTGCCATTTCTCCACCATGTCTGCATTTACTCAGGTTACAATTCTATGCTTGCTTACCTGGGAGAAAGCCTTATTAAACTCAAAGGGACTGCTTTCCAAAGAGATTTGTGCAAGAGTTGCACAGGTCATGGTTGAACTACTTCCTTGGTTCCACACTTACTCCATAGCTCTTTACATAACATTCTTCTCTCGATCACCTTCCTTATGTGCCTAAAAGCCAATGTGGAAGTGCAAATAACCTTTGAATAGGTTGAAATCTGTGCTCCCCTACAACACTGCCTCCAGGGGCATCCTTGACATGACGATGTGCACTCTCACTGTGCTAAAATGGGAGAAAAATATTTCTTAACCTATTCAACCTCCTGCGAAAAATCAGAGATTAAATGAAATGCAGCTGTAGCAAATGATTATAGTGCGGTGGGTAGATCAGAATACACTACAGGTCTCCTTAAACAATTTGTCTGGCTGCCCATGGTGAGGAAAAATTAATCCCAGGCAAATAAACATTTCATTTTTCTTCTTCACTGGGTCCAGTAGTTCTTAATCTTTTCTTCACCATGGACCAGCGGTGGTATTCAGCAGGTTCTGACCAGTTCTGGAGAACTGGTAGTGGAAATTTTAAGTAGTTCGGAGAATCGGCAAATACCACATCTGCCTGGAGATTTTACAGTATCCTTCCCCTGCCACGCCCAACAAGCCATGCCCATAGAACTGGTAGTAAAAAAATTTGAATCCCACCACTGCCATGGACTTCTTTTAAATACCTTGGTGGCCATGGAGCATGGCCAAAAATCCCCAAGACTTAACTCAAGACTGAAATCATAACATTTCTTCAAGCTTTTGCGGACCACTTGTGATGACATCACAGCTCTCCCAGAGGTCTATGGACCACTGATTGAGAACCACTGACTGGGACTATTGATTCAGCTGAAGGAAATAGGTAGATGGCTAAGCCAGAGTGATGTAAGTTGGTTAATAACTTTTGTAGATTTTTCTGCATGTAATGTCGCAAATTTATTTAGGGATTGGTATAAAGTATGGATGCTTCTTTGCCTATAGACTCCAAAAATTATTTAACTATGGACTGATTATTTCAAAAGAATGTACATACAGTATAATGGTTATTTGAAGAGTTGATAGCTTTACATAGTGTACAGGGTCCTCCATTCCTTTATCACATTTTCATCATTTGCTCTTGTCAAATGCCCTATTTTGGCCCACATTAATGAATATGCTAATCAATGATTTGCTAGGGAAAAAAATAGTTATACCACTGTCAGATGTG
This sequence comes from Hydrophis major, assembly GCA_033807585.1. Lineage (NCBI taxonomy): Eukaryota > Metazoa > Chordata > Lepidosauria > Squamata > Elapidae > Hydrophis > Hydrophis major. The sequence goes on along the minus strand of CM066328.1, from coordinate 327,398,897 downwards.
TTATGAAGATGACAAAAATAGATGAAGTAAATAGAAACTACCACTTACCTGTTGGTTTGTAACTTCCAACCCCGATAACATACTAAATTGTTGTGTAATATTATGAAATGCTCATAAATTTTCTATGCTCCATATACAATGTTTCCAGAAGGAAACCACTGATCTTTATTCAAATGGTAGTTTGATTACTGCGTCATCAATTAACATACATAGCCCTTTATTTTTGCTACTCTGCTGTGATGACATTTTATAATAGAAGGAAGCATATGTTATGATAGGAAAGGCAAAGAGGTGGCAAGAAAATACTGGCTGTATTCACACAATATATAAAACCTGTTCACTGAATTAACACCTTTTCTCTGGTTAATATACTGACTTATAAGTTAACCAACAGAAACAAGCCCCCCCCAAACTGAGATTCAAACTAGTCATGGTCACATGAATAGTGCTGGTGCTCGGCTTTTTCTGTCTAATCCTAGCCTCTTCTGTAGCAGATAAAAGATGATTTCCAACCTGCATAGAAAGAAACAGCTGCCATTTCCCCTTGGGCACATGATGAAATATTACAAGTTTTATTGACCACACAAAAGTGAAATGTGAGAATATTACAGCTGCATAAGGTGTACACATTTGTACACGGTTTCAAATAATTCTGCTGCTTAAGCCGCTTTAAGGATAAGGGTCCACCTGCAGGAAAAAAAAACTGGGATAAGGTTGGATCTGAGGAAAACATATATCAGAAGTCTAAGCAATGATTATTGTATATTGAAGTATTGATAATTCAAGCAAACATGATTGTTTACTGCAGCAAGCATTCATATTCATGCACTGGGAGACATTTGCCCTTCTCTAGAAAATACTGCAGAAGAATCTTTATATCAGAGATTGGTAAAGTGATTTCTACAGACATCATGTATTTTCTTTCCATTGCTCCCACCCAGGCCTTTACTTTATCTGTTTCTGTGGTTTTTTTAAATCAATCAATCTGATATATGGGACTGACAAATGAAGGAAAACTCCAGCCTCCAAGTATTGTAGTTGCCTACATCTTTGGACCAGATATTTAGCTTTAAAAATGGGCTCTGGAAAGATATGGTCAAAAGAGAAATTAGTTTTAATATGCATGTATCATTATAAATTGGATTACAAATTATGAATAAAAGTTTGGTCTCCAGAGAAACAAGTAAAAAGAATTCTGTGTGTAATTCATTATTAAAAAGATACATTTCTAAATATCTAACTTTCTTCCTTTTGCTTGCTTTATAAATATTTACAAGTCTACCCTTACAAGGGAATGTGATATGATATCTAGTCAAGCAAGAAATTAAATTATGTGGACATAGGCACTCATGCAAGAACAAAGTGAACTTTCTATTCTAATTTTCCATTGTAATGCATTTACATCCTCTACCTTGGGAACACAGAAATGTCAGTTACTTATAAGCATCATTCATGAGTCCTGGTACATCTTTGCTCTTTCCTAAATGCTTCATAATCCAAGTTTGTCTCATGCTACAGATTTAGACAATAAATCAGATGTTTCAGGAACAAATGATTGTTTCAAGGAAGAAAAAGAGGAGCATATAGAACAACTAGACACAAGGACAGTTTCTCCCCACATGCCATCAATCTGGTAAACAACTAATTCCCACAACACTGTCAAACCATTTACTGAGGCTGTATTACTATTCTTCTTCTCATCCTTCCTATTACCTATCTCCTTTTCTACTTATGAGTATAACTTTGTTTGCTAGTATCGTTATAATTTATATTGTTTTTAGTTTCCTAATATGATTTTTTGATTGCTTATTTAGTATCCTTTGACTACCACTAAGTGTTGTATCTTATGATTCATGAAGAATGTATTTATAATGACTATGATCATGATTTATCACTTATATCTTTTATGTACACTGAAAGCTTATGCAACAAAGACAAATTCCTTGTGTGTCCAATCATACTTGGCCAAAAAATAATTCAATTCAATTCAATTCAACTCTACTCTACTCTACTCTACTCTACTCTACTCTACTCTACTCTATTCAGCTGCTGACTCCTGAAAGAGAAACAACTCTTTGCATAAGAAGATTGTTCCTTATGCAAAGAGCAAAAACATCAGATATTAGATTAACTCAATGTTCTCCTGCATTTTACTCTGTGAGATAGTTTGCTCTACCAAAGGAAGCATTGCTGCTTAGATTTAAGACAAATCAGACATTAGTATTTATCAACACATGAAGCTAATGTGTTTATTTATTATAGAACTCTTAACTGCTCTGAACCCATGGCATTTTAAAAATATTTATTTATTTATTTTCTTTCTTTTTTAAAAAATTATTAAATTAACATTAAAAACAATTGAACACAGTGTGACTTTCTTGGCCATCATTTTGGCCATACATACTACAGCATAAGAGTAGATATAACAGTTGATTTTTCCTTTTTTCCTACGTTGTTAATTTAATGTTGGTTACATATTTGTTTCTATTTACATTTATATACATATTTACAACCTAGTTTTTTTTTTCCATCTCCTTTTTCCCCTTATAGTCTTTATATTAATTTTCTTTAACTTACAAAATAAAAAAATTTCATTTCTATAAAGCATCAACGATTTCTTCTTTTTCTTGACTCCAACCATTGGTACATTTTGCTCCAAACTTCATAGCACTCTGTCTCAGCCTTATCCTTAATTTCTTAATTTTTATTTATTTTCAATAGTCTTCCAATTCAACCAACTTACTCTGGTTAATAAAAAAAATAGAAGAGCCTATAATATATGAGGTAACTGACTGTTAGCAAGTGTTGGGTACACCGAGAAGTACAGGGGCATGTTTTATTTGAGTGAGCTTACTTCCTTCAATTAATGTAGAAATGTGTTTATAGAAAAAAGTGGGTCCAAGGAATGCATGGGTTAACATGGTCTTTCCTGAGAAAAGCCCTCTTTTCATTTTACACTCATTTATTAGACCAAGGATACTTAAGCTCCATATCCCTTCCCCTGAAAAATGTATTAAAATTAAAATGCATAAAATCAAATACAAATCTATAATAGACTGCATTGCAAAACTATTTTACCGAAATATAGTTATTAAATTGTTTAAAATGAGAAAGTAATATAGATGAAAATAAAGCTGTCATTTCTTTTCCTACCCAAGTTCACGGCTCCTGTACCAAGCAGCCACTCTTACTGAAAGTCATGAGGTGGGGAACGATGGCCCTTTTATAACTTGTGGACTTCAACTCCCAGAATCCCAAATTCAGCTGACTCAGGAATTTTGAGAATTGAAGTCGACAAGTCACAAAAGGGTCCCCGTTTCCCACCACTAAAGTCCTGGCTGTGGAATTAATGCACAAGTCCTTTTGCAGCCAAAAGCTAATGGGACTTGGTCTCTTTGTAAAGAGGGCTGGTTCTTGCCCTTTCTAAGACAAACTCACACATACACACATGCACACAAAATCTCCACTGATTCCTCCTGTTCCAAGCAAACATTTCCAACATGTTTAAAATAAATCTTTGTCCCAAAGGAAATACTTTTTTTTGCTCCTCCATTAGACCGCCAATAGGACTTTTCAAATCCTTTCATATGCAAGTCCCAGGTGCCTAGCCCTTTTCCAACTCGGCACTGGCAGTTCCTACAAAACTCGAGAGGCCTTGCATTTCAGAACAATTGTCTACCCACCCACAAGATGGGCCGCAATTTTCTGTACAACTTGAAATGCTGTGTGGCACATGACTGTTGTCAAGCAATGATATCACTGAAATGAACACGACATTCCTAAGTATAAACCTCGAAGAAAATTGTGCCATAGAGAATTTCTGAAGTGCATTGTTAAGCTTGGGGTGAAAATGGAAGTGAAAACTAGAGCTCTTTATTTAAGTTCATACAAACAACAGCAACAGCCTGGCTCCTTTTATAGCAAGTGCTCCTTTTTATAGAAAGCTGTCAGCCTGTCAATCAATCAGAACAAAGTATTTTTCTGCTTCAACAGGGGACCTGAGTGAGAACTTCAGCCACTAACTTCAGCTCCTTATTTGAATACATAACATGCATAATAAGTTCTGAAGCATATAAGAAAGTCCATATAAAGCCTATTCATTACATTTACTGAGTCTCAAAATATGGGCAAATGTTTCTCCAACTTAGCCTGTTTTGACCACCGAGAACTGAGCCAAAGCAACTGTTAACCCATTGCTGAATAATAGAATAATGCCAGTCACCTAAAAAAAAAAGTCTTATTGAAATTGGATTTGGCAAATACCTACTTTGTATTGTATCTACCTTTGGAGGCAAGATATTCAAGAAATTGTAGCAATTAAATTGCAAACCTTATTAGAAGATATTGATTTCTTTTTAAAGCCTATGTTCAGCTGGTCCACTTCAGGGACAGAATTACTCTTATATATTCTTAGAGATTATTTCTATAGAAAAGGGAACTAGGGATGGAGAAAGGAAATATAACCTTCTTATGCTTGCTGCTAAAATTCTTCTGACCAATCTCAATAAACTGGAGATTGGAAAAGTATTTTGCAACCATTCTATGTAATTTGTATAACCAGTTCCAGAGTGTTCTTGAATAGAACTTCACCCAAAATGCTATTTAATATGTAAGTGATGTCATTAGAAGGTCATTAGAAATCTGAGACATGATGTCACTTGTCGTGTCCATCGCGGGAAAGGAGACTCGGAGCCAGTGACTCAGTTTCAGCTCTTTATTTGGTCCTGAGATTGGCTCGAGCTTCAAGGGAAAAACAGCAGCTTTTATTCTTTGGCCACGGCGGCCGCGGCCAATGGCACCGCTTTGAATCTCCCGCGATTAGTTTCCACCAATTGCGAGGGATTCAGTGTGGCTTGCTTGACCAATCAGATCGCCGTGCGCTTGACCAATCGCTACGCAGTGTTTACAAGTATGTTAATGACCGTACAGAACACCCCTCCCCTCTTGGTCTGGTCCTATGTAACGTAGTCCCGGAAGTAGGCGGGGCTTCGTACTTGCCTACTTGACCTGCGCAGGTTAGCTGGTGCTTGGCTCCCGGCCGGTTCAGTCGGGTTCTGTGTTGCTCTCTGCCTCGTCGATGGAACCGCCTGGAAGGTTTCGCCGGGCCTTTCATCGTAGCTCCCTCCCGGTCTACCCAGGCTGGTTGAGCTGCGGTTGTTGCTGCTCCCACCTGGTCTTTCTGGGCTGGTTGAGCTGGCCTGGCTGCTTCTCCCTGGTGAGGCTTCGAGCTGGCTGCTTGTCGGTGAGTATTGCTGGTTTCTTTCTGTTGGTGGTTGGTTCCCAGGGTCTTCCCTCCCCTCTTGGTTTGTTATGTGGGTTCCCTTCTCTCTCTGGGTGTCTGTCTGTGTCTGTTTGCGTGTCGGTTGTGTTTCCTGTGGTTGTTCTCGATCTTAATTGATCGATGTGTCGTTTCCATGCTCGTCCGTCAGTTGTTTGCAGCCGGTACGAGTGGGGACCTGTCACTTGGGTTATGGTTGCTGGCACCCAAAGTGGATCCCTGGGAAGGTTCTTTGCATAGACTGCGTCACCTGGTGTAAATGTTCGGTGTTTGCTTGAGGAGTTTGGGGTTTTTTCTGGGTTGTATGTGGGGTGCAGCCTGTCGAGTGGGGACTTTAATTTCCTCCCCATTAATAGTTCTGCTTTTGTTGGTGGTCGTGTTCGGGGTTATGTGTTGTATAAAAAGCATTTTGTTTATTTTTTCTTGGATTTCCCCGTGTTCAATTTTTTGGATTGTTTTTTTCGAAAATTGAACCATTCGTTCCGCCCTCCCATTCACCACCGGATGTACTGGTGCTGTCAGTGTGTGCCGTATTCCCCGTTCCGCTAGGAATTTTTTGAATTCCAGCAAGGTAAATTGGAGCCCGTTGTCCAATACGATGACATCTGGGAGGTCATGGGTTGCGAACAGCTTGCTGAGTTCCTTGGTCACGGCCTCCGTGGTGGTGGTTTTCATGTTGCTTACCTCCAACCAATTGGAGTAAGCATCTACTGTAATAAGGAATATGTGTCCCTTAGTGGGCCCGGCAAAATCTATGTGAATCCTAGACCATGGTCCCCTGGGGTTTTCCCATTCCAGGATTGGTGCGGTGGGAGGGCTCGGGCTGGTTTCTTGGCAACGTTTGCATGCTGCCACCCAAGTCTCGATCTGTTTGTCCATCCCTGGCCACCAGGCGTAACTCCTGGCCAGGGCTTTTGTTCTAACTATGCCTGGGTGCCCCTCGTGTAATAACTCCAATACCTTCCCTTGTAACCTTTCCAGTATAACAACTCTATCCCCCCAAAGTACACAACCTTTTTGTAACAACAGTTCTGTTTGCTGATTCCGAAATGTCCTGAATGATTCGTCGTCGTCTTTTTCCAGCCACCCTTTCTCTACCCAATGTAACACCCGCGCAGACACTTGTCTTTATTAGTTTTGCGGGCAATGTCTGACGCGATTATGGGGAGATCGGGCAGAGTCTCTATGCTAAGGGTGGCCATCGTGGGTGCTGGGTCGGTGTCTAGGTCCGGTAGCGGCATATAAAAGACTTGAAAAAGAATTACAGAAAATGCCACAGAAAAAAGATATTAATTGAAGCTGGATGTAATTAAACATAAAATGGAATTAATAGAGAAAGAGGAACTGACACAGAAAATTAGAAATTCTAAACAGAATTATTTTGAAGATGCAAATAAACCAGGTAGATGGCTAGCATATAAATTGAGAAAGGAGAAGGAATCAAGAAAAATATTGAAGCTAATAGATGATCAAGGCCAAGTTTGTTATGGTAATAAGGAGAAAAAGGAAATTATTCGAGATTTTTATGGGCAACTATATAAACAAGAGAATATTGATGAGGAAAAAATCAAATAGTATTTACAGAATGCCAACTTACCGAACATACCCAAGAGACTGAAGAAATGCTAGTAAGCAATATAACAATGATGGAATTAAATGAAGCACTTAAGAAACAAAATAATGGGAAAGCACCAGGTCCAGATGGGCTTCCGGCAGAATTCTATAAAACATTTCAAGAATCATTGAGCATCCCACTGTTAGAAGTTATGAATAAAGTTATGTCAAAGAAGATGATACCCAAAACATGGTCAGAGGCTTATATTACACTTATTCCAAAAGAAGAGGCTGACCCACTGCAAATTAAGAACTATAGACCTATTTCTATATTGAATGCAGATTATAAAATTTTTGCTTCAATTTTAGCAGAAAAATTTAAAAAAATATTTAAATAATTTTATTCACCCAGATCAAAATGGATTTCTGCCAAAGAGACAAATCAGAGATAATATGAGAGTAATTTTGGATACTTTGGAATACTATGAGGCTCATCCTGAAAAGCAAATGGCTTGGATATTCCTAGATGCTCAAAAGGCATTTGATAACATGAACTGGAGATTTATGTTATTATTATTGGAACAGATGGGTTTTGCCAGAAAATTTATTCAAGCGATAGAAGCCATATATAATAAACAGACAGCAAAGGTAATGATGGAGGGAGAACTTACAGATTTCATTAATATAAAAAAAGGCACAAGACAAAGGTGTCCCCTATCTCCTTTGCTATTTGTGTTAACTTTGGAAGTGTTGAATAGAAATATTAGGGATGATAAAAGTATAAAAGGAATGAAAATTTAAAAGGAAGAATTCAAACTACAAGCTTTTGCTGATGACTTAGCTTTTATTCCGGAAGACCCGCTAGAAACAGCTCCAAAGTTATTGGAAGAGATAGAGACATATGGTGAAATGGCTGGTTTGAAAATAAATAAAGATAAAACAAAGATTTTGACAAAGAATATGTTACTGAGACAAAGAGAAGAACTGGCAGACCTTTTGAAAATCCAAGTTACAAATAAGGTTAAGTATCTGGGGATATATTTGACAGCAAGATGTAGCACATTAAAAGAGAATAATTATATTAAACACAAAGTAATATCTCTGTTCTCCTTGATATTTGATGCTGTACTGATATTAGTAATATTTATTGTATTGGGTTTTATATATTCAATTTGTTACATTGTATGTTATGTACCACTTAGGGATGATTTTAATGATGAGAATAAATTTCAAGATAATAGTAAAATAACAAATAGCCTTTAGATGGTGCCAAACCAATCAAGAGAGATAATTACATTCAGAGGGACTATGCGTTGTTAATAAATAGAGTCAAAGAAGCCATGAGGAGCAAAAAAAAAAAAAAAATTCTTTGGAAAGTGGACACCTTGTTCGTGTGGATAAAAAAAGAGAGAGAATACAGACTTGTTCACAGTCCAAACAAATGGAAAGTAAAATGCAAATCAGAGGGAGAGGAAGAAAAGAAAAAACTGTGCAGTGATATTATTGTTTACAAAATAAGACATATAACCACTTACAGGAAAATTTAATCTCAAAATTATTGGCCTTTTAAAGAACACCCCACATCTTTTTATTGTCTAAGATTGGTCTCTGCATCACCCAATGATTGAAAACAAACAAATGGAACATTAACTTTTAAAAAGGATCTGGGGATTCAGGAAATTATAGGTCGGTTAGCTTAACAACAGTTTCTGTAATACAGGGAAGCTTTATTAAGGACAGATTACTAGCATATTAAGGACACTAAGTCTGCAAAGTTTCAGCTGAGTAATTTCAAATTATTCACTGTGGTATGTGTTTTAAATTCCCCCTTGGCACCTTTTTTTTTTTTTTTTTTAATAAGGCAAGAAATAGCAAGGAAGAAAGAATTAAAATACTGCAGCCTCCAAATATTTAAGCAAAAAGCATATGCAGTATTGTACTGAACCCAAGCAAACTTTATTCTTGAGGCTCATAGGAAAATTTAGCTTCTCCTGGAAATAATGCATTATATACTGCTTGTACAAACTCTTTTTTTAAAAAAAAAAAGTATGACAAACTGTATTATCACAATGTAATAATACATTGTTTTATACAGTTATACTATAGACAAATGTTTTAATAACCGAGTATATTATCACAGATTCACTCACACAATGAATAAATTCATATCTTTCTGTTGCTCCCCATCTTTTCCAGGAAACCTACCCAACTCAAACATGAAAATTTCAAGCCTCCATGTTACAGGACAGGGCTGTCAAACTCGCAGCCCACAGGCCGGATGCATTGCACACTGGCCATGCCCACGCCCGGTTTAGCAAAGGGGTGAAAAGTATGTCACGCCATTCTTAATGTATATGTTAGTCCTGATCTCTTCCCTAATGATTCACAAAAAAGAAATGTTTTGTCTTTTTTACAGAAACCATGTCCTAGGTTAACATTTTAACTGAATGATCTATGACAGCAACAGTAGCTTTTCCTAGTCAGGCACTGCCTGCCCCAATATGTATTGCATTGCATTTAAACAGAATTTCATTTGGCATTTCGTTGTCCCTTCACCAATTTTGAAGGGATCCTTTTGAGTCATCAAAATCTCTTCTCTATACTGAAAAACAAAGCATTTTGTGTCTTTGCCAGCTTGACTTGCTTACTGTTAAACTGTAATTCCAGACCATTTATGTCAGTTAGATAACGTCACATTTATATCTCCCACTGTAAGAACTGTTCATTTATTCTTGCTCCCTTTTTTTCCTATTCTTTACTAGCCCAGAACAGAGTGCTGTCTCTGATTTTTGACAATCTTTTCAGAAGGCTTTTTGAAACCCTTCACACACAAGGACTATCCATCTGTCTATGGGGTTACTGACATTCTCAAACAAATGGTTTACATTTGCAGAAGCCTTATTGATTTTTCTTTTGCAAGGTAAAGATAAAATCACCTTCAAGTTAAGGAAGATTGTCAGTGACTTCATGGACAGATTCAGATTCTAGGCACAATAATAGAAGAGATTTTCCATTTCTGTCTTCCTGATTTTCTAAAAAAATTTCTCAGTCTATTTTACATATGTGGTCTTCCCTGATGGTCTCCCACTGAACCATGATGATGGGGCTTTATATGTAGCAAACCAACTTATTTAATTTAAAATAGGACTATCAAATCTGGGCTGCAAAAATCCATTGACCATGATCAAAGAGTTTACAGGAATTGTTGCTGTCACCATGGTCATCTGGATTTTTGAAGCCTAGATCTAGAAATTAGAATATGTTTATAAAATTAAAAGATAAACTGGGACAGCAAACCTACCAGATAATAAGGAATGTGACTGGCTAGGAAACTCAGTTCTATCTAAAGGCATCATGGAGAAATGGAGAAAGAGCAAAGAGAGGAAGAGTAATCATCTACTGCTTACTTAGATTAACTCAGATCTTGGATTGTCAACAAATTTCACAAATGGATGTCATGTACAATTATTGTATTATCCAGTGACTTTTCTGAGAACATATTTCTGGCAAAGATTATTAAAAGTAGGGGAGATGATAGGGTAAGGCTCCCTCAGACAGCTAGGTACAGAATGATGAGTTGCTCTGTGCGTGAGATGAGCAGTCTCTAAATTTGATAAACCAATAAAATAAAATAAATATCTGTCACTGCATCTTGCATAGGTTTTTGAGCCAAGGCAAACATTTGGGCAGTGCATCATGATTAATTCTTGTTAAGTAAAATATGCAAGAGAAAGAACATTGAAAGTCAAATATTCAAAATTTAGCATACTTCTCCATTAAAATTTGACCCAGCTAACCTAAATTTAAGAAGAAGAAAAGGGGAAATGATATTAACAGAATAGAAAACATTGATGCAAATGCAACATTAATCATTTCATTGGTATTCAGATTGCATGCATATATTTAAGATATTTCTCTGTTAACAATGAAAATATATTTGCAATGTTGATAAGATTTAAGATAGTCTTGCTGGGATCCTGTGTCCCCCACATAATATGAACAAAGGAGAGTTGCTAATATATACAGTATACATGAGTGCCTTTGTTTCATTTGAAAACTTCAAGAAAACAGAAAATTATCCCCAGGAATTCTGTGGGCATTTGTGAATTGTTCTTGCTTTAGTGAAATATTCTTTTCAGAAGCATTTTCTTAGGTGTTTAATTATTTGATCACTTGTTATGTAGTCCACAGGACTTTTTGCTTTTGTTTCAGTGCAGAATGGAAAATTAATGATGTAGTTAATGGTAAAAAGTTTATAATAAATAGAGACATAAAAGGGGAAGCATGATCCTTGTGTTTAATTGCTGAGGTGGGCATTAAAATGAGTAAGCAATGACTTCACTTTGCAGGACATAGTATGTGATTTTCAAATCACTTAATAACAAGTTTGTAGATTTCCAATCTTTCCAAATACTAGTACAAATTTAGAAACTCTTTATGTGATGATTATTTTTTTTTAACAGAGTGAGAATCTTGGGACTTTTCAATGAAGTTATTGGGCATTGAAATAAGAATCTAAAAAGAAAATATTATAAACCTTATTTTATTGTTTCTTTAAAAAAACCCCACAATGTGTATTTCCAAGGAAAATTCATTTCATAAATATATAGCATGAATGACTTCCTTTCTTCTTCTCCCTCAGCATCCTATATTCAGCCTGCTTGGCATTGTTTCCCTATAAAAAGACTATATTTTCCTTTAGTCTTTTTTAACTCCTCAATGTTCGTAATATATTCAGAAACAATCATTAGGAAGTAAATCCAATTTCAGTGGAATTTACTTTCAACTAAATGGGTTAAGTTTACTCTCCAAATAGCCTTTTCATTTGGCCTCAAAAGATGTATATGTGACGACCCAGAGTGTAACACAAATGTACCAAAATCCAAAACAAAAATAAATGTCCTTTAATGCCCCCAACTTGTCCCCACTGTTCAATAATTCTCAGTTGGAGATAAAACATTCTCAAAAGTAGTCTTCAAAAGAAAGCAGTACAGTCCGAATTTAATGAGCAGGTAGAGGTGAAAATAAAAACCAAACTGTCGTGTCCATCGCAGGAAACAAGACTCGGAGCCAGTGACTTAGTTTCAGCTCTTTATTAGGTCCCTAGATCAGCTCGGGGTTTAAAGGGAAAAGCTGCAGCTTTTATTCTCTGGCAGCGGCGGCCACGGCCAATGGCACCACTTTGAATCTCCCGCGATTAGTTTCCACCAATCGCGGGAGATTCGCTATGGGCCAATCAGCGCGACCTGCTTGGCCAATGAGATCGCCGTGCGCTTTGGCCAATCACAGCACGGCGCTTCCAAGTATGTTAATGTCTGTACAGAACACCCCTCCCCTCTTGGTACGGTCCTACGTAACGTAGTCCCGTAAGTAGGCGGGGCTTCGTACTTGCCTACTTGACCTGCGCAGGTTAGTTGTTGTTTGGCTCCCGGCCGGTTCGGTCGGGTTCTGTGTTGCTCTCTGCCTCATTGATGGAACCGCCTGGAAGGGTTTGCCGGGCCTTTCGTCGCAGCTCCCTCCCGGTCTACTCAGGCTGGTTGAGCTGCGGTTGTTGCCACTCCCGCCTGGTCTTTCTGGGCTGGTTGAGCTGGCCTGGCTGCTTCTCCCTGGTGAGGCTTCGAGCTGGCTGCTTTCCGGTGAGTATAGCTGGTTTCTTTCTATTGTTTTCTGGTTCCTGGGGTATTCTCTCCCCTCTTGGTCTGTGTTGTGGGGGCTGTCTGTGTCTGTTTGCATGTCGGTTGTGTTTCCTGTGGTTGTCCTCGATCTTATTTGATCGATGTGGCGTTTCCATGCTCATCTGTCAGTTGTTTGCAGGTGGTATGAGTGGGGACCTGTCAGCTGGGTTATATTTGCCGGTACCCAAAGTGGATCTCCGGTAAGGTTCTTTGCGTAGACTGCGTCACCTGGGGAGAATGTTCGGTTTTTGATTGAGGAGTTTGGGGGTTTTTCTGGGTTGTATGTGGGGTGCAGCCTATCGAGTGGGGACCTTAATTTTCTACCCATTAATAGCTCTTCCGGGCTTTTGTTGGTAGTTGTGTTCGGGGTCATGTGTTGTATAAAGAGCATTTTGTTTATTTTTTCTTGGATTTCCCTGTGTTCGATTTTTTGGATGTTTTTTTTCTGTGAATTGAACCATCCGTTCCGCCCTCCCGTTTGCCGCCGGATGTGCCGGTGCTGTCAGTGCGTGTCGTATGCCCCGTTCCACTAGGAATTTTTCAAATTCCAGCAAGGTAAATTGGGGCCCGTTGTCCGACACGATGACATCTGGGAGGCCGTGGGTTGCGAACAGCTTGCTGAGTTCCTTGGTCACGGCTTCTGTGGTGGTGGTTTTCATGTTGCTTACCTCCAACCAGTTGGAGTAAGCATCTACCGTGATAAGGAATATGTGTCCCTTAGTGGGCCCGGCAAAATCTATGTGGATCCTGGACCATGGACCCCTGGGGGTTTCCCATTCCAGGATTGGTGCTGCGGGGGGACTCGGTCTGGTTTCTTGGCAGCGTTTGCATTTTGCCACCCAAGTCTCAATTTGCTTATCTATCCCTGGCCACCAAGTGTAACTCCTGGCCAGGGTTTTTGTTCTAACTTTGCCCGGGTGCCCCTCGTGTAACAACTCCAATACCTTCCCTTGTAACCTTTCCAGTATAACAACTCTATCCCCCCAAAGTACACAACCTTTTTGTAATGAGAGTTCTGTTTGTTGGTTCTGGAATGTACTGAATAACTCGTCGTCGTCCTTTTCCAGCCACCCCTTTTCTACCCAATGTAACACCCGCGCCAGACGTTTGTCTTTATTAGTCTTGCGGGCAATGTCTGACACGGTTATGCGTAGATCGGGCAGAGTCTCTATGCTGAGGTGGCTGTCGTGGGTGCTGGGTCGGTGTCTAGGTCAGGTAACGGCGTGTGGCTCAGGGCGTCTGCGTGGGTGATCGTCTTACCGGGTCGGTGTGTGAGCCGGTAGCTGTAGGCGGCAAGGAATTTGGACCACCTTGTCATTCTAGGAGATAGAATGTTCGGGGTGGCCCTGTTCCCTGCCAGGATTCCCAGCAGCGGCTTGTGGTCGGTGATGATGGTAAACGTGTGGCCGTAGAGGTACTTGTGGAACCTCTTCACTGCGGCGACAATAGCCAGGGCCTCTTTGTCCAGTTGACTGTAATTTCTCTCCGGTTTGGTGAGTGTCCTTGAAAAGAAAGCGATGGGTGCTTCTTTTCCATTGGGGAGCGTGTGGCTGAGGATGGCGCCGACACCAAAAGGTGAGGCGTCGCATGTGACGGCAAGTGGTAGGGTCTCATTGTATTGGATTAGGACGGCATCCGAGGTGAGCAGGTCCTTGGTTTTGATGAAACGTTCCTCACGTTTCCCCCAAGTCCATGTGGCTGCCTTGTCCAAAAGCCAATGCAAAGGCTCCGCTGCGGTCGCCTTTTGGGGCAGGAAAACATTATAAAAATTAAGCAGTCCCAGAAATGCCTGCAGTTCTGTTTTTTCCATGGTGTTGGGGCTTCTTTAATGGCTCTGATTTTTTCCACGGTTGGGTGGATGCCGTGTCGGTCTAGGAGGTATCCCAGGAACTCGACCTGTTCTGTGTACAACTGGCATTTCTCTTTTTTCACCTTTAGCCCAGCCTCTTTGAATTTGGTTAGTACCTCCCTTAGATGACCCTCTAGTTCTTGTTGGTTGGCCGCTGACACTAGTACGTCATTGAAGTAGGGCACCACCCCCTTAATTCCTTGCAAGAGTGTCTCCATGAGGCTCTGGAAAATTCCTGGAGCCACGCTGACTCCAAACTGGAGTCTGTTACAGCGAAATGCTCCCCGATGGGTGACTATGGTCTGCGCCTCAGCAGTTTCTGTGTCGACCAGCAACTGTTGATAGGCTTGCGCCAGGTTGAGCTTCGCAAAGACCTTGCCCCCCCCAGTGAGTGTAGAAGGTGCTGCACTACTCAGACAGGGTAGGCGCTTTGTTGTAAGGTGCAATTTAGGGTGGCCTTATAGTCCCCGCAGATTCTCACCGACCCATCAGGCTTGACTGGGGTGACTATGGGGGGGTCTCCCACCGGGTGTGATCGATTGGTTGTAGGACCGCTTGTTTGACGAGCTTGTCAATTTACTCATCGATTTTGGGCCGGAGTGCAAAATGTACCCGCCGTGGTTTTAGGCATATTGGGGAAATGCTGGGGTCTAGGCTAAAGGAAATAGGGGGCCCTCAGTACTTGCCTAGGATGCCGTTGAACACTTCCCGGAAGTCCCATGCCAGTTACTCCTCCCAGTCGGCATCTGCGACATGGTCGATGCCCATAACCTCGCTCCCGAGTGGTGCGAACCATTGTAATCCCAAAAGGCTGGGGCGGTCTTGGTCCACGATCATCAGGGGAAGCTTTGTTGAGCGGCCCTTGAAGGTTACCTCGAAGTGTCCGGTTCTGACTACCGGGATGCGGTTCCCCTGGTAGTCTCTGAGGATTAGTTTCTGGGTTTCCAACCTGCTCTTGTGGATTTCTGGCACCAACCGCCTGATTTCTTGCCAGGCAACCATGGAGAGGACCCAGAGTCCACCTCCATTTTGCATGGTTCGCCTTCGATGCCCACTTCTACGTACACCTTCTGGGCATCTGTGGTGGATGAGTGGCCGATGATGACTGTCTGGTGGATTTCCTCTTTCTGCTGGGTTTCGCCGCTTCGTCGGTTCTGTCCGTCTCAGTTCCAGCGATTTTTGGCTTGGTGGTTTCTGGCCCTGGGGGGGGGGTGCCATCTCATCTCTGGTTGCTGTGGGCTCGCCGACGGGGGCTGTAGGCTTTTCTCAGTCGGCAGACTCGGGTGATGTGACCTTTTTTATCGCAGTGCCGGCAAATCGCGTTGAAAAACCGGCACTCCGATCGAGGGTGGTTGCCTCCGCACCCAGCACAAGTGGTCCCCAACTTACGACTTCGCCGATCGCGCCGATCTCATCCCGTCTGGAGCCGATGTATTTCTTTTTCCTCGTCCATGGTGTCAGAGGCGGAGTGGAAATAGCCATGATGGGTGGTGGTCTCCCGGTGGCTTGCTTCTGGGTGAGCCTCGGTCGCCCGGCCCATCTCAGTGGTTGCTGTGTGTTCCACAGTGTCCGGTCTCCGCATTTGATTCGCTGATTTCCAGGTTGCCTCAGCTGTGGTGGCTTCAGCGAGGGCGTCGGCGAGGATGATGTCGCCTTTTGCCATCAGCCGGCTTTGTAGGACTGGGTCTCTGAGTCCGAGCATGACACGGTCCCGCAAAGCCTCGTCCACGTCCGAGAACCCGCACATGCCCCCTAGGCTCCGCAGATCAGCCACAAAGTTGCTGATGCTCTCACCTGATCTCTGGTCCCGCCAGTAGAAATCGTGCCACCTAATGAGGGTGGGCACGGCGGGAGCATAGTGGTTTCGGAGCAATGGCTCGAGGTCGGCCCAGTCCATCTCCTTCACGTCCCCGGGTTTCGCGAGGGCTTTTGCCATCTTGAACACTGCGGGCCCGCAGTGTGTTAGGAAGACGGCTCTTTTCTTCTGCCCGGTTGCATCCTTCAAGTTGCTACTTTCAAGGAATATTAGGAATCGGTCTGTGTATGATTCCCAGTCCTCGGTAGCTGGGTTGAAGGGTGTGGGCGGTGCGATGCTGGCCATCTTGTTGGTCTCGTTTCCTCAGGAGACGTGCTTTTGATGGGGTTAGTCTCGGGATCCCATCCTCGTTGCCAGTGTCGTGTCCGTCGCGGGAAAGAAGAACTCGGAGCCAGTGACTTAGTTTCAGCTCTTTATTAGGTCCCTAGATACGCTCGGGGTTTAAAGGGGAAAACAGTGGCTTTTATTCTCTGGCTGTGGCGGCCGCGGCCAATGGCACCGCTTTGAATCTCCCACGATTAGTTTCCACCAATCGTGGGAGATTCGCTACGGGCCAGCGCAGCCTGCTTGGCCAATGAGATCGCTGTGCGCTTTGACCAATCACAGCGTGGCGCTTCCAAGTATGTTAATGTCTGTACAGAACACAAACAAATTACAATGATGAAATTTCCATAATGGAACAGGAGAAGTATTTACCAAATTCAAGGAGATAACAAGGCACAGTATGTTGGAAGGACGCCAACCAAGATAATCTCAAACCAAAATAAAACACACTTTGTCTCCAGCATTTGCCAGAATGCAGGTCCAAACTCTTATGCAGTTCTCACAACTGCAGCCCATGAAGAGGATCAAGGCCCTCTCCTCCCGAGTAGACCATGTCTCTCCCTTATCCTCTCCTCCCTGCGTGCTCTAGGATGGATAGGGGATGGGCCTGTGTCCTCCTCTCACTGCTCAGCCAGCCTCTGCCCTTTCCCAGCCTCCTCCACAACCTCTGGAGCAGAGGTGGTATTCAGCAGGTTCTGACCAGTTCTGGAGTACTGGTAGTGGAAATTTTGAGTAGTTCGAAGAACCGGCAAACACCACGTCTGACTGGAGATTTTAAAGTATCCTTCCCTGCCACACCCACCAAGCCACGCCCACAGAACCAGTAGTAAAAATTTTTGAGTCCCACCATTGCTCCGGAGCCACACTTCCACACCCTGTCGGCTGTTCCACCTCTTCCTCAGAGTCAGTCTCCACCAGGGGTATGACAGTATAAATGAAAATAGGAAAAATGAATAGCTGTTTGAAGTAATTAATAGATATTGCCAGGCTGTAAAATGTTTAATGTTTCAGACTCATCCAATTTCAATCAGATGTTATGTTTTACTGTAATAAACTTAAATAGTTGTAAACATTTATAACCCTTTAGTTGTTTTTTTTTAATCTCATAGCATTTTGAGGGAAGAGATAAAAGATAAATAGACAAATTAATGTAAGAAATTTTTATATTCTTTATGGATTATAAGAAGGGTTTGTGGACAATGTTCATTTTTTCCAATGTGCATTTATAATTTTAAATAATTGTTAATCCTTTCTTATCAAAAGATGTAGAAAAACAGGCTTACCTATGAGTCCAAAATGATTTGAAAGAAGTGTTTTCCAAACCAAGCATGTATTTGCTATTTGTTAAAGGAATCTGATCCTTTTCAAGTTTCCAACAGGTTAGGAGTTGAAATAATTCTTAATACATCAGGTTTTTTCCCCCAGGCATGAAATATACATAGACCTATTACCTGTTCATCTTTTTATCATACTGGCTGTGGTGGTGATGTGATCTTGGTGAAGCATACTGGTATCTGTGGGAACAGTTATTTGTATGTATTTTTAGTTTTTTGACTTTTTGCAGGAGGGATCATTGCATTTTTAAAATTATTGTACATAATTTGGCGTTAAAAGACAATATAAAACTTAAAAGCAGATAAGAACTATAAGTCTCATGAATAGGAAGAAGGGGAGCTTAGAATCATAGATTCAGCAGTGTTCTGAACCATTGTCCAATCACATTCTCCATAGGTTTGTATTGGGGATATTTTCTCCATAGGAAATCCCCCACCCCACCCCAAATCTGGATCAATTTCCAATCTGGCTACTTTTACTGACTTTTTCTCCTACATTAAACTGGTCCCATTCTGTCTGTTCTTGGAAAGTTATTCCTGCTGATAGATGGCTGGATAGAAAATACCTTAAATCCCTTTACATTATTCCTTTCCAACATTCCATTGAATTGAAAAGAAAAGATAGAAAAGAGAAATTGAATAAAAATATTTGAAAGTTAATTTTACTATTATTAGAGTCTTCATCTCCTTCTGCCAAAGCCCAATGGAATGACTGTTGAGTAAAAGGAAAGGAAATTCCATTGGAGTTTGTTTTTTACAAGACCACCTCAAGCAGAATTGCTCTTTGCTATTGTTTTTGTTGTTATTCCTGAAGAATCAGTGATGATTTGAGCACTTTTTTTTGTTTTCAAAAGAAGCAATAGCTGGATATGACAAGAAGTTAATATTAAGTATTGGATATCAACTGACAAGGTGATAGATAGACAAGGGATTTTCTCTCCCTAAGAACTAAGCTAGGTAAACATCATTCAGAACTGGTTTAGGTAAAGTAAATCTTGTCTCTTTGTTACAGATGATGGTTGAATTATATATGATGGTTGACCTCTGTGATTATCTTCACAAATACATTTAAATCTCCAATAGGAGAGAATAGGCAGCTCAGGGTTAAACTATGGAGATGTTGGTGCTGCCTGAATTTTGGCTGTTATGGAGGGAGGGTTATTACGGAGAAAATATCCCCAATACAACTGTACAGAAGAAGTGATTGGACAATGGTTCAGAACATTGTTGACTCTATGATTCTAAGCTCTACTTCTTCCCATTCACAAGATTTATAGTTCTTATTTGCTTAAGTTATATACTGTCTCCCAACTCCAAATGACAGACAATAACTAAAAAATGGCAAAAGCTTCCTTCTGCAAATATGTAGTGCACTGATAATGTTACCTAGTTGGGTAATGAAACATCTGCAAGCAAACAGCCAAGCTCAGACAGCACCACATTTACAGATATTTGGCTTGCTGAGACAGTACTTTAAAGTTAATATTATTTTCCTGGACACCCATCAGCATGTTAATGATTATGCAGCATAATAACATGTGCATCTCCACTGCAGCATCTTTTGCTTCTGTAAACAAGCTTGGGTTAAAATTTAGGCTTGCAACTATTCTATATGGTCATGGCAGTGTTTTCATTTTTTCATGCAATTAATATTCATTCATCCATGCACAGGATATAATTTACTATTAGTTTCTAATTTCATAAAGTCTGAGCAGAAAAAAAAATAAATCAAAGGCAAAGTTACAATATTAAAAATGTTCTAAGAAAAAGATTTCCTCAGAAACTTCCTAACACCAGCTTTGAGATATTGGACAATTGTCAAATATTTTAAAAAATGAGTTCTTACAATGCATAACTCATACAGAGATTATTTGTACATTATGTGCATACTGCAGATAAATATTTAGAAAAATAGTTTAAATATCTTTAAAAAGATAAATATTTTCCTCATGTAATTCCTTTTGCTATTATGAAAAAAATGTTTGAAAAGGTTAGTAGAGATTCTTTTTAAATCCTGCTTTTGTGAAGAGTCAAGCAACAAATTATGCAATAAAGAGGAAAATAATTTAAGAGCAACCCCCCCCATCCCCTGTCCCACCACCATCAGTCTTAGCCAAAAAAAACTTCTTTCATCTCAGACAGAACAATGGATTTGTAATCTTACACAACTGGACCACATTAGGCTGGAGAATGGTGCTCTAGACACTGTTATGAAAATGAAGTTGTGTTTCTTTCTCCTAGAAAATGTTAATGTATTCATTCTGTCCTATTTTGGCATTATTAAATTCAGAGAAAATCAGTAAGCCAGACAGGGAAGCTCCACTGCCATCTTGTGCTGTTAAATTTGCAGGCCAATGTAAAAGAATGAATAGGGCACAGCAGTTGGATCCCTTCCTTGACTGTGATAATAATGACTGTTTCTTTGATGGGGAGCTTGGAGATGGTATTTGTTATGAACTAATAAAACGCTTAAATAAAGTTTTATCAAACCTTTAGAAATAGCAGGGTTCTAATCCTGCACTTCTGATTGGCCGATAATAGCAATATCGGATTGGTCCGTTCAGGAGAATCTGATTGGCTGTTAATGAGCCATTCTCATTGGTTAAAGGGGTTAACACTCCACGTTTCTCATTGGTTACTAGATCAGCAGCTTGCCCTATAAAAGGGCTGCTGCTGCCCTAGGTTTTTGCTCTGTTTAGAATGATTAATAAAGAGTTGAAGTTCACTGTTCACCGTCTCATCTCCGTTTCTTTTGCCCATGCGCAGAACATAACACTGGCAACGAAGGTGGGATACAGAGACATCAGAGCTGACTGAACACTACAGAGCACCAAACAGAGCACGTGGCTGAAGGCACATTGACAGCAGAAACCATGTCCGGCGGCGCCATACCACCCGCTCCATTTGACCCGGCACAAGAAGACTGGGACTCGTACATGGACCTGTTCCAGATGTTTCTGGAGACCAACAACTTGAAGGATGCCACTATGGGGAAAAAGCGAGCGGTATTCTTGACCCACTGCGGACCTGCCATTTTTAAGATGGCTAAGGCATTGGAGAAACCGGCTGAGGTGAAATCCATGGACTGGGACGTCCTCGAGCCCCTCCTACGGGCCCACTATGCATACCAACGCTTGTCCGAAGACATGAATTTTACCAGAGAGACCAGCGGAAAGGAGAAAGCGTTGCAGATTTCATCGCAGATCTCCGGAACCTGGGAGGCCTCTGTGGATTCGCTGACCTCGAAGAAGCTCTGAGAGACCGAATAGTTCTGGGACTAGATGCACCACACGTGCAAAGTAAGCTGATGGCGAAAGGCGACATCAGCCTTGCAGATACCATCGCTGACACTACTGTAGCAGAAGCAACCAGGAAGTCGGCTGCCCGAATGCGCCGCACCAACGCCCCGCTCCGCCAACTCACCGGCGAAATCTCACCTCGCCTAGAGGGACATACAATGGCAATTCACCACGAGGACCTCAAATCGTCATCAGAAAGTGATGAGGAAGAGGTCAACTGGCTCCGGTCTGAATGAGACCAACGCCACCAGCGTAATCAGAGACTGAAGCATCAATGCACAGGTTGTGGGGCAACCCACCCACGATCAAACTGCAAATTCCTCGACGCGCTCTGCCATGTTTATGGGAAGAGAGGCCACATCGGAAAGGTCTGTAGAAGCAAGCAAGGATCCAGCCCATTTCAGAGGGGGACCAACTACCGCCAAACCACAGGAAATCATCCTGTGAGTCGGGAACATTTGAACCATCAATGGAACAACCACTCCTACAGAAATAAACCACTAGCCAATTCAATGAAATGAGAAGAGGCACACCAAACCATTACAATTGGTCATGCCTCATCATTAGATGCAAAGAAGATCCGAGTGAAGGTCGCCATCGAAAACCAGCCTTGCGTGATGGAAGTCGATTCAGGATCGTCCCTTTCGATGGTTTCCTGGAAGACCCTTAAACAATTAATCCCTGCTGTCCGGCAGCAAGACCTCAGAACCCAAAGAATTATACTCAAGGATTATCAGGGAAACCGAATTCCGGTCGTTGGATCCAGCCTAGTCCAGGTCTCATTCAAAAATCGTACTGCATCCTTACCACTGACCGTTGTCGACCATGATCGGCCTAGCTTGTTAGGCCTTCAATGGTTCACCCCACTCGGGATCGAGGTAGCCGGCATTCACCAAACCAGAAGCGACGACTGGGAGGAGGCCCTCGTCCACGAATTCCAGGACGTCTTTGCAGACAAACTACGTGACTACAAGGGGACCTCGATATCATTTAACCTTAACCCTGAAGTAGCCCCCATCCACCTTAAGCCTCGTCGGGTACCTTTTGCCCTTAAACCAAAGATTGACGAGCAGCTTGATAAATTAGTAGCCCAGGATGTTTTAGAACCAACAGACCATGCTCGTTGGGAAACCCCAATCATAACACCCATCAAACCGGATGGATCGTTAAGGATTTGTGGGGACTACCGAGCCACCCTGAATCACGCCCTTCCACAGAACGCTTACCCGGTGCCGGTGGTACAACACCTTCTCCATTCCTTTTAGCAGAAAAGTCTTCGCTAAATTGGATTTAGCACAGGCGTACCAACAACTGCCTGTAGATAAAAAAAACAGCAGAGGCACAAATGATCGTTACGCACCGAGGTGCCTTTAAGTGCAACCGACTCCAATTCGGAGTTAGCGTAGCCCCAGGGATTTTTCAAAGTTTGATGGAGAGACTCTTGTAGGGGATCAAAGGGATTGTACCATACTTTGATGACATTTTAATTGCTGCCCCGAATAGAGAAATACTAGAAGAGCGTCTTAAATTGGTTCTCCAGAAATTTAAAGACTCCGGCCTTAAGGTTAAAAAAAATAAATGTCAACTGTGTACAGATAAAGTAGAGTTCCTGGGGTACCTAATCGATAAATAAAGTATTCACCCAACCAATAGCAAACTAAAAGCAATTAAGAACACCCCAAGACCCAGAAATAAGACTGATCTCCAAGCTTTCCTGGGGCTCATTAATTTTTACAACATCTTCCTGCCCCACAAAGCGACCGTAGCTGAGCCCCTACATAGACTTCTCGACAAAAAAGCAACCTGGGTCTGGGGGCACCGAGAGGAGCACGCGTTCCGACAAGTGAAAAACTTATTAACCTCAGATGCTGTTTTAATGCAGTATAACGAGACTTTGCCTTTAACAATTACATGTGACGTGTCACCGTTTGGAGTAGGAGCCATTTTGAGCCATGTGTTACCAAATGGTAGTGAGGCCCCTATTGCCTATTTTTCAAGGACCCTATCAAAGGCTGAACGTAACTATAGTCAAATCGATAAAGAGGCTCTTGCTGTTGAATCTGCTGTGAAACGGTTTCATGAATATGTATATGGATGAGTTTTTACTATTGTTACTGACCACAAACCTTTGCTGGGGATTATAGCGGGAGACAAGCCAACCCCCTATATATTATCACCTAGAATGACTCGCTGGTCAGAGTTTTTGGCTGCGTACAATTATAGACTGCAACACCACCTGGGGAAAGCCATTCCCCACACTGATGCACTGAGCCGTGCACCACTTCTGGAAACCATCAATGACCCAGCTCCAACCCTTATGACACTCCAGATTGAAATGCTACATTCACCGCCGCTAACAGCTAGAGATATTGCGATCGAAACAAAACGCGATCCTACCTTAGTGCAAGTTCTTAGCTGGGTCGAACGGGGATGGCCAGTAGAACAAACCCCTGACGACTTCACCCTCTTCAAGAACCGGCAAACAGAACTTTTTTTCGCAAAAAGGCTGCATCCTATGGGGGGATAGAGTCGTCGTCCCAGAGCGGTTACAACAAGCAGTATTAAAAACACTGCATGAGAGTCACCCCGGCATCGTGCGTATGAAAGCGCTCACATGAAGCTATGCGTGGTGGCCGGGCATCGACAAACAGATTGAAGCCTGGGTAAAGATTTGTTTTAAGTGCCAAGAAGTTAGCAGTGCCCCACCTAAAGCAACTCCAACAGAATGGGAAACACCCCGGGGATCATGGTCCCGCATCCACATTGACTTTGTGGGAC
Organism: Hydrophis major; assembly: GCA_033807585.1. NCBI lineage: Eukaryota > Metazoa > Chordata > Lepidosauria > Squamata > Elapidae > Hydrophis > Hydrophis major. The sequence continues at coordinate 327,374,990 of CM066328.1, read as the reverse complement.
CTACTAAGGGACATATATTCCTACTAACAGTGGATGCCTATTCAAACTGCCTCGAGATCCACGAAATGAAGAGGACTACAACCGAGTCCGTCATCCGGAAGTTGAACAGGCTATTCACAACGCATGGACTGCCAGACGTTCTGGTCTCCGACAACGGATCCCAGTTAACTGCTCTACTCTTTGAACAATACTTAGCGGACTGGGGTATTCACCATGCGCTAACTTCGCCAGTGCACCCTGTAGCTAACAGAAGAGCCGAGCGCATGGTACAATTTGTCAAAAAAAGCCTCTACAAAATGGACTATGGGGACATTGAAGATAAAATAAACAGAATACTCCTTCTCCAACACATCACTCCGCACAGCATCACCAACAAGACTCCAGCTGAACTATTGATGGGATGCAAACTCCGTTCCCACCTCGACCGGCTTCACCCGTCTTACGAGCCAGAGAAACCCTGTGGATCTAGCGGAAAATGCCGCGAGTTCAATATAAACAACTTAGTTTTCGCCAGAAACCTTTCCAGCAAACTGTTGTAGGTCGAGGCAACCATAATTCAAGCCACTGGACCCAAGTCGTACCGTGTGAAAACCTGCGACGGAAAAATATGGAAACGCCATATAGATCAGCTTCGCTCAAGGCTACAACCTAGTTTCCGCTACTCCGGTTACTCCCAAACTGAGGGGGGAGGTGATGTCGAAGAAACCGAATTCGAGATGGTGGAAAGCAGGGGCAAAAGAAGTCAGCAATCGGGCGTGACGAATGAAGACGAATCAGGGAGGGAAGTGTCCTCGCCACAGAGGAATACCTCAACAGAAGCAAGCCCGCAAAGATCGGAGGACAACAACGAGAACATTAGCGGCACCGAGTCATCCAATGAGGATATGGAACCACCGGTACCTGACTTGCCCAAAAACGTCCCGCCGAAACCGGGTTACAGACAGGAACCGGTGGGACAGCATAAATCCAATAGACAGTCAAAACAACCTTCATACCTCAGGGATTACGTCACCACACCCCTTAAATGGAAACCGGGGGGAAGGGATGTTATGAACTAATAAAACGCTTCAATAAAGTTTTATCAAACCTTTAGAAATAGCAGGGTTCTAATCCTGCACTTCTGATTGGCCGATAATAGCGATATCAGGTTGGTCCATTCAGGAGAATCTAATTGGCTGTTAACGAGCCATTCTCATTGGTTAAGGGGGTTAACACTCCATGTTTCTCATTGGTTACTAGATCAGCAGCTTGCCTATAAAAGGGCTGCTGCTGCCCTAGGTTTTTGCTCTGTTCAGAATGATAAAGAGTTGAAGTTCACTGTTCACCATCTCGTCTCCGTTCCTTGCGCCCATGTGCAGAACATAACAATATTGGCTTGGTCTCGGCCTTGCTCTTCTGGAAGGATGGGAGACTGACATGGATAGAATGAAAGAAATAGCTAGATTTAATATGCATCACTTTTGCTACTGATTGGGAGACAGAAGAACTAATGGACTAATGGATTGGAATGGAGGGTAAGGTGAGGGCCAGAAGAAATTATAGAGAGAGAAGTCAGGGCAGGTAGATGATTTTGGAAGATTAAACATCCAGCTTTCTCCCTTGTATGATGAAATTTTTAGTCAGAATCTGAAAGCCCAGAATAATAGAAATAATTGGACAATGCCCATAATTTCACATTTACAAAGGAAAGTGTCAGTTGCATAAAGCTAAGGTGTTGGTAATCTATATATTTTACTGCAAGGCAAGGCTACACCTAAACTAATTTGCCCCTTCTTATAGATATAAATGAGAATATATTTGAGCAAAGAGAAGAATGCAGCTATGTCTTTGTTGCAACAGAATGACACAATGGGCATTTTGGTGTTTCATACTGGGTGAATTCAGACAACACTCTAAACCAGAATTTTTAAACCATGTTTTATGTCCCAGAGTTCCTGATTCCAAATAATACTGAATTACACTGAGCCCCCAAATCCCAAACCATATTACGGCTTAACATTATATGTAAACTAGGTATGATGAACTTTAATTCACACAGAAGATCATCTGAACATTTACAAAGGCAAACATTGATTAAATATTACTATTTTGAATTTCTACTATGGATAAAGACTGGATTTTTTTTTTTAGCCAAGAAGAGGAAGCATCATTTTGTTTCTTACAATATCCGAGTCTGTAAAATTGTCTCGTTCTTTCTTATCAAGTTCCATTTTTGTTCTCTAGCAGCTCTTATAAATAAATAGCCTGTTTCTGGGTCATGTCCATGCTGTATTGTAAGGAAGGGATAAGAAATTATACTGAAATCTTTATTTTAAGATATGTTTTTATAATAAAATCCTTTTTGAATTCTGTTGGTATCCCCTCACCATTGTAGTTCTTTAATACATTCTGTCTGTTTCTGCAATAATCTGATTTTTTTTAAAATAAATCTCTCCAAAATGTTTATTTTTAAATGTATTTTCACACAAAGTAAACAGTCATAAATATTTTTTCCTCAAAGTTCATATGTTGCATGCAAATTCAAATAGCACTTTAGTGCATTGGGGGAGATATTATGAACAAAAAAACTCCAGGGAAATGGTTTTCAATTCTTCCAATTCTTTATCTACTTCCATTTTTTCCCCTAGTCTAAATTCTCAGCTGAGCTTATGGTGTTTTTTTCAAAGGCAAATGGTCAGGAACTCATTGTTGATAATGAAATGTTCAATATTGCCTATTATCTATTCTTCTCCTGTCTCTAATTGCACAATATTTTTTGATATTGTTTGGACATTTTAATGTTGTTCCTTTGTTTTTAAAACTTAATAAATAAAAAAGATAAGAATTATAAAATTATCAGAGTAATTATTTTCACATTTTATATTGGTTCTTGGAAAAGAACAAAAATGGTTTTAAAACCCTGTCAGAAACATTATATTCCTCATAACAGATAGAATTGAATTTTCTGCTATTAAAGACAAAAAACAATTAAGCATAACATTTACCTATTCTTGTACATGTAATCTTCCCAAATTCATGGTTCTAACAATTCTTCTGCATCACTATTGTAACAAAAACTAAATAAATTTTAAAAGATTATATGGATTGCTATTTCAGGGCATTTTTTAAAATCCTGCTTATCATTCAGAATTGGTAGTTACATACCTGCCATCCTGAGAAGATCTATTGCAATTACATTTCCAGAAGTCCCTGAATTGAGCTCTTCAAAAATAGCTTAGCTTATCATCACTTTCTATTCAGGGATGAACCACTTTTGTCTAATAATACTAATCTAGAAATAACACTGTGTAGAATCCTATGATATTAGTCAAGTACGAATATTAAACTAAATTAGTTGGATGATGATAAAGATAATAATGATAGTCTCAGATATCATCTCTATATTATATAGAAGTGTGTGTGTGTAAACTTTGCTTTATAAGATAAGAAATTCATCTAATTGCCCTGTAGCTACTTGTGCATATAATTATCATCGCACAACTTTCCTTCCTTCTGTTTAAATAAAGGGAAAACCACAGAAAAGCCTCTATTAATTTCTTCTTTCAAGAGAGACTGCATGAATAGAAATTTTTTTTTGAGATTTTTCATCAGGCAGTGAAAAAATGATTGAGTGAATGTATCATAAGGTTCTGCTGTATTCACATGAAGTTCAAGAAGATTTTTTCTTAGAGAATCTTGCAGTATAATTCATAAACAACGTGAGGCCTATTATTTCTAGGGAAAAAAGATTAAGTCAGCTGAAAGCTGTTGAAATACAATATTTGTCAATCTGTTGGTTAAAGTGGTGTTCTGTGCACAGCCTTCCAACAACTCTGGCAGATTTGCAGAGTAGTTTGGGTGAGCATAGCTTTCGCCAGGGGTATTTTTGTTAAGCACAACAAGAGTCAGAAAAATACTGAATTTGAAATGGCTTTAAGAACCTTTCCAGGTGACTTACCTGTCATATAATGGAATATGAAAAAAGCTTATTGAGAAAAAAGGGACTCTTAGAAGATTAAGACTGTTCAGTTCAGACTTAGTCAACAACTGAGCATAACAGAATCTCAGTTCATTAGTAAGGCCCATAATGTAAGAAATGAAGTCAATTCAGGACAATTGTTTCTCAAGGTTAAGAGAGCAATCCAGTATCTGCTAATTTGGAGAAGCAGGAACAGGCTTAGAATTTAAACATCGGAGAGAGCAAACCTTCTTTATGTATAGTATAAAGTTTCTTTCTTGTCTGCAGTAAAGAAACTAATCTTGTTGTGTGGTGCATGTGAGTTTTCTATTGAATATGTCACACCAAATAAAGGCTGAGCATCTGGAGAGCTGAGATTTTCAGTTGTCTCTGTGAGAAGCCTAATTTATAAGTTAGTAAAGGCTTAGTAAATTCTTCATTGTGTGGCTGAGTTTGCACAGACATGAAACATTTTTGTAGATGTAAAAACAGCCTTTCTAAGATTTGTTGACAGTTTACTATGGCTGTGCTGTCCAATTATTTTATGTGCACATTGTTAGGGAGCAGAAAACAAAAACAAAAGGAAACCAGAAAGGTTTATAAGGTGGGAGATGATAAGAACATGTCAGAATATTAGACTGGTTGCAGTTTCAAAGCAACAAAGAAGACTAGATCCCTATTTCAGATTTTGCCTTGCTTAGCTTTTTAAATGCAAATATTATTATTATTATTATTTTAAAAAACAGGTTTTGAAACAAGAAGGAAGAAAAAAAATGCGTTATATAGAGGTGCATTGTCAAAGTACTTACTTTGGGTTCCCAGCGCCTGGCTTCTTTCTCCGGAATATGCTGAGGAAAGTGTTGGACCTACAAGGTGTCTTGCCATCTCCGACATGCATACGCACCACATCGGAAGTGGTAAAGGCACTGCGGACATTCCTTTCGGGCTTTGCAATGATGATATACATCTTGGGAGTGAACATGCATCCCAAGGCAACTGTCACACTCAGGCTCACGGCAAAGCAAGTTGTAATGATCTTGTAGTTGCTCCCAAAGTATATAGGTACAAAGGCAAGCCAAATGATGCACGTTGTATACATAGTGAAGGCAATATATTTGGCTTCATTGAAATTGGCCGGCACGTTGCGAGTTTTGAAAGCATAGTAAGTGCAACTCATGATGAGAAGTCCATTGTAGCCCACTGGGGCAACCACACCTAAGTTGCTGGTGTTGCAGATCAGAAAGACTTCCTTGATACTGGGGTAGGAAAGGATGGGGAAAGGGGGCTCCATGATGATCAGTGTAATCACCAATGTCAGCTGTACACTGATCAAAATGGAGGCAATGACTACTTGGGCCCAAGCACTCATGAAGCGTGGTTTGCGGGTGCAAATTTTTTTCTTGCTCCCTGCCAGAATACGTGCAATGCGGTTGGTTTTTGTTACAAGGGCAGAGTAGCACATGGCAGAGGAAAGCCCCACCAGGAGACGCTGGAGGTAGCATGAAGTGATTGTGGGCTTAGCAATGAGAGTAAAAGGGCATATATAACCAAGGAAGATCCCCGCAAGTATTATGTAGCACAGCTCCCGGCTAGAGGATTTGACGACGGGGGTATCCCTGTACAGTGCAAAGATAAGGGTAACAAACATGGTGACCAGGATGCCCAGGCAAGAGAAGACCACTGCTACAATGGACTCTATGTCACTCCACTGCAGATACTTTACAGGGATAGGTTGGCAGCCTACAGGATAGAAAAAAGAGAGAGAGAGAGAAAAAAAAAATGATTGGATAAGCAGACAAATATCTCAAAATAAAGAGCTCCTTTGGGATTCCTAAAGAGCAGTTGCATAACATAAGTGATCCTGTGTTCATATCAAAACAAGCAATTTTTGCACAAAAGATAGTAAAAAAGGTTCATCTAATTATGTCATGCCACTGATAGGACAAAATCTGCCAACAGAATAGATGATTTTTCCTCCTTCCCACTCTCTAAGTATTTGCTAAATCTTCTCCATGAATTTGGACAGAAGAAAGGAAACACAAAGGAAAGCTGCTACACGAGCACAAATTCTCTTGTGTATCATTGTTGTAATCTCTTACTCCACATAAAAAAGAATAGACCCTTCTTAATTTGTTCATAGCAATTTGAAAAAGAGAACTAAAGTTTTCAAAATCTATTCATTTCTAAACTTTATACTTACAACTTCAAGGCCAATGAACATTCCCAAGACAGCATTCAGACCAAACAGATGTTAATTACAGTTTCTATTTAGTAACACATAGATAGAAATTAATTCTCCTCCCAACATATTTATTTAGCTTCTGAGACATATACAGTATATAAGACAATTAGAGAGCAGAGGCATTTAATTTTTAAAGTGGTTGGACATTTTGATTATTACTTAGACAACATTCCTGACTATTAAAAGCAATATTAAGAATAGGGTTTTTAAAAATTTTAAATAGAAAAAATGCATTTCAATCCTTATTTTATATGACAGCATTATCTATACAATTATTTATCTGCATAGTTTGTAATCTGGACAGCCAGAAATCCAGCTGCTTCAGTTTCATTAACTGTCAAGATAATACTATTTTTTGTTCATTTGTTTTACCTAAATGAAACCCTGCATCCAGTTTCTAGAGAAAATAGGAATAAAAGATCTACTAGGCTAAAGGTACATGAGTGGGATACATCATCCTATTTATGCTGATTGCCCAGTTTGGGCACTACTTTATTTGGTCAACAGTCATGAGTTTGATAATATAGGCACGGGTATATAAAGTTTCAAATGAATGCTTCATGTATTATAAATGCCTGCTGAGCAGAAGAAAAAGCCAAATTAATTTCCAAGAAATATAGGAGTTGGATGGTTTAAGCCGTTATTGCCACCACCAGTTTTACTCCCTCACAATGTTCCAATAATCTCAATGCTTCTCTACAATTGTAATGATACATGTGGTGAAAACTAACTGTAAATTTTAAACGCTTAAAAATTCACAGCAACTTCAGGTTTTGGAGTGCAAAAATTGTACAGAATCAATCTTATTTATGATCGGACTATCCAAAATAAATGCTGTTGTTCTTTGTTTAAAGCAAATTATTAATTCAAATTATTTGTAGTTTCCAGGGTGGTATAACTAATGAGCAGTATGCACAAATACCAGTTTCCTGGTAAAGGTATTGCTAAAAGCATTCCTGGGTTCTTATCTTTTCTCCAGGAATGTAGTAGCAGGTGTAGCAATTCTTCATCATATTTTTTTTCGTCAAGAAACTTGTACTTATACCTTGTACCTGGAATCTGGCTGATTGAGTGGGAGAGATAGCAGCTGACCCAAACTGTCCTGTGAACTTTCATGGCTGAGGGAACCTGTGTCTACCCTGTTGCAGCCCAGCATTTTAACCACTATGATATATTGGTTCTTAAATCATAGAGCAAGTGGGACTGAGCAGAAGGCAGGAAGAACATGCAGATCTCTTCTGTGTCATTCTTGGGGTGGGATAAGGAGAAGAACGGAATAGCAACTGGAAGCAAAGTAGAACAACACTCCTAGGAAGTAAAGTGAATGTTAATGTGATTGATCAGAGGTAAACATGGCTTAGATTTTTAGCAAGCTTGAGTTTGTGCTGGAAATCCATTGGGTTCTGTACTGCTAAGTATTTCCTACCTACGCCAAATTCTTGAGCTGTTTATCCTAATTTCCATTTTCAGATGTGTTCAGAAATGAATTAGAAGGCCATGGAGTTAATTAAGGGCTGATAAGACAGTTCAGGTAATGGTATGAGGAAATGACCTTGAGAAATAAGAAGGTAGAGCTGTAGCTAAGGTAAGTCTGATTAATAACATCTGAGACAGAAGGAGGCATAAGGGTGAAGAAAGTGTTTTAGAAGCTGCACTCCCTAGTTTTGTGGAAAGTAAAAGTAAGGAGGGGGAAAGTACTTTCAGACTTGCAAAATTCTGTTATGGCTATGACCCTACAATAAAGATAGTGTTAATACTCATGGTTTGTCTTTGTTATCTGAACTGCCAGAAAGGCTGATGATTTCTAATCCCAGTGATACTTTGAGTAATTTTATATTATTCCAGCTCAATGGTGGGATTCAATTTTTTTACTACCGGTTCTGTGAGTTTGGCTTGGTAGGCGTGGCAGGGGAAGGATACCGTAAAATCTCCAGTCAGAGGTGCTATTTGCCGGACATCTGAACTACTCGAAATTTCCGCTACTGGTTCTCCAGAACTGGTCAGAACCTACTGAATACCACCTCTGTTCCAGCTGTAAATATTCCAGAAGTCAAATAAAGTTCACATCCTATCATAGAAGCTCATTCACCTCCATTAATATTCTCTGTAGTAAGATATATACAATTTTCTTTTTTTTTTTAACAAACTTTATAAAAAATTTTTAACACACACAAACAAAACATAGGATGTAGTAACATAAAATATCTTTTCTAGAAGAAACAAATAAACCATCTTATTTAAAAAGAAGATAATTCCAAATTATCACACTTCAATATATATATTTATCTTATCTAATCAACTTCATATCTTTTCAAAACTTTTCTTTATTACTCCCTTTCCTTCTATTTAATCATATTTCTTCTGCCTTAAAAATATATACTCATTGAATATATTTTCATTAGTATTCTTCCACATCCTGACAGACTTAAACAAACATTACACAAAACATAAATACATAAAACTTCTTTTTGGAAAGCAGCTTACCCCGAGTTTACTCTTTTTATACAGACATCAATCAAAATTTATATTCACTTAATATACTATCTCATATCTTATTTGGCATTCTCTATTTTCCATATATTTTCTCTCTCCTACTCATTCTTTTAATTCTATTTTATTTATTCCATCTCAATTAAATAATTATATTTGCATCTTTGGTCTGTTTTCTTTCAATCACCTACTTATCCTTTCTATCTAATACAATATTTCTCCTGTAAACCCAGATTGAAGTATGACAACTTTTTATCTTCCCCCTAAATAACATTTAAAATAATACATATTTTCCGTGCTGATTCTGCTCCGTACATTCAAAGTATTACATTTCAAAATAGTAAAACAAACAAATAATATTGAGTTTAATAAGTAATAATAAAACTAAAAACAAGTAAAAAAGAAATATTAAATTTATAATATAGTAAAAACAATGTTTCATAGGAAATTAAATTATATTATTAATTCTTGAACAATAAAGATACTATTTCATAAGAAATTAAACTCTATAATTAAATCATGACTTCGCTTTAATACATTTTTAAATCATATAATATTCTAATTTTCTAACTCAACTTCAAATACTAATGTCTACAATACATTCTTATGTACTTTTGCAGAATCATTTTTTTTAAAAAAAATATCTCACCCCTTATCTCTGAAAAAAAAAACACGTTTTTTTGCATCTTGTTTAAAGCCTTTATGACTTCTCTTTCCTTTCGCTCTTTCTTTCTTCTCCATTCTAACTTTTTGACCCCCCCCATCTCTCCAATTTCACTCTCTTAATCTTCCCTCTCTGTTGTATTTCTCTTTTCTGTTGCTTTCTGACATCATATCGCTTTTTCATCTCCTTTTTCTTTTTCTTGGTTGCTTTTTTAAGTTCTAACTTCATCTTTTCCTTGCCCCCCTTCCGCTTTTCTTCCTCCACTAAGTGTGTTTGTCCATTAAAGATGGCTTCTTCTCCTTCATCCCAGCCTTCCTGTCGTATTTCTTGATAGGTAGAAATCGCCATTTCCAAAAAGCGAAAGATAGATCCAAAAGAGCCCTTATCTTCTTTTCTCAGTTTTTGAAATTCCATTTGTAGTCCTTCAAAAGATAATGCCATTTTTTCTTTCTTTCTTTTTTAACGCAACCCTAATGTCTTTAGTCCCTTTTTTTAAAAAACAAAATTTCACAGAGATCTCAAAGTCACAAAGCAAACCAAATCAAAACAAACAGTTTCATTTAGCACTTTCTTCTTTCTATGTTTTCACCTCCTGGGGTAGAATTCAAATACACACTTCCAAGATGATCTTCTAGAAGTCTTAATGTTTTTTAATCCTGTTCTTATAGGCTCAAAGCAATCTCCTTCAGTACAATCTTATAATAAGTCTTTATCTCTTCCCTTCCCCTTGTAAAAAATAAAAAGAATTTTAAGTTTTTTTTTAAATCCAATGTCCAGAAATCCTTTATCCCTTGGCTTTAAATTTCAAATTGAGTTACCTTCCATGCCCAAGTAGATTTTCCAGATCTCCGTCTGCTATTTCTATGGGGAGGGAGAGTTAAGAAAAAAAAAAAAATTCCCCTTAACAGCTTTAACCGCAGCTTTCCAGTCTTCTTTGGGAAAACAATGTATCCTCAGGCAATTCAAACAGTTCAGTTTCCAGGGTAATTAAGAGTTGTTATTGTCTCGGCTCAGCCAGACTTTCACATTCTCCTGCATCCTCCAGCACAAATCTTACCCGGCTGCAGGCTTCTTTGTGACGGCCATCACTGACCGCCGCTCCAGCACCTTGGGAAAAAGGGGTTTTTCCGGCTGGGGAGGGGGTCTACGACACCCCCAAACCCCTGTCCGGATCCCCTCTCTCTTCGGCTGCCTCTACAGGGCAGCCATATCCCCCAGACCCATTTGGATCGGGGGCACCTTGGCAGCAAGCGCAGCAGGAATCGCAGACAAGCAAATTCCTGCTGCCGCCGAAGCCACGCAAAACCGGAAATTCAGATATATACAATTTTCATGTGGAGGATAAAATATTACGTAACAACTGACTGTCTGGAACTAATTGCATGTATTATTCTGGCTGTCAATTTTTTAATTTGGGAAAATAACTTTTTTCATTCAGAATTTCTAAAGGCAAAGGTTTCCACAGTCCAGTCATGTCCAACTCTAAGGGGTGATGTTCATGTTCATTTCTTAGCTGAGGGAGCCAACATTGTCCAAAGACACTTTCTTGGTCATATGGCCAGCATGACTATACACTGAGGCACACAGAATACTGTTACCTTCCCACTGAAGTGGTACCTATTTATCAACTCACATTTGCATGCTTTGAATTGCTAGGTTGGCAGGAGCTGGGGCAAATAATGGGAGCTCACCCTGTCGCGCACCATTCTGGTCTTGAATCCAGGATGTTCACTTTCTTAGCTGACAAGTTCATTTTCTTAGCTGAGCCATCACACCCCTTCAGACTTTCTAGCATATGTTAACTTGGAACAATGGCTTCCTTTGATTTTTTGAAGTGTTTCTTTTTAATTTTACTGCATAATTTTAACTGACACCATTATAAATTAACCTAGTAACAATCCACAGTGAAGTATTACTGTTAGGCATCCAGAATTATCTATGGTAATTGTTAAGCCTGGTTTCCCCAACCAGGGTTAGGGAGACAAGCTAAACAGAATGTGCAGCTTAGTCAGATAGGCACACAGATAAATGAGTGAGCTAAGCTTGTATGTTTATTAACATACAGTAAAAATGACAGATACGCTTGTGCTATCAAATATATAGTTTATTCCATTATGAGTTCATAGCATAGTCAAAATAACAGTCCAATAGTCATGTATCATAAAGTCAGTCCATTCAGGGATATTCAGTCAGCAAAGTCCGTGTTGAATACCCTATGTCAATTCACTTACAAGTCTGTCCTTTGTTTTCTCTCCCGTTCGAGCAATGCAGACTTGTTTCCTTGCAATAATCAGGAACCATCAAAGCCAGAGAGAGAGCAAGCTGTCGTCTTGCTTCTTTTAAAGTGTTTTCACAACCACTCCCTTAATTACTGTTCCACAGTTAAAGTTGCAGACACTTTAACATAACAAACTATGATTACATATTATTATTTACCTAAACCAGTTAGGGTAAAACAATGTTATCCCTAACATTCTCCCCTTTTAGGAAATAATAATATAACTATTTACATCTTTAAATCATATTTGTTACAACTTTCTTTAAACTTAGTTACTCCTTGAGCTTTTGTAAATTGTTCTGCAATGTTTTCTTCTGTCATGCAGTATTCCAATTTAATTAGCCCATTCTTTACAGATTCTCTAATATTTAAGTATCTTAAATCAGTATGTTTTGATCTAGTTTTTACAGCAATACTAGTAGCTAACTTTATAGCTGCTTGGTTATCCTCGTACACAATAATGGAATCTTTTACAGTTATACCCATGTCTAATAATAACTGTTTGTACAAAATCAAGTCAGTGCATAATAATGACAGACATGAAAATTCCGCTTCTATTGTGGACAAGCTGATATGCTGTTGTCTGATTGACCTCCACCCTATTAGTGTCTTACCAAATAATATAGCCATCCCAGATGTTGATTTTCTTGTGTTTATATCAGTTGCAAAACTTGCATCTGCATAGGCACTAAGACTCAAATCACCCTTTGGTTCTATATACAATGCATGGTTCATTGTTCCTTTAAGATATCTTAAAATTCTCTTTAATGATTGCCAATAACATTGATGTGGATCTGAATTAAAACGAGCCAGTTGATTTACACTATAAGCTATATCTGGCCTTGACCAATTGCTTATATATGATAAGCTTCCAATCAAAGATTGATATGTGGACTTATCATATTTGGGACTTTGATCATCAGTTTGGCAAACTTCCTGACTCATTGGAGTCTTTGCCGGTTTACAAAGTTCCATTTTAAACGTTTTAATTAATTGGCAAATTTTATCTTCTTGAGATATCTTAAAACCATTTTTTGTTTTGTTAATTGTCAATCCTAGATACTTTTTAATTTCACCCAAATGCTTTAATTTTATCTTTTTGGCTAATAATGATATAATCTCATTAGCTTCATTATTAGTCTTAGTTATCAAAGCAATATCATCTGTAAATAATAACAATAATGACAACGTTCCATTATTTTCTCTTTTAAATACACATGGATCTGCTAAACCAGATTTAAAACCTATATTGTTTAACTCTTTCACAATATATTGGTTACACTCAAACCCAGATTGTTTCAACCCGTAAATACTCTTTCTGAGTTTCCAACAATCATTACTATTTACTTTATTTTCTTTTATACCTACTGGTTTTCTTAAATATATAGTATGCTGCAATGGTGCATGCAGATAAGCAGTTTCTACATCTAAATGGTTAATTACATAGTTTTTCTTAGCTGCCCACACTAATGCTGCTCTTAAAGATGTTGCTTTAAGACTTGGTGCAAAAACTTCATCGTAATCAGATGCAGTTTGATTAAATCCTTGAGCTACTAACCTAGCTTTATGGGTAACAGTCCCATCATTTCCAGTTTTTACTTTAAATATCCATTTGCACCCAATGGATTTTTCTCCTGGAGGTAATTTAACATCTTCATAAACTTTCATTACCTTTAATGAATTTAATTCCTTTTCCATTGCCTTTTGTCAATTCTCCTGATCCTTAGCAGGATACATCCTAAGTTCATCTACACTAGTTGGAACTTTAGTTACTTGGCAAACTATACTTGCTTGATACCTATCAGGTGGTCTAGTTATACGTGTAGTACGTCTAGGTATTACAGGACTTACAGGTGGACTTTTATTTATTAACTCTTCCTGATTATCTAACTCTTCCTGATCAACTGTTTCCTCTTGTTCTGGTCCTATTTGCTCTTCTTGGACTTCTTCTTTAATTGGAATCTTCTTATAACTAATCTGATCTTTCTGCCTTTTGTAGGGTTCAATAATTACTTCATTATTTAAATCTTGCTCTAATCTATTCCATCCTACATGTTCTAGGAATTTTGCACTAGCACTGGTGTAAACTCTAGATTTACCTGGTTCCCAGAATCTATAATATCTATGATTAGATGTATATCCTACAAAATATAATCTTTTAGCTCTATGTTGTCCTTTGTGTCTAAGTTGTGTAGGGATATGCACCCATGCTGGTGCTCCAAATGTGTGCATGTAACTTAAATCAGGTTTTGTACCATGCCACAATGTGAATGGTAATTCACCTGTTGTTGAATTAACAACATTATTTAATATATGATTACCACACATTATTGCTTCTCCCCATAAATTGTCAGGTAATCCTGAATCAGACATCATAGTTCGTGCCATTGATTGTAATGTTTGGCCTCTTCTCTCTATAAAGGCATTATGTTGTGGCCTATATGGTGCAGACTTTTTATGTTGAATACCTAACATTCTTAGTCTGTTCTGGAATTTATTATTTGTAAATTCTGTACCATTATCTGTTATAAGAGTTACTAATTTCTTTTTAGTTTTCCTTTCTGCAAATTTAATCCAATTAAAGAGATTTTGATACGTTTCAGTTTTGCTCTTCATTAAATAGCAAAACCCATATCTAGAATAATGGTCCATTATACTTAGTATGTAACGAGCTCCTCCTACACTTGGTTTTTTAGGACCTATTAAATCTGCAAATACTACCTCTAAAGGTTCTTTAGGAGTAAATCCATCAACTCTATTAGCCGGTGTAACCCTGGCTTTACTTTGATTACAAATAGAACATTGCAAATACTTATTACAAGGTTTCAAACTTATTCCCTTAGATAATTCAACAGTTTTCTTAAGCATTTTAAAATTTAAATGCCCTAACCTTCGATGTAACAAGTGAATACATTCATCATGAGGTTTCTTATTTTCATAAACTGTGTTAGCCACTTTTAAACCATCATCATTTAACACATATAATTCACTTCTTAAAGATGCAGTAATTCTCTTATCTTCTTTTTCAATTATGCAGTTATCTCCCCTAAATGTAACTACATATCCTAGTTTAACCAAAATTCTAACTGAAATTAAATTAAATTTGTGGTACATATAACATTTTTACATTCTCTTTTATAAAAGAACAATATGCTATACCTTGACCTTTAGCTTTCAGTTTCCAGCCATTGGCTAACGATATCTGCTGTGTACTCTTGGACATTTTAATAAAATGTTTCTTATCATTAGTTATACAATGTGATGCTCCACTGTCAACCACCCATAAATTATTTTTTACAGCTCCGTTACTATACATGGCTAACTCTAAATTTTTATTTTTCTTTTGATGACTTTTAGTATTCTGGCCAGCGTTCTGGCGTTTTGCCTTTTTACAAAATCTTGCCAAATGTCCTCTTCCTCCACAATTAAAACACCTTTTAATTGCGTATGCAGTAGGAGTTTCATTTTCTTCTTTTTGAGGTTGCTGCCTCCTTAATTCGTCTCTTTCAAACCTTCTTCTGGCCTCTTCAATCAATCTGCCAGTTATATCAGTTAAAGTTAGGCTTTCCTTTGGCAATATTTCAAGTGAAGTTACATAGTTGTCATAGCTCTCATCGAGGGAAGATAGTATTATATAGAGTTGATGTAGTTCAGAGAAAATAAGCTCTTTTTCGTGCAGTTCTTGAAAAATGCTTTGCATAGTTTTCAAATGACTCAGCATATCACCATTCTTATGGAGATGTGTACTGAAAAGTTTCCGTGTTAAATTTATGTGAGCACCAACGTTATCTCGGACATAAATCCTCTTCAGCTTCTGCCAACACCCAACAGCTGTATTCTCTCCGTGGATATAAACAAGCTGGTTATCAGTTAAGGTTAACCCAATAATGCAAATTGCTTGTTCATTTTTATGCATAAATTCTTCTATCTTTAATTTATCTTCATCATCCTCTGGATCCCATTCTTCTACGTTTGGTGGATTTTCAATTATGTTCCACAAACCTTCTCTTCGTAGAAGCAGACTACATTTCATAGACCATGATACATAGTTTGTTCCATCCAACTTGGATATCAGGGACAAACTTTGTAGATTGACTTGTGCCATGTTTTCTTATATGGATATAAAAATATAATTAATAAAACACAGCTGTCTGTTTACTGTAATGTATAACAACACAAACTCTCACTTTTACATAAATCTGTTTTATCCTAGTTAAACTGACTTTGCAGCCTCTGGGCCCATAACCAGTGTTAAGCCTGGTTTCCCCAACCAGGGTTAGGGAGACAAGCTAAACAGAATGTGCAGCTTAGTCAGATAGGCACACAGATAAATGAGTGAGCTAAACTTGTATGTTTATTAACATACAGTAAAAATGACAGATACGCTTGTGCTATCAAATATATAGTTTATTCCATTATGAGTTCATAGCATAGTCAAAATAACAGTCCAATAGTCATGTATCATAAAGTCAGTCCATTCAGGGATATTCAGTCAGCAAAGTCCGTGTTGAATACCCTATGTCAATTCACTTACAAGTCTGTCCTTTGTTTTCTCTCCCGTTCGAGCAATGCAGACTTGTTTCCTTGCAATAATCAGGAACCATCAAAGCCAGAGAGAGAGCAAGCTGTCGTCTTGCTTCTTTTAAAGTGTTTTCACAACCACTCCCTTAATTACTGTTCCACAGTTAAAGTTGCAGACACTTTAACATAACAAACTATGATTACATATTATTATTTACCTAAACCAGTTAGGGTAAAACAATGTTATCCCTAACAGTAATCAATCACTCTGAGACAAGTATAATCTCCAATAAATCTCTGGTACTTCTATTAGGAACAGCTCTGGTACTTCTATTGAATTTCTAAAACAAAAGTCATTTTCAGTGCGTTTCACAAAATCCACCTTCTCTCCCACTTCTTACACTTCATTAATCATGAGAACCAATTAACTGCAGCTGGAATTTTTCAATGTGACATACGAAATAACCTTGAACTTTCCAACTCCTCCACCCTCCTTTGCATTCCTTATACCAATCTTGGCAGCTGAATCTCAGAACTGACCATTATGATATGTTCCACACGATGCTTTCTTTGAAAATTTTGTTAAACTTGAATTGAAATTAAACGCAAGAGCTTATATTCCTATTACTCTGATTCTACAGCAATTGCATTGATTGCCAATTTACTTTTGTGTAATGTTTGTGGCGATTCACCAAACTGCTTATATTGCAGTTTTCCATTTTTATAAATAGTGAGAAGATGGTGGTTCAACCGGGATCAGAGGATAAGGCAGACTTTGAAAGCCCAAACAGAGATTTCACCTACTTTCCTCTGAGATTCTTATAAGAATTCCACCACTTGACCAAAGGACATAAAGTAGATATCATAATTGCCTTTAAATAGCACAGCAGAGTCAAAAACTTACAACAGGAGGAATGTATACACCCTTGCTCCCCGCTTAGGATCACAGTTGCCCAGAGTTTCTTAAGTGTATATCCCCATATAGAAATATGCATATACAGGTAGTTCTCATTTAGCAATCACAGCTGGGACTTAATAATTTAGTTGTTAAATGAAGCAGTTGCTAAGTGCTTATTATTTTACTTCAGCTTTCTTTTGCTTTACGGATCTATGAATATGAGGACTGGTGGCTAAGTTAGTTTTCCCATTGCTGTCATCATTGTGAATGGTCACTAAATGAGGCATTTGCTAAATGAGGACTACCTGTTGGAACATTGGGGTTTTTTTGAGGGGGGGGGGTTATGTGTAATCAGACACATTCCTTTGTGGCTGTCCAGGTATTGTACTTTTTCTCCTTTTTTCTTATACATCTTGCTTTGGAATTGAATTTAAAAAGGAAAATGGAAGATAAATAAGTAAAATAAACATTATTATTTTGAGGTAGTGACAAACTGTTATTGTAAAAAGTTTTGCTCATACCTGTCAGCTCATCATTTGGCCACCATCCCAGCTCACAGGCTTTGCATGTGAACTCATCTTGCACAAATTCATTCTCCTTGCAAGCTGTACAAATCCAGCAGCAGCTCACTTCTCCTTTCCTTATAACCTACAATAAAAATAGATACTTGTTTTTAAATTAAAACCTTTTCATATGATTTCTGAATACAGTGTCCCTTTAGCAATATAGTGTGTGACATTACAAATACAGTCTCATAAAGTAATAAGAGCAGGCAAATTTTAAAACCTGAATTGATGACTCAACTTATCTGGGCCAAAATAGATTTCCTGCAAGTAAAAACCAAGTGCTTGAGCCTTTGAAAGATCTGTAGCTCCATAACAGACTGAAGGCTTTCAGTCTAATTGTCCTAGGCCTTCTTACCTAGCATTCACCAGAAAAAGGAGTCAAAGTAAAAGTGCCAGAGAAGACCCGATCCTAAAACTCCTGACAGCCAAGTTGGTCTGTAACACTAATCTATAATAAAGATAAAGTAAAGATTTCCCTTGTCCAATTGTGTCCAAATCCAAGGAGTGGTACTCATCTCCTTTTCTTAGCCCGGAGGAATGCATTGTCTGAAGACTCTTCTGTGATTATGTAGCCAGAATGACTATATCACAGAATGCTGTTTGCTTCCTGCTGAAATGGTACCTATTTATCTACATGCATTTGCATGCTTTCGAACTGCTAGTTTGGCAGGAGCCAAAGGGACCTCACCCTGTCATGCAGTGCTCAGGTCTTGAACCTCAACTATCAGCTTTCCAGCTGACAAACTCAGCATCTTTAATTGCGGAGCCATGGGGCCTCCTACCATCTATAATAATTGTGCCCATATATTACATCGTCAAAAGCAAGCAATATTTTAATTTAACATGATATGCAAATCCAGTCCATGTAAAGACTGAACTTCAATATGTCTATTGCAACATAGGGCCATTTTGTAGGTCAAATGCAGTTGGAAAGTAAAAGAAGTAACCCAAAAAGTCTATCTTGATTGAAACATTGATGCACACTACTTGGGTATTAGGTAGTGTGCAAAGATATGAAAAGATTTTGCATTTGAATCCTCATTAGAGTCCATTTTTTGGAGCAAAGAAACTCTAACCGAGGCCTATCCAACATCTTTATCTAAAGCAGGGTGTCTTCAATTGTAGCCATTTTACTTGTCTCCTCCTTTCAAATAAAACAATAATTCAAGAAGAGATTTTGATTGAGGGACACAGGTCAGGTGGGTTTATTTTGGTCTCTACTGAAAACATTAAAATTACCCATTTTTTTGCAATCAAATAGTGCAGGTCCTTAGTTTTTCTCGTAGGACTAAAAAGAAAAGAGCAAATAAAGTATTACTAATAGATATTTCACCAATAGATATTACCCTTCTGTAATACTGCAGCTTTTTATCAGCCATCCTCCTCCACGTAAAATGGAACCATTGTTCTGACAAGCTGACTTTCTGTGCATTGTTTGATTCTCCTGGGTTTTTTTTATGCTTCATGCCAAATGAGCATGGCGGATAGCAAATTGTTTTTTTAGCAAGATACAAATGGAGTCAGCAGGTAGAGGTTTTGTTCAAATAGAGATTTTGTTTGCAGCTCAAAGCTGCCTATGATGTGGGAACAGAGGAAATGCAGCATGTTGTATGTTTTATTGTGTATGTTTTATTCTCCATGTAGAGGAATTGGAGTTATATAACGTAATTAACTATCATGTAGTTTAGTAAATGTTATATTATAAAATATGATATAGTAATAGCTGTACCACTTCATAGTGCTTTTACAGGCCACTCTAAACAGATTAGAGAGTCAGCATATTGCCCCCAACAATCTGGGTACTCATTTTATTGACCTCAGAAGGATGGAAGGCAGAGTCAACCTTGAGCCAGTCAGAATCAAACTCCTGGCAGTGAGCAGACTGAATTTGCAATATTGCATTCTAATCACTGCACAACCTGTGGCGCCAGACATGGTCTGTTCATTCAGAAAAAAAATACATACCTATGGAAAGTCTTTTTAATAAAGCAGAAGACTTTGGCTATATTTTATGGAGATTCTCAGTCATCCAGCACAGTTGTCCCAAAGGTGCTTTTTCAAGAGCAACTGGACTTTCTGGATTTTCTTTTAAAATGTTTCACTTCAAAAAAGAAAGCAAGTGACCAGCTCTTTGAAAGGAATATAAATCCTTCTATTCCCTACCATCCAGTCAAAGCTGAAGAAGCTTCTTGGATGAGAAGCAAAACGTTTTCAAAGAAAAACCAGAAAGCCCAGTTGCCTCTTGAAAAAAAGCAAGGGACTCTGATTATATTTCTTTATTAAAAAAAACAGAGAGACAACCACTTGTTAGAAAATGAAAGAGATAATGTTTGTAAAACAAATAGGACTGTAGTAGTGCAATGTGATGGGAGGCATAGTGAAACCGGACAACAGTATATTTTAAGGAGAACACCTCATTTTCAACCCAATTTGTAGTTTTGACTATACTAGGTTTTGATAACAGAGCAATTGTGGCAGCAGTACTGCCCCCAATAATGCCATTAAGACAGGACTGCAGGTGGGACAGAATGAACATGAAAGAAATAAATTCACATTTGCCATTCAATAGACACTCCTTCCCACCCCTGCCATCCTCCCTTTCAAAAAGGTGATCAGGAGAAACCTTTCAAGCTAGGGAGAGAAATACTATCAGCAAGAAATCTAAGAACTACTAAAAATGAAGGATTAGATCAGGGGGGTCCAACCTTGGCAACTTTAAGACTTGTGGACTTCAACTCCCAGAGTTCCTCAGCCAGCTGGCTGAGGAACTCTGGGAGTTGAAGTCCACAAGTCTTAAAATTGCCAAGGTTGGACACCCCTGGATTAGATGGTAGCAATGACACCAAAGTGTTTCATTTACTTGTGTCTTTAGGGGAGATAACCTTGCTGAATAAAAACATGACAATAATAAGTGTTTGAAAACACCTTGAAGGAAGGACTTGAATACTGCAATTGTATCCAAGATCTCTGGGACTAAATGTCTCTATTGGTGATGTGATGTGATTTAAACAGAAGAAGAAAAGCTCAAAAAATGCCACATAGGCTGCATTTCTTAAGGTAAAGTTTAGGACATCTAACACGAAGAAAAATGAGGTCATGTATACTGCAAAATCTGGGATAAAACACAATGGAGTTCCCTATTAATCATATTAAGACAGGAACCCAGAAAAAGATGCAGCTTATTTAAGTTATTCCTGGCAATACTATGAAGGCACTGATGTATGTTCTCAATCACATTTTTACTTTCAAATTTGCATCTCTGAATCATTAATTTTATTGAAAAAATTCAGAATTTTGCCTTAATCTAACACTGTTATACATAGATTATTTAAGAGTAATTATTTGTGTCACTTAATCTTTTATGATTACATCTATTTTTTTCAACAAAAGTTCTTCTATAGGAATAATTACCTTAATTTGACCTTTCAAGCATGGATCACTACATACAGACCGGACCATTTCAGTTTTGTTCATTTGAATTCGATTATCATCAATATTCAAGACTCCTTCGTGCCAAGTCCCGATGTGGACATAATCATAATGGTTAGATTCTATCTGTTGCAGGTTCATGATGTCATATCTAGAGAACGGAAAGAAAAAAAAAGTCTAATTAAAAAAAATTGCCCTAAGCATGAACATCTTATCTTCTCCTCCTTCAGTCAAAATAGAATAAACCCTTTCCTGCCAATACACAATTTAACATTACTTTAGAAATTTAACTCTTTGGAAAACGTGCAAAGAAGAGCAACTTCTTTGAAGAAGAGCAAAATGATTAAGGGCCTGGAGACAAAAACATAATGAAGAATGGTAACAGGAATTGAGTATGGCCAGTCTAGAGAAAAGAAGGACTCTGGATGGCATGATAGCAGTATTCAGTTCCAATATTTCAGGGGCTGCCACAAAGAAGAGCGGCTCAACTTATTTTCCAAATCACCATAAGACAAAACTGTTATGTCCTGAATTGGAATACTCGAAATCCCCGAGCCTTGATTGGCTAAGGCGCGGGGATTTCTGATTGGCCAGGCGAGCCGCGCTGATTGGCCCGATTGAAGTCTCCCGCGATTGGTTCAAACCAAGAGCGGGAGACTTGAATCGCTGCCATTGGCCGCGGCCGCCGCTGCGAAAGGTATAAAAGCCGCGGGCTTTTTGCCTTTCGCCGGTTCGGTTCTCCCATTGTAAATAAAGAGCTTTGAATGAAAGTCACCGACTCTGAGCTTCTTTTGCGGACACGACACTGGCGACGAGGATGGGATCTCGCCCCTGAACCGAACCCCGTGTCCATCCAAGTACCAGCTCCAGCGCAGAGATGGCGAAAATAGCACCGCCCGCCCCCTTCAACCCCGCCGCCGAGGACTGGGAATCGTACTCGGATCGGTTCCGTATGTACCTGGAATGCGCCGGAATGAAGGACGCCCCGGGCCTGCTAAAACGCGCCGTCTTCCTTACTCACTGCGGACCAGAGGTCTTCCAAATGGCCAAAGCATTGGCCAAGCCGGCAGACGCAACCGCCATGGACTGGGACGTCCTCGAACCTATACTGCGGCGCCATTACGCCCCCGAAGTCCCCATCCTGATACGGCGCAACGAGTTCTACTGCCGAAACCAGAAACCAGACGAAAAATTGAGCGACTTCGTCGCAGAGCTACAGCGCCTAGGAGGACTCTGCGAGTTTGAAGGTCTGAACAGTCTCATAAGAGATCGCTTCGTACTCGGCTTATGGGATCCTACACTCCAGAGCCGACTTATGGCCAAGGGCGACATCAGCCTAGCCGATGCCCTTACCGCAGCCGCAGCCGCAGAAGCAACCCGCACGTCAGCGGACAGCATGCGAAGATCTGACGCGAAGGGCGGAAACAACAACCCGGCAAGGTCGGCCGACACAAGAAACGAAGCAACCGCACACTACGGTGAATACCAGTCAACCTCCAGCACGTCGGAAGACGAGGAGGACATACATCGCGTGCAGACGGGACGCGGCGACCAACGAAGTCGAAAAGGTCGTAGGTCGAGGACCAACTGCGCCGGGTGCGGCGGCGACCACCCCAGGTCAGAATGCCGATTCTTTGACTCTATCTGTAGGCATTGTGAACGACGGGGCCACATCGCTCGAGTTTGCCGCCAAAAGAAGACCCGCAGCCCGCCCAAATGGGAACAGCACGACAGAAGGAGAGAAAGCTCCCCGCCCAGAGCCAGAGAGCGCCAGCCAGACGGTCGATGGGACCGTACTCAACGATCTCAAAGAAGCGGCGACGGTCGGCGAAAAGAAGAGACCCACCAGACGGTGACCATCGGCCACGCCATCTCCGACGGCGCCAGAAAGGTACACGTAGAAGTCCATATCGAAGGCCGGCCATGCAAAATGGAAGTGGACTCCGGGTCCTACCTTTCCATGATTGCATGGCGCGAAATCAAAAGACTAGTGCCTACACTACAAAAAAGAAACGTGCATGCCCAAAAGATCATCATAAAAGACTACCAAGGGAATCGCGTCCCGGTAGTGGGCACCAAGAACCTTAATATAACTTACAAAGGCCACACCGAACAACTGCCACTCACGATCGTCGACCGCGACCGCCCAAGCCTACTGGGCTTACAATGGTTCGCCCCGCTTAACATCGCGCTGACAGGTGTCAACCACGTCACCATCGAAGCTTGGGAACAGCGGCTAACCCAGGAGTTCCAGGAGGTCTTCGATGGAGGCTTGGGCAAGTACCAGGGGCCCCTTATCTCGTTTGACCTAGACCCAAGGGTTCCCCCTAAGCGGCTTAAACCTAGAAGGGTACCATTCGCCTTAAAGCCTAAAATTGATGAGCAGATCGACAAGCTCGTCAAACAAGGGGTATTGCAACCGATAGACCATGCCAGATGGGAGACCCCTATAGTGACCCCAGTAAAGCCAGACGGGTCCGTGAGAATCTGCGGGGACTATAAGGCCACCCTAAATGGCGCGTTGCAACAAAGCGCCTACCCAGTCCCAATAGTGCAACATTTACTGCACTCACTGGGAGGGGGCAAAGTCTTTGCCAAGCTCGACCTCGCCCAGGCATATCAGCAGCTACCTGTGGACGAGAAAACGGCGGAAGCCCAAACAATCGTGACCCATCGGGGGGCCTTCAAGTGTAACTGACTCCAATTTGGAGTCAGCGTGGCACCAGGCATCTTTCAGAGCCTGATGGAACGTTTGCTACAGGGCATCAAGGGGGTGGAGCCCTATTTCGATGACGTATTAGTGGCGGCGCCAAACGAAGCCGAATTAGAAAACCGACTCAGACAAGTCTTCACAAAATTTAAAGAAACAGGACTTAAAGTCAAACGAGAAAAATGCCAACTATGTACAAAGCAAGTAGAGTTTTTGGGCTATCTCCTAGACCGGCATGGCATTCACCCTACGACTAAAAAAGTGAAAGCCATCAAGGAAGCCCCCACCCCAAAGTCCAAAACGGAACTACAAGCGTTCCTAGGCTTACTAAATTTTTATAATGTTTTCCTACCTCAAAAGGCAACGGCGGCGGAACCTTTACATAGACTCCTAGACAAGAAGGCAGCCTGGACTTGGGGGAGACGAGAGCAAGCCGCCTTTCAAAAAACCAAAGACCTCCTCACCTCCGACGCCGTCCTGATGCAATTCAGCGAAACCTTGCCCTTAGCTGTCACTTGCGACGCATCACCTTTCGGCGTCGGTGCTGTCCTCAGCCACACCCTCCCAGACCAGAGAGAAGCACCCATCGCTTTTTTCTCCAGGACTCTGACTAAACCGGAACGGAACTATAGCCAGCTGGACAAAGAAGCTTTGGCTATAGTTGCCGCCGTTAAGCGTTTCCATGAATACCTGTACGGCCGCCCGTTCACCATCGTGACGGATCATAAGCCATTGCTGGGCATCCTCGCTGGAAACCGAGCCACGCCGAACATCTTGTCACCCCGGATGACAAGATGGTCCGAATTCCTGGCAGCCTACAGTTACGAACTGCTACACAAGCCAGGTAAGAAAATTTCGCACGCGGACGCTTTAAGCCGCTCGCCTTTACCTGACTCTGAACCTGACCCAGCACCAACAACAAACACCCTAAGTATCGAGAGTTTACCTATTACCGCATCAGACATTGCCAGAGAAACCGTTAAGGACAGGCGTCTGGCACGAATCTTACACTGGTTAGAAAAAGGCTGGCCGGAGAAAGACAATGACGAGACTTTTAAAACATTCCGTCAGCGCCAGACTGAACTTTCACTACTGAGAGGATGTATTCTGTGGGGTGACCGGGTGGTAATTCCGGACAGATTGCAAGAGAGGGTATTAGAGATGCTACATGAGGGTCATCCTGGCATCGTCAGGACTAAAGCCCTGGCCAGGAGTTACGCTTGGTGGCCAGGGATGGACAAGCAAATTGAAGCATGGGTCGCCAAATGCCACCGGTGCCAGGAGACCAGATCCAGCCCACCCGCAGCACCTATCCGGGACTGGGAAACACCACGGGGGCCCTGGTCCAGAATCCATCTAGACTTTGCTGGCCCCACAAATGGGCATACTTTTCTAATCACAGTTGACGCGTACTCCAATTGGTTGGAGGTATGCGACATGAAATCCACTACCACAGAGGCCGTCGTTAAAGAACTGTGTAAACTGTTTTCCACACACGGCCTCCCAGATGTCGTCGTCTCAGACAACGGGCCCCAGTTCACTTCCATCGATTTCGAACGGTTCCTGGCGGAGAGGGGTATCCACCACGCATTTACAGCACCGGCGCATCCGGCGGCGAACGGTAGGGCGGAACGGATGGTCCAGTTTACGAAAAAGACCCTCCGGAAAATGGACCACGGGGAGATCAGCGACAAAATCAACAAACTGCTCTTCATACAGCACATCACTCCCAATACCACAACTAACAAGAGCCCTGCAGAACTTCTAATGGGCAGAAAGCTGAGGTCCCCACTCGACAGATTACACCCGACCTATAACCCGGAGCGGCCCCCAGACTCCAGCTCCAGGTACCGGACATTTGACCCAGGTGACTTAGTCTATGCAAAGAACATGACGGGGGACCCCCTATGGATCCCAGCCGTCATAACTCAAGTCACTGATCCACGGTCGTACCGGCTCCAAACCATCGATGGGCGAGCCTGGAAACGACATATCGACCAGCTCAGGTCACGAACAGCGACTGACCTCAACCCCCAAGACACGAACCAAGGGGGGAGGGAATACCCGGAGAGACAATCGCAGGAAAAAATAAACCAAAAATACTCACCGGAACACAGACATCGCGAGTCCCCTCCGGAGAAGAACCACCTGGCCAGCTCTACCGACTCGGAGAAGCCAAGCGGGAGCGGCGAAATCCGTAGCTCAACCGACCCGGTAGGCCCAGGCGGGAGCCACGGCGAAAGAACCGGCCCGATCATCCAGCCGGTTCGCACAGAGGCAGGAGCAGCCAAAAAGATGACCGCTCCGGCCGAGTTACAGCATGCAAGTGAGTTGCGCAGGTCAACTAGGACTCGACGGAGCCCCGCCTACCTGCGTGACTACACCACGTGATGGACCATACCAAGAGGGGAGGGGTGTTATGTCCTGAATTGGAATACTCGAAATCCCCGAGCCTTGATTGGCTAAGGCGTGGGGATTTCTGATTGGCCAGGCGAGCCGCGCTGATTGGCCCGATTGAAGTCTCCCGCGATTGGTTCAAACCAAGAGCGGGAGACTTGAATCGCTGCCATTGGCCGCGGCCGCCGCTGCGAAAGGTATAAAAGCCGCGGGCTTTTTGCCTTTCGCCGGTTCGGTTCTCCCATTGTAAATAAAGAGCTTTGAATGAAAGTCACCGACTCTGAGCTTCTTTTGCGGACACGACAAAAACAAGAAACAATGGATGGAAACTGATCAAGGAGAGAAGAAACCTGAAATTAAGGAGAAACTTCCTAGCAGTGAGGACAATTAACCAGTGGAACAGGTTACTTTCAGAAGATTTAGGTGCTTCATTACTGGAAGTTTTTAAGAAAAGACTGGACAGCCACCTGATTGAAATGGCATAGGGTCTCCTGCTTGAGCAGGGATTTGGATTAGATGACTTCCAAAGTCCCTTTCACCTCTATTCTGATTGATTCCATCAATACAATTGATGGATTGATTAATTGATCATCCATTATTCCAACCAAAGATAATTTCTGTCGCTCAGGATTGAAATATGGAGATCTTGGTGCCCTCTGCGCTTGGTTGTCTGCCTGCAGAGGTTTCATTCCCTTCCCAATATCCATCCATCCTTCTTTTTATGTAAATGTAGTCCCTAGAGAAAAATGTTTTGACCACCATGCCCTTTGGTCTACTACACTCAATTTAAAGAAATGAAATCACTGGACTGGGGCCAGAAAGGAAAACTTGTCAATGTGAAACCATCCAACATTTCAGAGTCTGATGTTATCAATATGGTCATCATTCATTCATTCATTCATTCATTCATTCATTCATTCATTCATTCATTCAATTTCTATAGCCACTCAACTTAACTGAGTGACTTGGGATGACTTAGAATTCTATGGTACTCAATGGTACAACATGGGCCAGATTTCCACATTTTGTCCCAATGTCTAAAAGTTGTGTGAGTCTGGATGGATTAGTACAGATTTAAACTGAATCCAAGCAAGACTAAGCTACTTGTACATCATGTTCTTTCCCATATCCTGAAGAAGCAGGTCTGTGACTCAGCATGTAGATCTCAATGGAACAGCCACTACATGGAGAGAAGCATGCAGTGGGATACTTCAAGGTTCTTTCTTGGCCCCAGTGCTCTTCAACATCTTCCTACAAATAATCCTCGAGTTACAGTCACAATTAAGTCCAACATTTCTTTTTTTTTTTTATAACAAATTTTATTAATTTTACAAAAACAATACACAATCCAGGCATAACAACTTGAAAAATCTTTTCTAAAAAAATAATAACAATAATAATTAAAGAGAGCCAATAGAACATACAAAATAATTCCAAATTGTAATATCAATATTTACATTATCTATTTAACTTCATATCTTAGACAGACTTCTCCTTTTATCCAAATTATATTTCTTGCTTATTAAAATTTTATTGCCTTTCATAAACATACAAAACACAGAACATAGAAAACAAAACAAAAAAAACTAAAACATCTTTTCTGAAGGCTGCCTGATCCCGGGTTGAAACTCTTCTCACAGACACAAATTCAAACATCATATTCACTTTATATATCCTTCCATATCTTATTATCATTTTCTTTTTTTTATAAACCAATTTTATTAATTTTACAAAAACAGTGCACAAACAATCAAGGCATAACAGCTTATAAATTCTTTTCTAAAAAAAAATAGTGATAATTAAAGAAGAAAACCAATAGAACATAATGATTCCCAATTATAATATCAATATTTACTTTATCTATTTAACTTCGTACCTTATCCCGACTTCTCCTTTTCATCCAAATTATTTGTTAATTAATATTTTATTGCCTTTTATCAACATACAAAACCCAAAAACACATAACAAAACCTTTATATATCTTTCCATATCTTATTACCATTTTCAATAACATTCTTTGTCTGTTCTATTTCCAACTATCCATTCATCTTTTTTCTTTTACTATACTTCTCCTATACACTAATTGGAGTGACGCCTTTAACTCATTACCCTAACTTAAAAGTACTTCATATAACACTTAATTTATCTTGGGATTCTATTTAGTAGATTCTAAAATTACACAATAAATTTTATACTCTAAATACACATATAAAAACACAATCTTATGTACCTTCCAGAATCCCCCTTTTATCCTTAATTAGATTCACCCATTGTCTCTAAATAAACTTTTTTTCTTTAGATCTTGCTTCCCACCTTTGAGGCTTCTCCTCCCCCCCTTTCTCTCTTGCTTATTCTTCTCCTTGCCCTTTTTACCCTTTTGTCTCTCCTCCTCCCTTTTCTTACTCCCTTTCCTTTGCTTTCTATCCTTGCATCCACCTTTCCTCTCATTTTTCTCTTTTTTGGTTGTTTTTTCAAACCTTAAAATCCCCTTTTTCTTATCCTCTTTCTCCTCCTCCCCGGAAAAAAACCATTGTTCATCAAAGATGGCTTCTTGTTCCTCTTCTTCTTTGTCCCAGTCATTCTGCTGCGTAATCAACTTTTCATAAGTACATAACGCCATTTCTAAAAATTGAAATAAAGTGCCCAAAGTATCTTTTCCATCTTGTTCTTCCTTTTTATATTTTTGATATTCAGTCTTTAGTTCATCCACAAGCGATGCCATGCTGAAAAGAGAAACTTTCCCCAAAACAACCAATATTTTTAATCAAAAATAATTCAAAATAATTCAAAATATTTTTAATCAAAAATAATTCCAAAAAAGTTCCAAAAGTTAATACTTTTCTTCCTTCTTCGATTTCTCTTTCTGGGGTTACTGTTTAATCAAAGAGGTCCAATTACCATATATCTTTTTTTGAGATTCTAGGCAATCTCCTCCTTTTTCCACTTCTGCTCCAATATTTTTCCTCTCCCTTCCCATTTGCAACATCAATTTTTAAATGATGAGAAATCCATACCTCTAATAAGGGTTTTCCAATTTCTTAAATTTTTAAGTCCAATGTCCAAGAACTCTTTTGTCCCTTAACTTCAACTTTCAGAATAGTTCATCTTCAGTGCCCAAACAAATTTCAAATCTTCATCTGCTGTTTCCATGGGGTGGGAGAGTGAAGAAAAAAAAGTTCCCTTTAACAGCTTCTCCGCCGCTTTCGATCTTCTTAGGGATACAATGTATCCTCCAGCAATTCAGACAGCTCAGTTCCAGCGAATTTAAAAGATGTTGATTGACCCGGCTCAGCCAGCACTTTCACTTTTCTTGCTTCCTCCAGCACAATCTTACCCGGTTGCAGGCTTCTTCGTGGCGGCCATTGCTGACCGCCGCTCTACCACCTTGGGAAAAAGGGGTTTTTCCGGATGAGGAGGGGGTCTGCGACACCCCCAACCCCCTGTCCTGCTCCCCTCTCTCTTCGGCTGTCCCTACAGGGCAGCCATATCCCCCTGACCCATTTGGATCGGGGGTACCTCGGTGGCAAGCGCAGCAGGAATTGCTGCCACCGAAGCCACGCGGAACCGGAAACTAATTAAGCCCAACATTTCTATTGCTAAACAAAATAGTTGTTAAGTGAGTTTTCCCCAATTTACAACCTCTGTTGTCACTATTGTTAAGTGAATCACTGCAACTGTTAAATTAGCAATAGTTTTTAATTGAGTCTGGCTTCCACATTGACTTTGTTTGTCAGAAGTTCACAAAAGGGGATCACATGACCCCAGGACATACAACCATCATAATATGAACCAGTTACCAAGCATCCAAAGTTTGACCAGGAATCTGTACTGGTCATAAGTGTAACAAACGGTGATAAGCCACTTTTTTTCAGTACAGTTATAACTTGGAACAATTACAAAATGAATGGTTGTAAGTCGAGGATTACCTGTAAATGATCTTGATAAGGAGATAGAACTCATCTAATCTGCAGACAACACAACGCTGGGAGGAATTGCTAACACTTTGGAAGATAGACTTGAGATTCAGAAGGATCTTGACAGATTTGAGCACTGAGCCCTTCCAACAAGATGCAATTGATTAAGACCCTACACTTAGGCAGGAAAAACAAAATGGATGAGTATATAATAGATGGAATCTGGGTCAATAATAGTTAATTGGGAGAGGATCTAAGTGTATTAGTGGACCACCACTTAAGTACCAGACAGTAATGTGCTTTTGCTGTCAAAAAAGCCAATGCAGTCCTAGGTTGGATCAACAGAGGGATAGCATCAAAATCATGAGAAGTTATAGTATCACTCTATATCACGCTAGTGAGGTTACACTTGGAATACCGCATCCAGTTCTGACCCTGAGCAAAATGCTCCTCTGATTTTTTTTTTTTCCATTTAGTAGTCACTCAAAGTCTCATGGAATTTGCATGTCTGAGCATTACAACCCTAATTTTAACCAGATACAAAAAAGACGTAAGGTTCTTTTATTACAATCAATTTCAATAAAAAAAAAAATAGCTTTAGTCTTTCTGTGGAATTGATTCCTGATCATATTTACCTGATAGGCCTTTCACATAATAAGTGTTGGTTTCTATGTAATGATATATTCCCTTTATCAGTATTTGAGATGAAAATCCTATTCGATGTCAGAGATAGATTTTTGAGAGCATATTTAACTTTTGTGGAATTACTGGGTATGCATGCTGAAAAATGTGTTAATTCACTTCTCTTGGGGCAATCAAAGATTTCTTGTTATAAAATGCCAAGTGAAAAGCAAATGAAAAAATGCTTTATGAGAAACAATTAGCAACCTGGAGATGTGAATAAATAAAATATGGTGATGTATTAAAAAGAGTAAAAAATGTAAAGTAAGTATGCATTGTCTTCTGAGTAAATTATATAAATTATACTGACAAATTATATAGACAGATTTCTATAAGCAAGGAAATAATAGCAAGGCAAAACCAGTTATCTATTAATCTGTGGGATGTCTGTGAACTTCATTTTTGGCAAGGAACTGCTTCCATTCTTATTGAAATGTAGTTTAGAATTGTATACCTAATTTATAGGAAACTAGATGCTTATGAAGTAATATTGGCAAGAAAGATGCATTTTAAAGGTCTTCACATTATTGATTGATCCAGGGAACCCTAAGGGTTACAAACAAACCATGGATTATTTCTCGTCCTCCTCCTCCCCTTCCCCCTCCCCATCTAGATACTCCTATTTTCAAGCTGCTGCCTGCAATACCAGAACTGAATTAAAAATTTACAGTGCAGTTCAAAATGGATTTAGAGTGAGGAAGTATATTTACTCCCACAATTAAAACTTGGTTACTTTACTGATCCTTGAATCTTCCTGCCTTCTATAAACGGAAAGCTAATGTATTCATCTTGAACTGCCCCATCCTGTCTTTGTTAAATGGGTAGAAATCAAAACAATATCGTATTTTCTCTGACTTCAGGAAGTTACATAGAATGCACAGCAAGAATATTGGGACTAAAAAAATAAACATAAAAATAAACAATCATAATAATAACTGGGGCATATCTTTAATAAATAAAGTTTCAAAAGGAAAGGATCACAGTGAAACTTGGGCTTGAAGCATGAGCCAAAGGGCCTCTTGTCCAGTGGTGGTATTCAAATTCTTTGACTACCGGTTCCGTGAGCATGGCGTGGCTTGGTGGGTGTAGCTTGGTGGGCGTGGCTTGGTGGGCATGGCAGGGGAAGGTTACTACACAATCTCCGTTCCCTCCCCACTGCAAAATCCCATTCCCTCCCCACCCCACTAACCTGCTTTCCAGCTCCGTTCTCCTGTGCAGGGTGACAAAAGAAGACCCAGCAAATCAGCTGGGACTCGGGAGGCAGATACTAGATGGGGGCGGAGCCAGTCAGAGGTGGTATTTGCCGGTTCTCCAAACTACTCAAAATTTTCACTACTGGTTTTTCAGAACTGGTCAGAACCTGCTGAATACCACCTCTGCTCTTGTCCCTTGGTGTCCATTGTCTGAATGTATTTGCATAAGAGCAAGCAAGTCAGCCTCCCTGCTTTTGCAGGCTATCAGGAAGTATTCCCTGCTCAAAGACTTGCCTTACAAAAGATTTCTGGAGGTAACTTGCACTTTTGCTGCTTATCAGACAGAACAAGACGTATGCAAAAAAAAAAAAAGTAGTGACAAAATGTTGAAACTAATGGAGCAGAATGGAAGAAAAAAAAAGAGAAGGAATCACTAGCAAGCCTAGACAGGCAAGCAGGCATTTGAGAGACAGAGATGAGGAAAAAATGTTGTGGGTGGCAGACAGAGAAGTGTTTTGACTGAAATTCAGAATGAGCAGAAAACTGCAACCAGAAGCTGTGATTTTTATTTTCTATTTTTGGGGACTAGAAATTGTAAGAGGAGAAGGGCAGATCTGGAGTTGCAGCACCCAGATGGCAACCAAGAGATAAGAGAAAGCTTACTTCTTGACTGCCATTTACTGGTCATCAGGATTGCAGCAGTCCAGATCCATTGCAAGTAGTCTTCACTTACTGACTGCCTTGTGTACAGCAATGGGGAAAAAAGGCCCACTTTGCAATCAGTCATCATATTTATGGTTGTGATGGCATTCAGCAGTCACATGATCACGATTCATATGCATCACAACCAGCTTTCTACCAGCAGAATTAATGGAGAAGGGAGAAATAAAATCATGTTTTGATCACTTGAACATTTTGCTTAGCAATCATGCCACCTTGCTTAACAATTGAAGAGGAAGGGAGGCCAGAGGTCACGTGACTTTCTGCATAGTGACTGCATAGCTGCATAGCAACTAAGTTTCCAGTCCCAACTGTCGTTGCTAAGCAAAGACTACCTGTAATCTTATTCAGGAGGCCTATTTTCTGCAAAAGTCATGTTTCTTCGGGGCAGTCCTTTGTCTCTCAGGTTGATGGACACAGAACAAGGGGAGGGTTCTTTTTTTTTTCTTTTTCTTTTTAATGCCATGATAAAGTGAGACAAAGAACACCCGGGCAGATAGCTGAGTCTTCAACAGTATACAGAAAAAAAAAAAAAAAAAAACCAAGTAAAATTTTCTCAAACAAATTTTGGAAAATAAAGCAGTGCCCTTAGCAAAGAAACTGGAGATTTTCAATCATCCAGGTCAAGATTATCCCAAAGGTGCTTTTCAAAAGGCAAATGGAATTTCTTGTTTTTTTCATTGAAAATATTTCACTTCCCATCCAAGAAGTTATTTTCAATTCTGAGGAAGCTTCTTCAGGAAAAAAAAAAAAGACATCCATGAATTGAAGAAGGTTCTTGAATGAGAAGTGAAATGTTTTCAAGGAAAAAAAGAAGAATGTCCAGTTGCCTCTTGAAAAGCACCTTTGGGAAGTACTGCTTAATATATGTAGATACATTTTAAGGTTAAATTTAACTCAATTTTTCAACTACAATAATTACAGAATATATTCTTGTATGACAAATAGTGAGAAATCATGACTTGAAGGCAAACAGAGAGAAAACAAGTTCCCTCCCCAACAACCCCTCCCTTCCAAAGGCAGTAGGACAAACAAAAGTTTAATCATTGGTACAACCTTTGAAAATATTTTGATATGTGGCAATAAACTGATTGTTGTTCCTTTCTGTTGTTTACCAACCGCGACTATCTTTTTAATGATTGTGCAAACTAAAGATAGTTATCAAAAAACATCTTGGAAGAAGGTCATGGCAAAATATTCTGCATTGTTGCTAAGAAAACAAGCTGGACATAGGTATGACCAGTCGTCCAGCTGAGCTCAAAGAGACTTTACATATAGGCCACCCAAATCATTTAATGAAGTGCTTTCCTCATAAGCAAAGTGCCCCTCTGGATCTGTTCCATGTAGTAGCCACTCAAAGGCTTCACACTTCAACATTGCAAGTTTAATTTTAACCAGATTACAGTGAATTATCAATGACAGCTGACATTTTGTGGAGTTGTGTGAAGAATTGATTCATGTATGTATGTATATATGTATGTATGTATATATGTATGTATGTATATATGTATGCTATTCAGCTTTATTTGGGTATTTTCCCATGTCTTTATAGTTGTGCTTTTAAAGTTGTAGCAACGTTTCGGAATAATCTCATCTGCCATCATCAGGCTCGTGTATTGGGTTCATCTTCATTGTATGTGTCAGACCATGATAAGAAAGCCCCCAACAACCCCCAACAACCCCTAAAACAATTAGTATACAATGTTTCCAAAAGAGAACTGACGAAAACAGAAACAGATGTCCTAACCAAAGGATTCAACTGTGCCATAGCACACAAAAAAATCCCCACAGAATCCATCATATGCAGAGTGGAATCCAGCCTAACTAAACTAAATTCAGATGAAGCTGATAGAATAAGACACCAAGTCACTAACATCCTATGCACAAGCAAACCACCCAAAGGCAACTTATACAAGGAGGAACAAAGAGCCCTGCAAGCCCTGCAAGCCCTAAAGAACGACAGCAGCATAATCATACTTCCAGCAGATAAAGGGAATGCTACAGTAGTAATGGACAGAAAAGACTACAAAACAAAACTGACAGACCTACTCCAAGACTCCACATACAAACCCATAAACATGGACCCAACCACATATCTGGAAAAAAACAACCAAGAAGAAAATCATAACCAACAACATGAGCAAAGAGATCTAACAGACAATCATCCTAAGAGAAAAATCTTCCAGATGCCCCAAACTATACGTCCTCCCAAAAATACACAAGGAAGGCATACCTCTCAGACCCACAGTCAATTCCAAAAGAGTACCATTACAAGACCTAGCCAAATACCTAGCAAAGCAGCTACAGCCCCATGTTGAAGCAGCAGCTTCACGTGTACAAAACTCATACCATCTCTTGGAAATTATCAAAGACCTACATGTTGAACAAAAAGATCTGCTTGTAAGTTTTGACATGGTTTCACTATTCACTCAAGTCCTGGTGAAAGAAACCCTAGAAATCATCAAAAACAAATACCAACCACCTAAACACCTCATGGAACTAGCAGAACACTGCTTAAACAACACATATTTCATATACAAAGAACAAAGATACAAGCAGATTGAAGGAGCCCCCATGGGATCACCACTGTTGCCCATTATTGCAAACCTGTTCATGGAAGAATTTGAATCCAGAGCCCTGGCAAATGCCACCCACAAACCCAAACTATGACTAAGATACATCAATGACACATTTGTTATTTGGCCCCATGGAAAAGAAAACCTAAACAATTTCCTAACACACCTAAACAGCACACACCCCAAAATCAAATTCACCATGGAAACAACTACCATTCCCAGATTTACTAATCTACAAAAAAAAACCAGATGGCAAACTAGGACACACCATATACCAGAAGAAAAGACACACCAACTGATACCTTAATGCCCAATCCCACCACCACCTAGCACAGATAAACTCTGTGGCTAAAACACTAATTGCTAGAACCAAACACCTGGCAGACAAGGCACACATAAAGACTGAACTATGCACCCTGACCAAAGTACTGACAGCCAACAGCTTCCTCAAAAGTAAAATCACAGGCTTGATCCACAAACACACTGAGACACAATAGAGACCCAGAAGATGAACAGCTGCCATCATCAGGCTTCTGTATTGACGAACATAATACAGACAAACACTATACAGAAGCCTGATGATGGCAGATGAGATTCTGCCAAAACATTGCTACAACTTTAAAAGCACAAATATAAAGATGTGGGAAAATACCTGAATAAAGCTGATATAAATACCCACGAAAACATATATAAAATTAAGAGATGATTCACTTGAATTACCCTTCAAAGTGAATTTTTCATGGGATCTCCAAATTAATTTATACACTAAATTAAATCACTGCTTTCCAACTCAGGTACTTTTGAACTGAATCAAGCATTTGAACTGAATCAGGTCAGTCTGCCTCTGATTCTCTTCAGCATAGTAACTCAATTTGTGGAAGCTATTCAATATTTGAATCAAATTCAAACAAATCATAAAAATCAATTGTACCAATCAAATCTCAGATGATTCATATACTTCTAATAGTTTAATATCTTGTTCAGGAATAAGATTTAATAGGTTTCACAGTTCTTAGGTGCACATATTGTTGTTCACATCGAAGATGGCTTATTTTTGGTGATTTCTCACCTTGGAGCAATTCCTCTGTGCCATATCCCTATGTGTTCTGGAGAAACACATAAGGTAGCTTTTCATGCCAAACCAACAGACAGCCTTTCCCACCAGTTGCACACAGATGTTTAATTACATCTAGGAAAGGTCCAAAGCCAGAGCAGAGTTCCTAAGGCCCTGAATTTTTACCTCCCTTCCTGAGGATTGATTGGAACCACCATTAACATAATAAAATAGTGCCCGAAACTCCCAGAAATGAAAATATAATAGAATAGTGCCCGAAACTCCCAGAAGTGAAAATATAATAAAATAGTGCCCAAAATTCCCAGAACCCATAGTTGGCCTAGAACAGGGTCTCCAAACTTTTCAGTCTGAGGGCCGTAATGGACATTTTGCAAACATTCTAAAATCAGTTTTATAAATGACCGGGAAAAAAATTAATTGAACAAATGCCTTTTATTTTGCTCAATGATTCACAACAACAAAAAACAAATGTGATGATTACAAAGAAACAATGTGTTGTGGCCTGTGGGCCGCTGGCACTTCCAGCAGCCAAATCAGATGACGAGGAAGATGAGGCGTGGAAGTTGGGCCCAGCATAAAGGCAACCTGAGAGTTCTGAGGGGAAGAGGGAATAGAGCTGTCAGAGAGAGAGAGAACCTGGGCATCCATCAGCTCTCAGATGGAGAGTCAACAGCCTCCAGGTCTGGACGTGGCTGATGAGGAAGAGGAGGAACAACTGGGTCCAGTGCCTGATGCACAGATGTGCAGAAGGCAGAAGAGAGGAGAGCAGTGGAAATCTATGGGCTGATCCTTGGGACAGAAGAGCCACCGCAGCAAGCAAAGCCCTACCCTACCTCTAGATATGACAGACTCCCTGCCAGACAGATTTGTTAGCCTGCAGTGAGAGAGAAACTTTTTGCTGGGGCTGCTGGCACTCCTAATAAAGGAATCATTGATTTCATTACAGAGGGTTTGCTGTGTTTGGGGAGCTGGGTCAGAACAGAATGCTGTGCTGGTATGGACAAATGATATAAGAAAAATGTCAAACATTAGCAAATGGGGCATAAAACATAAAAACAAACAGAAGCTCAGCTGGATCAGACCAGTACCCAGGGCTGGGATTCATTTTTTTTAACAACCGGTTCTGTGAACATGGCTTAGTTGGTGGGCATGGATTGGTGTCATGTGACTGGCTGGGTGTGGCCAACTTAACATCACTCACATCGTGGCACGCATCTCCTCGCCTGGCCTCTCGTGACTGTGGGGATTCTGAAACAGTCATAAGTGTGAAAAATGGTCACTTTTTTCAGTGCCATTGTAACTTTGAATGGTCACTCCACACAAGCAAAGTACCAGCAAAGGAGGAAAAAAATCTTCAGAGAAGTTCCTGAGACAGGAAGTCTAGTGCTCCCAAGAATGTAATAAGGCTTAATGGAGAGGCAGTTTCTGTAAGCAACACCAGAATGTTTCCTTCCTACCTTCCTTACAGGATTAGTCCAATAATTTCTTATAACAATCTGTTCTCCAAACTGCTTAGAATGTTAACAACCAGTTCTAGTGAATAGGTGTGAACCGGTAGAATCCCACCCCTGCCAGTGCCCAAGCAGTTACTTCTCCCACCTACTCGCCAGGTAAAGGAAGCAACCCTCCAGTCAACTTCCTTTTCCTTGTCCAGTTAGGAAGAGCTGGAGGGCTGGTTGAAGCCTTCTGGAGGGCGGGATGTAGCCCATGAGAGGTGGTTTGGAGACCTCTGGCCTAGAAAAATGCCATGGTTGAGCATTATGAACACTGTAGATAGTATCAAACTTTGCTCTTTCAGGATTATTGCAAGTAGTTGCATTGTAATACTGTCAAGCCACTTTATTTATTCAATGTCACATACAGAATTATTCAATGTCACATACAGAATTATTCCAAATTCTGCATGTGGCTTCTCACTTTATTTAATAAGAAGGTATACATACAATATTTTATTAAGAAAGGTTAATAATATGAGAGGGGGGAGGGCGACAGAGAGAGAGACACACACAGAGAGAGATAGGAGAGAGAGATAAGAGAGCTATAGATGGATAGATGATAGAAGATAGATAGATAGATAGATAGATAGATAGATAGATAGATAGATAGATAGATAGATAGATAGATAGATAAGAGAGAGAAAGAGAGAGAGAGAGAATTTTAAACTGCACTGAAAAGTTCAGACCTTGGTATATATTAGCCCTGATGTGCTAGGCAGAGTATTATAGACACGAGTTCAATAGTCTAATGTTGATCCACTTCAACAAATTAAATGATCCACTTGTAACCCAGCACAATTAATTCTGCTGATGCTCCTATAAAAACACCAGCATAATCAGCAGAGCTTCACTCATGCCTCATCTTTCTCCTTCAAGCAAAAAAAAAAAAAAAGACCCCCATGAATTAAGTCTTTGGTTCTACTGGCAAAAAGACGCTATGTTTGAAATATTTCTTAATTATAAAGTGTCAAAGTGGCACTAGAAGTATTCACTTAGATTGAATACTAGATAGTAGAAAGAATAGATAACCAAAATGTGGAGTGAAACTATTAGGCATAACAAAAGACAGAATAAAGGTCTAAAAATGACAAAATGCTGTAGCAAATGAGAAGTTTTGAACTTGCCACTGATAAAATTATATTTAGAATAGAATATTCTGGTGTAATGCATGATATTAATAGGGACTCAGAGAAGAATCTTGACAGAAGTTGTTAAGCTATGAGCAGACAAGTAGAAGGTGCTTTTGTTCCTTAAAGGTGCTTCTTCAAAAGGCAACCAGACTTTTCTTTGCCTATTCAAGTGACCCTGAGGGCATAGATATATCCCCAAGTGGTCTCAGTGGTTCTCAGAAAGAATGCTAATGACCAGATGACTGCAAGGAATATAAATCCTTCCATTCTGCGCCATTCAGTCAGACCTAAATAAGCTTCTTGGATGAGAACTGAAAACTCTTCAAGGAAAAACAAAAGTCCAGTTGCCTTTTGAAAAAAACCACCTTTGGGACCATCATGACTTGGATGACTGAGAATCTCTATAGACATTGAGTATGTTCCTGTAGGGATCTGGACTGCAGACTATTTCAAGATTGGGGGAAGCACCCCTAAACTAAGGCAAGAAGCAATCTCATTATGTTAGAATGGGTGAAAGATAAACAATTCAACCAGAGAAGATTCCAGCAATTACATGAATATTCAGGGTCATTTTTAAAAACAGTCATACACGACAGTGACTCTTCCCACCCGCTTATGGCTGCAACTGGGGAATTAATCAAAAGTGGTAAAATGTGTTCAAGGTCACCAAGACACCTAGGATTCCTACAAATGACATTGCTGTACCTTGGATTTCAAGGAAAGTGCAATACAAGAAGCATTACAATTCATTCCATCCATTCCAGTCACCTTTTGAAGTTTCCTTTTCTTTGAAACCAGGAGTATTTAAACAAAATGTGTGAACAGAAAACCATTGGACTTCTGACCTATGTCATCCACTGTGATTCAACTTTTCATTGTATATAATTAAATAATTCAAAGCATTTCTTTTAAGGAATTTTTGAACAAAGGCTTCCTAAAACTTGTTCCATCCTTGCTTCTTTTCAACTGTGCAAAATGGGAAAGCACAAAATACAAACATTTTCTCTGTCTGGAGACAAGGCAAGATAAGGCCCTGGTCTTATTATAGACAGAAATAAACAGGCCTGTATATGTATATGTATATGTATGTAGAGCCAAAAAAACAGACAGAAGATATTAGAAGCAGAACACAGCAAACTCCAAGACCGATAAACACAGACCAAGACTCTCAACCAATCAGGATGAAGAAAAAACCATTCTGTCAAAGCTATAGGCTGCCCCAAATTTAAATCTGAAACCACTGCAAAAGTCCAACCCACAGACGAACACTATACAGAAGCCTGATGATGGCAGATGAGATTCTGCTGAAACGTTGCTACAACTTTAAAAGCACCACTACTATGACGTGGGAAAATACCCAAACAAAGCTGAATGCCATACATGTAAGTACCCGCGAAAACTTAAGAAAACAAATATATATATATATATATATATATATGTGTGTGTGTGTGTGTTTTCTGAGGTTCTCGCGGGCATTTGTATGTGGATCTTTGGTTATTCGGGTTTTCTCCCGCATAAGATTGGAAGTATCTAGGCAGGATTGGTTATCCAATCAGGATAAAGAAAAACCATCCCTAACTGGTTTAGGTAAAATAATAAATATGTTATCATGGTTTGTTAGTTAAAGTGTCTGCAAATTTAACTGTAGGAATGTAATTAAGGGAGTGGCTGTCATAGCACCATAAAAGAAGCAAGACAATGGCAGCTTGCTCTCTCTGGCTTGATGATCCCTGATTATTGGATAGATTGAAGACTGCGTTTTTCTCCTACTGGAAAGGGAGAGAGAAAGGACTGATTTATTGTAAGTGAACTGACATTGGATATTTCACACGGACTTTGCCAATTGAATATCCCTGAATGGACTGACTAAAAGATACATGACTAATGGACTGTTATTTTGACTATGCTATAAACTCTAAATGGAATAAACTATATTTTTGAGAGCACAAGCGTATCTGTTATTTTTACTGTATGTTAACAAACATACAAACTTATCTCACTCATTTATCTGTGTGCCTATCTGACTAATGCTGCACATTCTGTTTAGCTTGTCTCCTTAACCCTGGTTGGGGAAAACAGGCTTAACACTGGTTATGGGCCCAGAGGCTGCAAAATCAGTTTAAGGAAAAAACAGATTTATGTAAAAAGTGAGAGTTTGTGTTGTTACACATTACAGTAAACAGACAGCTGTGTTTTATTAATTATAGTTTTATATCCATATAAGAATACATGGCACAAGTCAATCTACAAAGTTTGTCCCTTATATCCAAGTTGGATGGAACAAACTATGTATCATGGTCTGTGAAATGTAGTCTACTTCTACGAAGAGAAGGTCTGTGGAACATAATTAAAAACCCACCAAACGTAGAGGAATGGGATCCAGAGATTGAGGAAGATAGACAAAAGATAAATGACTTTAAGCAGAAAAATGAAGAAGCTCTTTGCATAATAGGACTAACACTATCTAACCAGCAACTTGTTCATATCCGTGGAGAGCAAACGACTGTTGGGTGTTGGCAGAAGCTGAAGAGGATTTATGTCCGAGATAACATTGGTACTCACATAAATCTAACACGGAAGCTTTTCAGGACGCATCTCCAGACAAATGGTGATATGCTTAGTCATTTGAATTCTATAAAAAGCATTTTTCAAGAACTGCA
This sequence comes from Hydrophis major, assembly GCA_033807585.1. Lineage (NCBI taxonomy): Eukaryota > Metazoa > Chordata > Lepidosauria > Squamata > Elapidae > Hydrophis > Hydrophis major. The sequence continues at coordinate 327,333,413 of CM066328.1, read as the reverse complement.
CGAGAAAGAGCTTATTTTCTCTGAACTACACCAAGTCTACATAATTCTATCATCACTAAACGAAAGTTATGATAACTACATCACTTCCCTTGCAATTTTGCCTAAGGAAAGTTTAACTTTAACTGATATAACTGGCAGATTGATTGAAGAGGCAAGAAGAAGACTTGAAAGAGATCAGTTAAGGAGGGAGCAACCTCAAAAAGAAGATAATGAATCTCCTACTGCATACGCAATTAAAAAGTGTTTTAATTGTGGAGGAAGAGGACATTTGGCAAGATTTTGTAAAAACGCAAAGTGCCAGAACGCTGACCAGAATACTAAAAGTCATCAAAAGATAAATAAAAATGTAGAGTTAGCCATGTATATTAACGGAGCTGTAAAAAATAATTTATGGGTAATTGACAGTGGAGCATCCCACTGTATAACAAATGATAACAAAAATTTTGTTAAAATGTCCCAGAGTACACAGCAGATATTGTTAGCCAATGGCTGGAAACTGAAAGCTAAAGGTCAAGGTATAGCATATTGTTCTTTTATAAAAGAGAATGTAAAAATGTTATATGTACCACAACTTAAGTTTAATTTAATTTCAGTTAGAATTTTGGTTAAACTAGGATATATAGTTACCTTTAAAGGAGATAACTGCATAATTGAAAAAGAAGATAAGAAAATTACTGCATCTTTAAGAGGTGAATTATATGTGTTAAATGATAATGGCTTAGAGGTGGCTAACACGGTTTATGATAATAAGAAACCTCATGATGAATGTATTCACTTGTTACACCGACAGCTAGGGCATTTAAATTTTAAAATGCTTAAGAAAACTGTTGAATTATCTAAAGGAATAAGTTTAAAACCTTGTAATAAGTATTTGCAACGTTATGCTTGTAATCAAAGCAAAAGCAGGGTCATACCGGCTAATAGAGTTGATGGATTTACTACCAAAGAGCCTTTAGAGGTAGTATTTGCTGATTTAGTAGGTCCGAAAAAACCAAGTGTAGGAGGTGCTCGATACATACTAAGTATAATGGACCACTATTCTAGATATGGGTTTTGCTATTTAATGAAAAGCAAAACTGAAACGTATCTAAATCTCTTTAATTGGATAAAATTTGCAGAAAGGAAAACTAAAAAGAAATTAGTAACTCTTATAACAGATAATGGTGCGGAATTTACAAATAATAAATTCCAGAATAGACTTAGAATGTTAGGTATTCAACATAAAAAGTCAGCACCATATAGGCCACAACATAATGCTTTTATAGAGAGACAAGGTCAAACACTGCAGTCAATGGCACGTACTATGTTGTCTGATTCAGGATTACCTGACAATTTATGGGGAGAAGCAATAATGTGTGGTAATCATATATTAAATAATGTTGTTAATTCAACAACAGGTGAATTACCATTCACATTGTGGCATGGTACAAAACCTGATTTAAGTTACATGCACACATTTGGAGCACCAGTATGGGTGCATATCCTTATACAACTTAGAAAAAAAGGACAGCATAGAGCTAAAAGATTATTTTTTGTAGGATATGAATCTAATCACAGATCTTATAGATTCTGGGAACCAGGTACATCTAGAGTTTATACCAGTGCTAGTGCTAAATTCCTAGAACATGTAGGATGGAATAGATTAGAGCAAGATTTAAATAATGAAGTAATTATTGAACCCTACAAAAGGCAGAAAGAACAGACTAGTTACAAGAAGAGTCCAATTAAAGAAGAAGTCCATGAAGAACAAATAGGACCAGAACAAGAGGAAACAGTTGATCAGGAAGAGTTAGATAATCAAGAACAGTTAATAAATGAAAGTCCACCTGTAAGTCCTGTAATACCTAGACGTACTACACGTGTAACTAGACCACCTGATAGGTATCAAGCAAGTATAGTTTGCCAAGTAACTAAAGTTTCAACTAGTGTAGATGAACTTAAGATGTATCCTGCTAAGGATCAGGAGAATTGGCAAAAGGCAATGGAAAAAGAACTAAATTCATTAAAGGTAATGAAAGTATATGAAGATGCCAAATTACTTCCAGGAGAAAAATCCACTGGGTGCAAATGGATATTTAAAGTAAAAACTGGAAATGATGGGACTGTTACCCATAAGGCTAGGTTGGTAGCTCAAGGATTTAATCAAACTGCATCTGATTACGATGAAGTTTTTGCACCAAGTCTTAAGACAACATCTTTGAGAGCAGCTTTAGTGTGGGCAGCAAAGAAAAACTATGTCATTAACCATTTAGATGTAGAAACTGCTTATTTGCATGCACCATTGCAGCACACTATATATTTGAAAAAGCCAGTTATTATAAAAGACAATAAAGTAAATAGTAATGATTGTTGGAAACTCAAAAAGAGTCTTTACAGGTTGAAACAATCTGGCTATCAATGGAACCAATATAGAATAGAATAGAATAGAATGCCTTTCATTGTCACTATCCACATGTACAATTTGCATTATACGCATACACAGTGAGATTAGAGCAACTCATCGTTCAGTGCAGACATGCATGTCAAGAAAATATACATCTAAAATATAATCACATAATTGTACCTATCACAGTAGGAGTTATTGCACATGTCAGCTAACACAGTAATAAAAAAAAATAAAAAAAATGATATTGCACGAGATTGTTCACAGTTTGTCCCTGAGTATATTTACAGTATATTTGGCAGGACTTGGAGTCAGTGCATGTGTGAGTTCAGGGTGGTTATGGCTTTGGGGAAAAAACTATTCTTGAGGCGGTTTGTCCTTGACCTGATGCTCCTGTAGCGCCTCCCTGAGGGCAACAGGTCAAACAGTCCATAACCAGGATGGGAGCTGTCTTTTATGATGTTCACAGCTCTGCTAAGACAGCGGGAGGAGTAGATGTCCGACAGGGAGGGGAGAGGGCAGCCGATGATCTTCTGAGCTGCTTTGACTACCCTCTGTAGTCTCTCCCTGTCTGCCATGGTGCAATTGCCATACCACACTGTGATGCAGTATGTCAGCAGGCTTTCAATGGACGCACGGTAGAAGGTAATCAGCAGGCTGGAGTCCAGGTTGTGCTTCCTGAGCACCCGCAGGAAATGGAGTCTCTGCTGGGCCTTCTTGATGACTGCCGTGATGTTTTCCGTCCAGGAGATTTTGTCGGCAATGATGACACCCAGAAACCGGAAGGTGTGGATCCTCTCCACCTGCTCTCCATTGATGTAGAGGGGAGCCAGGTCGGTGTTGTGCCTCCTGAAGTCCACAATGAGTTCCTTAGTTTTCTTGGTGTTCAGAGCTAAGTTGTTGTCTGAACACCAAGCTGTCAACATCAGGACCTCCTTCCTGTAGGCTGCCTCGTCTCCCTTCGAGATGAGTCCGACCACTGTGGTGTCATCAGCGAACTTCACAATGAGGTTGCTGTCATGCTGTGGACTGCAGTCGTGGGTGTAGAGGCAGTACAGGAGTGGGCTCAGCACACAGCCTTGTGGGGAGCCAGTGCTCAGTGTGCGTGTGGAGGAGAGGTGGGGGCCAAGCCTTACAGTCTGGGGCCGGTCGCTTAGGAAGTCCTTTATCCAGGCACATATGAGGGGGGGCAAACCTAATGTGTCCAGTTTTTTGGTCAGTATTCCTGGGATGATTGTGTTAAAGGCAGAGCTGTAGTCCACAAAGAGCATCCGGACATAGCTCTGCTGCTGCTCCAGGTGGTTCAGCGCAGCATGCAGAGCTATGGCTATGGCATCCTCTGTAGACCGGTTTGTGCGGTAGGCGAACTGGTGGGGGTCGAAATCCGGAGGGAGATGATTGATGATGTGCCGGAGCACCAGCCTCTCAAAGCACTTCATGATTACAGGAGTGAGCGCCACTGGACGGTAATCATTGAGGCTGGAGATGGAAGATTTCTTCGGCACAGGGATGATTGTGGCAGATTTCAGACAGGATGGTATAACTGCCTGGGCCAGGGAGAGGTTGAAGATGTCTTTGAAGATGGAGGCGAGCTGGGGGGCACATGCCCTGAGCACCTTACCAGGAACTCCATCTGGACCAGCTGCCTTCCTGGGGTTCACTGCACGGAGCACCCGTCTGACGTCGTCCTCCGTCACAGAGAATGTACTGGGTGGAGTGGTAGAGCTGGATGTGGTTGGAGGTGGGAGTAGGGCTGGTGCGGCTGTATGCTGTTGTGGAACTTCAAAACGAGCAATATATATTGTGAAAGAGTTAAACAAATCTGCTTCAGCAGATCCATGTGCGTTTAGAAGAGAAAATAATGGAACGATGTCATTATTGTTATTATTTACAGATGATATTGCTTTGATAACTAAGACTAATAATGAAGCTAATGAGATTATATCATTATTTGCCAAAAGGATAAAATTAAAGCATTTAGGTGAAATTAAAAGGTATCTAGGATTGACAATTAACAAAACAAAAAATGGATTTAAGATATCTCAAGAAGATAAAATTTGCCAATTAATTAAAACGTATAAAATGGAACTTTGTAAACCGGCAAAGACTCCAATGAGTCAGGAAGTTTGCCAAACTGATGATCAAAGTCCCAAATTTGATAAGTCCATATATCAATCTTTGATTGGCAGCTTATCTTATATAAACAATTGGTCATATATAAACAATTGGTCAAGGCCAGATATAGCTTATAGTGTTAATCAGCTGGCTCGTTTTAATTCGGATCCACATCAATGTCATTGGCAATCATTAAAAAGAATTTTAAGATATCTTAAAGGAACAATGAACCATGCATTGTATACAGAACCAAAGGGTGATTTGAGTCTAAGTGCCTATGCAGATGCAAGTTTTGCAACTGACATAAACACTAGAAAATCAACATCTGGGATGGCTATATTATTTGGTAAAACACTAATAGGGTGGAGGTCAATCAGACAACAGCATATTAGCTTGTCCACGATGGAAGCGGAATTTTCATGTCTGTCATTACTATGCACTGACTTAATTTTGTACAAACAGTTATTATTAGACATGGGTGTAACTGTTAAAGATTCCATTATTGTGTACGAGGACAACCAGGCAGCCATAAAGTTGGCTACTAATATAGCTGTAAAAACTAGATCAAAGCATACTGATTTAAGATACTTAAATGTTAGAGAATCTGTAAAGAATGGGCTAATTAAATTGGAATACTGCATGACAGAAGAAAACATTGCAGGCCAATTTACCAAAGCTCAAGGAGTAGTCAAGTTTAAAGAAAGTTGTAACTATAATTTAAAAGTATAAATAGTTATAGTATTATTATTTCCTAAAAGGGGAGAATGTTAGGGATAACATTGTTTACCCTAACTGGTTTAGGTAAAATAATAAATATGTTATCATGGTTTGTTAGTTAAAGTGTCTGCAACTTTAACTGTAGGAATGTAATTAAGGGAGTGGTTGTAATAGCACCATAAAAGAAGCAAGGAACGTCAGCTTGCTCTCTCTGGCTTGATGATCCCTGATTACTGGATAGATTGAAGACTGCGTTTTTCTCCTACTGGAAAGGGAGAGAGAAAGGACTGATTTATTGTAAGTGAACTGACACGGACTTTGCTAATTGAATATCCCTGAATGGACTGACTAAAAGATACATGACTAATGGACTGTTATTTTGACTATGCTATAAACTCTAAATGGAATAAACTATATTTTTGATAGCACAAGCGTATCTGTTATTTTTACTGTATGTTAACAAACATACAAACTTATCTCACTCATTTATCTGTGTGCCTATCTGACTAACGCTGCACATTCTGTTTAGTTTGTCTCCTTAACCCTGATTGGGAAACACAGGCTTAACAAGGCTGCCCCAAATTTAAATCTGAAACTACTGTAAAAGTCTGACTTACAGATGAACACTATACAGAAGCCTGATGATGGCAGATGAGATTCTGCTGAAACGTGGCTACCTTAAAAGCACAACTATAGTGACGTGGGAAAATACCCGAACAAAGCTGAATGCCATATTGATAGATAGATAGATAGAAAGATAGCTATAGATAGATAGATAGATAGATAGATAGATAGATAGATAGATAGATAGATAGATAGATATAGATAGATATAGATAGATGGATCTTTGGTTATTCGGGTTTTCTCCCGCGTAAAATTGGAAGTATCTAGGCAACGTTTTGATGAAGTTTCATTCATCATCTTCAAGCTTGTGTGTATATAGAGGTGCAATATTTGTTTTCTGAAGTTTTCGTGGGTATTTGTATGTGGATCTTTGGTTATTCGGGTTTTCTCCCATGTAAAATTGGAAGTATCTAGGCGACGTTTCAATGAAGTCTCATTCATCATCTTCAGGCTTGTGTCTTCGGCTTTGTGCTTCTCGGAGTAATGTGAGCTACTGTATATATATTTGTAGATTTTCACGGGTAGAGGTATGTAGCTCTAGGTGTGTTCAGTCTTTTCCCATTAAGGTTAAGAGCATCTTGGCGATGTTTCGGTGAGGTCCCACTCACCATCCTCAGGCTGGTGCTTTCGGCTTCATGCCAGTGCAAGCAATGTGTGATTGGAGCTGCGGTCTCTTTATAAATACTGGTGGAGGGAGCTGGTGTGCTGGGCTAGTTGCCTGCGCTGCTGCCTCTTGATTGGTTGATGGAGTTGATCTTGGTATAATGGACTGTGTGATGGCCTCATGAGTTTTGTTGTGGTATCCTGGGTCCTGTGTTGTAATCTCCTGGGTTGTTTGTGTTTTGATCTCTTTTTCATTAGCCTTCTGTGTTGTAACAGCTTGGGTAATGGGTTGTGTGATGACCTCGTGAGTTTTATTGCTGTGGTATCCTTGGTCTTGTGCTGTGATTTCCTGGGTCGTTTGCTGTGTTGCAACTTCTTGAGTTCTTGTGGTGTAATTTCCTGAGTTTTCTGATGTGATATCCTGAGCAGGTGGCTGTGATGTAGCATTCTGGGCTTTGGTCTGGCTTTGAGTTTGGGTTCTGGGTCTGTGTTCTTGGTGTGTGTCAGCTTGTTTGGTTTTGGGGTTGGGAGGGTGCGACAGCTGGCGAAGCAGCTTTGGTCTGTTTTCTGGATGGTGGTTGTCCTTCGTTTATAGGATGGGCTTGGGCCTGGGTCTGATGAGGGGGATTGGCGGTGGTCTCCCCTGTTGTTTTGGGTCTGGTGTTGGTTTTTGTGGCTGGGACTCGTTTGTTGGTGAGGGCTAGTTTCCAGATGTCTGGTAGGTGGGAGGTATCATCCCATTTATTCATGTTATGGGGGTGTTTCTCTATTTCGATGGCTTCCCTAATTATGCTTTTGCTGGAGTGTTCAGTGTTGGATATTAATTTGGTTCCAGCTAGAAAACCAAGGAGTTTATGAAACACCATGCAACAATTGCCCAGCCACATATATTGGACAACCCAACAGGAGAATAAATGCAGGCATTGCAGAGCACAAAAACACAGTCAGAAAAGAAGAAAATACTTCCTCCCTCTTCCAGCACTTTAAAGCCACAGGACATGAAATTAATTTCGAAGGAACCAAATTAATATCCAACACTGAACACTCCAGCAAGAGAATAATCAGAAAAGACCCAAACACACCTAGACCTACATATATATATCCAGCCTAACTAAATTAAATACAGATGAAGCTGATAGAATAAGACACCAAGTTACTAACATCCTATGCACAAGCAAACCACCCAAAAGTAACTTACACAAAGAGGAACTAAAAGCCCTGCAAGCCCTAAGGAACAACAGCAGCATAATCATACTTCCAGCTGATAAAGGGAATGCCACAGTAATAATGGACAGAAAAGACTACAAAACAAAACTGACAGACCTACTCCAAGACTCCACATACAAACCCATAAACACTGACCCAACCACATATCTGGAAAAAATGACCAAGAAGAAAATTATAACCAGCCACATGAGCAAAGAGATCCAACAGACAATCATCCCAAGAGAAAAATCTTCCAGATGCCCCAGACTATACGGTCTCCCAAAAATACACAAAGAAGGCATACCTTTCAGACCCACAGTCAACTCCAGAGGAGCACCACTACAGACAAGACACACATAAAGAACTATGCACCCTGACCAAAGTATTGATAGCCAACGGCTTCCACAAAAGCAAAATCACCAGCTTGATCCACAAAAACACACTGAGACATAATGGAGATCTAGAAGATGAACAGACCCATGGAACACCTGTCCTGCCCTACATAAGAGTTACTACAGACAAAATCAGTAAGATACTGCACAGGCATCACACCAAGACTGCCTTCAAAACAGACAGAAAAATAGCAGCCGTCCTTAGACACCCCAAAAATAAAATTGACCTGGAAAACCAAGGCATATACGAAGTCCCCTGTGCATCATGCCCGGCCACATACATTGGACAGACCAATAGAAGAATAAGTACCCACCTGGATGAACACAAAAATGCAGTAAAAAAGCTGGAACACACTCCCTTGCTAGTCCAACACATGAAAGCCACAGGTCATAGCATCAACTTCAATGGCACCAAAACCCTAGCCATTATAGAAAATCCCAGCTACAGAATTATCAGAGAAGCCATAGAGATTGAAAAAAGACCAGAAAGCATGAATAGAAGAGATGATTCCACCAGACTGTCAATTATTTGAAAGCCTGCACTCACAAACAAACAAAAATCTCCATACCACTAGCCAGGCAAACACCTGGGCATAAACAGATTCCCCCTGATACCTCCAGCTCAAACACACCCCAAACCAGGCACCCAGGTGAAACCTAGTTTCCTAACAAATGATAGCCGTCCATTTACTCAGAGCCAAGCTGCACTAAAAGCCTTCAATACAGGAACACAATGTTGCCAGCCAATCAAGACACAAAAAAGCTACAAAACAAACAGAATATCTTAGAAACACCAATCAAGCAGAACACAGCAAACTCCAAGACCGATAAACACAGACCAAGACCCCCAACCAATCAGGATGAAGAAAAAACCATTCTGGAACAGCAGTAGGCTAGCCCCAAATTTAAAACTGAAACAACTGTAAAAGTCTGACTCACAGATGAACACTATACAGAAGCCTGATGATGGCAGATGAGATTCTGCCGAAATGTTGCTACAACTTTAAAAGCACAGCTACTCAACATAGAAAGGAAATGTGTGATATAAAACAATAAAAAATAAATAAAAATATCTCTGCTCATGCTTTTAGTAAAAGGTTGTAAAACTGTATACACTAGCTTCATTTATCATCTGGGATTTTATTAAGGATATCTAAAAGATAACTGTGGGTTCCTTTTGCTATTTATAGTCAATTCAGATTTGGGGATAAAAGAAGATATCGCTGCTAGCTTCTTTGTGAAATTTCCCTCCTTAATTTGAAATATACATATGGTTTGCTTTAATAAGATTAAAAAGAATGGATGAATGAAGCAAATGACTTCCGAGATACAACCAGCCAATTCACCTCTGTACTTCACTGATATTAGTGAACTAGAATAGCTCCACTATCCCATTTTCTTTCTGAAAGGACATGTCAGGCCTTGTAAGACCCATCTTGAGTTGAGTCTTGTTGTGAGACAAGCAGAGAATAAACCCTTATTGCCCACAAAGTATGCTTGTTACAGATCTTCTTTACTAATTTTAATGATCTTCCTGGAATGTTCTTATATATACAACAAATAGAATCTAGTAGAAGAAACACTGACATTTATGTTCAGACATATAAAGTGTATAAACAACAATGCTCTTATAGTACCTTCCAGGAGCATCTCCATTTTCATCAATTCGCACTTCTTCTCCTGAGACTCCAATGAATGATGAATTTAGGATAGACTCCAAAAGTTTGCTTCCATCAATTGGCTTCATAGCATCGCAAAGTCCAACGTGTCCCGGGCAAAGGGCATGATGCATATTTTGTAAGCCATGAGCCATAGCATAGATTGCATTGATAACAAAACCCATTTTACTGTCTTGGACATAGTTTTCTTCTAAGCTTTCATTGCCTGTAATCAGAAGACAAAGTATTATTTCCAAATTGAAAATGAAAGGAACTCTTTTCAGAATATTCTTCTGCAGTGATATTAGTATTTTAGACAGCCTGTAGTTTAAGAAAAAATTTAAAAATTCCACCATTGCTTCAAATACCTCACCACAAAACCCACAATTTTTAATCCTCATCTTATAACTGATCTTCAACGTCTCTTCAACCAGTGGCTATCCTATTATTCAGCAGCATTTGAAATATGACAAGTTTCCTTTCTCTACTCTAAAACGATATGGGACAATGTATTTTCCAAAATAGTTCTGGAGGCTGTTGCATGGTATCAAAATTTATGGGAGTGATGCATCAGTAAAAATGATACATTTATTTATTTTACATTTTGAATATTGAGAACATTAGTCAATGTCTTCCTAACAATGGCAGAGATTTACTCATTCTAAAATCATGCAAAGTGTAGCTTGTAGTGATGAAGGTGGTGGTTTTATTGATTTGTGCTATGACTTTTGGGATGGGAAATTGATAGATCAAAATTCTATCTTAGATTTCAAAATATAGAAGAAGAAAAGGGTGAAAACCTTGCTGAAATGATGACAGGAATCCTGGCAGAAGCATTAGAGGTAACTAAAGAGAAGATGATGGATGGAATGGATGAGGTTTTTCATATCTATACAAGATATGCGATGAGAAATAAATTGCCAAGAGAAGTTCATATCAGATTTATTAAGAAAATAATGAAATCACAAATACTGCAGGCAGCAAGAGAAAAACACTGAAGTACAAAGATAAAGAAATAATGGTACTGAAACAGGTACCGAGAAGAGTGAGAGAGGTAAGAAGGTAATATTTATTCTTGACCAAAGAGTTACTTAAGAGAGGAATAAATTACAAATGGCTGATACCAGAAGGTTTCATCTTTATCTGGCAGGAACAAAGACACAGAATTGATACAGTTGAAAAAGCTGAGTTATTCTATCTGGAATATTTCAGAGGAAGGGAGGAAGATACAAGAAAAGAAGAGTCGTTAATTGATTTCTGTCATCATTTCAGCAAGGTTTTCACCCTTTTCTTCTTCTATATTTTGAAATCTAAGATAGAATTTTGATCTATCAATTTCTCATCCCAATGATTGCAGAGATCTGCCCTTGTCTCTTTCCACTTGAGGAATGTATAACAGTAATTGAAAAAGAAGAAGGAGCCGTAGGTTTACCCAGACAGCAATGAGAATTACTAGAGCAACAAATCCTTCTTATAAAGTCTAAAATGGATGAGAGAAAACTGTTGACACAGTGTAAAAGGAGAGGAGTGGTGTTATACATTAGAGATACAATCCCTGCGGAACAAATATATACAGATGATGACAGAAGGATTTTGATGGTGGAGATAACAGACAATAATCTAAAGATACTTTTAATAGCAATTTATGCTCCAAATGATAATCAGGAAATTACATCAAAAAATAATTGTACTGGACTATGCTAATATCTGCCTGATGGGAGATTTTAATGGAATAATAAATGACAAATTGGACTATAAAACACAAAAAACAGCAAAGAAAGCTAGAAAGACATTGCCAAAATCCTTCTTTTGAATGGTAGATGAGATAAACTTAAAAGATGCATGGAGAGAGAGAACTGGGAAAATAAACAATATACCTTTTATTCAAATAGACATGTATCATGGTCTAGAATAGATATGATATGGATATCAACAGAATTGTTTTCTAACATGCAAGACATTGAAATAAAAGCAAGTACCTGGGCAGATCACAATCCAATAACACTTGTATGGAAAGGACAAAAAAGGAGATCTAGATGGACTTTAAATAATATGATATTGAAGGAAAAAGACTTTGAACAGAAAATTGAGAGAGAATTGACTTTTTTCTTTAAAGAAAATACAAAAGAGGATACATCATTACAGAACCTCTTGGACACGATGAAGGCTTATACAAGAGGCTTGATAATGGACTATACAAGGAAAAGAAATGTAAAATAGTAAAAAATCTTTAAAATATTGGAAGATGACTACAAGAAGTTGGAAAAAGAACTACAGAAATTTCCACAAAGAAAGGACATTAAAATTAAAATGGACATAACTAAACATAAAATGGGGCTAATGAAAAAAGAAGAAATAGCACAAAAAATTAAAAATGCTAAGCAGAACTATTTTGAAGATGCAAACAAACCAGGCAGATGGCTAGAATATAAACTGAGAAAGGAAAGAGACTCGAGAAGGATAAATCAATTGATAAATGAACCAGGACATGTATGCTATGGAAATGCGGAGAAGAAAAAAAAATATTCAAGATTATTATGGAAAACTGTACCATCAAGAGAATGTTCAGGAAGAAAGAATTCAGCAATACTTACAGGAAGCAAATTTGCCTCAGATACCCAAAGATATTGAAATAATGTTGGAAAGTAACATAACAATGGTGGAATTAACAGAAGCTTTAAAAAAGCAAAACATTGGGAAAGCACCAGATCCGGACGGTTTGCCAGTGGAATTTTATAAGACATTCCAGGAAACATTGAATCTTCACTTATTAGAAGTTATGAATGAAGTTATGACAAAGAAGAAAATACCCAAAACATGGTCAGAAGCATGGTCAGAAGCAAAAAATCACACTTGCACCAAAGGAGGACACAGACCCACAGCAAGTAAAAACTACAGACCAATATCCCCATTAAATTCAGATTATAAAATTTTTGTTTCAGTTCTAGCAGAAAGACTGAAAAGATACTTAAACAATTTTATTCACCCTGATCATAATGGATTTCTGCCAAAGAGACAGATTAAAGATAATATGAGAATAATTTTAGATACACTGGAATACTATGAGGCACATCCTTAAAAACAAATGGCTCTGATGTTTTTAGATGCACAAAAAGCTTTTGATAATGTGAATTGGCATTTTATGCTGTTACAATTGGACCAAATGGGCTTTGGTCAAAAATTTAGTCAAGCCATAGAAACAATATATCATAAACAAACTTGAAAGGTTATTGTTATGAATTAATAAAAGTGCTTAAATAAAGATTGCTAAAGGCAATCAAAAATGCCCCAAGGCCCAGATATAAGACTGATCTCCAAGCTTTCCTGGGCCTTATCAATTTTTACAACATTTTGCTGCCCCACAAAGTGACCGTAGCTGAGCCCCTACATCGTCTGTTGGACAAAAAGGCAACCTGGATCTGGGGACACCGAGAGGAACACGCGTTCCGACAAGTAAAAAACTTATTGACTTCAGATGCTGTTTTGATGCAGTATAACGAGACTTTGCCTTTTAACGATTACATGTGATGCATCACCATTTGAAGTAGGAGCCATTTTGAGCCATGTGTTACCAAATGGTAGTGAAGCCCCTATTGCCTACTTTTCAAAAACGCTATCAAAAGCTGAACGTAACTATCGTCAAATCGATAAAGAGGCTCTTGCTGTTGTATCTGCTGTTAAACGATTTCATGAATATATTTATGGGCGAGTTTTTACTATAGTTACCGACCACAAACCTTTGCTGGGGATTTAGTGGGAGACAAGCCAACCCCCTATATATTATCTCCCAGAATGACTCACTGGTCAGAATTCTTGGCTGCATATAATTATAAGCTGCAACACCGCCCGGGGAAAGCCATCCCCCACGCTGACGCACTAAGCCGTGCACCACTTCCGGAAACCATTGACGACCCAGCTCCAACCATCACAATGCTCCAGATTGAGACACTTCAATCACCACCGCTGACAGCTCAAGATATCGCGATCGAAACCAAATGCGATCCCATTTTGGTGCGAGTTCTTAGCTGGGTCGAGCGAGGATGGCCATTGGATCAAATCCCTGACAACTTCATTCCTTTCAAGAATCGGCAGATGGAACTGTTTTCCCAGAAGGGCTGCATCATTTGAGGGGATAGAGTCATCATCCCAGAGCAGTTACAACGAGTGGTATTGAAAACTTTTCATGAGGGCCACCTCGGCATCGTGCGCATGAAGGCGCTCGCACGACGCTACGTGTGGTGGCCAGGTATCAACAAACAGATCGAGGCCTGGGTAAAGACTTGTTACAAATGCCAGGAAGTTAGCAATGCCCCACCAAAAGCAACACCGACAGAGTGGGAAACACCCAGGGGACCATGGTCCCGTATTCATAATGACTTTGCGGGATCTACTAAAGCACACACATTCCTATTAACGGTGGATGCCTACTCAAACTGGCTTGAGATCCACGAAATGAAAAGTACCACAACCGAATCCATCATCAGGAAGTTGAACAAATTATTTGCGACATATGAACTGCCAGATATTCTGGTATCCGACAACGGCCCCCAGTTTACCGTGCTTTCTTTTGAACAGTACTTGGTGGACAGTGGTATTCGCCATGCGCTAACTTCGCCGGTGCATCCTGCGGCCAATGGAAGAGCCGAGCGCATGGTACAGTTTGTCAAAAAGACCCTACATAAAATGGACTATGGGGATATCGAAGATAAGATAAACAGGATACTCCTTCTTCAACACATCACTCCGCACAGCGCCACCAAGACTCCAGCTGAATTGTTAATGGGATGCAAACTCTGCTCCCACCTCGACAGACTACACCCGTCGTACGACGGGTGTACGAACCAGAAAAACCCCATGGATCTAGCGGGAAATACCATGAATTCAAGATAGGCGACCTAGTTTTCACTAGGAACTTTTCTGGCGATCCTTTGTGGGTTGAGGCAACTGTAATCCAAATCACGGGACCCAGGTCATACTGAGTAAAAAGCCGCGATGGAAGAATATGGAAACACCATATTGATCAGCTGCGTTCGAGGCTATAACCTAGTTTTTGCGACTCCGGTGACTCCAAAACTGAGGGGGGAGGGGATGCCGAAGAAACCGAATTCGAAACGGTAGAAAACATGAATGGAAAAAGTCAGCATTCGGGCATAACGCATGAAGAAGGATCAGAGATGGGGGTTAGCTCATCTCAAAGGGACACCTCGTTGGAGGCAAGCCCACAAAGGCTAGAGGACAATGAGGACATTAGTGGCACCGAGTTTTTCATTGAAGAACCACCGGCACCCGACTTGCCAGAAAATGTCCCGCCAAAACAAGATTATAGACAAGAACTGGGGGGACAGCATAAATCTAATAGACAGTCTAAACAACCTTCCTACCTCAGAGATTACATCACCACACCCCTTAAACGGAACCCGGGGGGAAGGGGTGTTATGAATTAATAAAAGTGCTTAAATAAATATTATTAAAACCTTTAGAAACGTGCAGGGTTCTAGCCCTGCACTTCTGATTGGTCGATAATAGCAACATCGGATTGGTCCATTGAGGAGAATCTGATTGGCTATTAGCGGGCCTCTTTCATTGGTTAAGGGAGCTAGCGCTTCACGTTTCTTATTGGTTACTTGATCAGCGACTTGCCTATATATAGGGCTGTTGCTGCCGTAGTTTTTGCTCTGTTCCACAATGTTAAATAAAGAGTTGAAGTTCACTGTTCATCGTCTCGTCTCCACTTCTTGCACCCATGCGCAGAACTTAACAGTTATGATAAATGGAGAGTTAACAGACTTTATAGAAATAAGAAAAGAGACCAGACAAGGCTGTCCACTGTCACCTCTGTTGTTTGTGTTAACACTGGAAGTGCTGAATAGGAACATCAGAGAAGAAAAAGAAATAAAAGGAATGAAAATTTAAAAAGAAGAGTATAAATTACAAGCTTTTTTAGATGACCTGGTATTTATATTAGAGGATCCATTGGAGTCAGCACCTAAACTAATAGAAAAGATAGAAGAGTATGGGAAAGTAGCAGGTTTGAAAATAAATAAAGATAAAACAAAGATTTTAGCAAAGAACATGTTAGTAAGAGAAAAGAAAGAATTGGAGGAAGTTTGGGGGATCCAGGTCACAAATAAGGTTAAGTATTTAGGGATACACATAACATTAAGATGTAGCACACTTAAGGAGGATAATTATCTTAAACTTAAACAACAGATTGTGACAGACTTGATAAAATGGGAAAATTTACAATAATCACTGATTGGGAGAATATCTACAATTAAAATGAATGTATTGCCTAGAATCTTATACTTATTCCAGGCAATTCCAATCAGATTAGGGAAAGCATTTTTTGAAGATTTAAACAAAATAGTGCTAAAATACATTTGGCAGGGGAAGAAAGCGAGAATAAAACTTAAATTGCTACAAGATGCAAGAATAAGAGGAGGATTTGCTTTGCCCAATTGGGAATTATACTACCAAGCGACAAGTCTGATGTGGGTAAAGGAGTGGATAACACTAAGGCATACTAGACTTTTGAATTTAGAAGGACATGACTTGCTGTTAGGGTGGCATGCCTTCCTCTGGTATAAGGGAACTAAAATGCAGGGGTATTTTAGAAGACATTATATTCGAGAAGCGTTGTTTCTAAACTGGGAGAAGATAAAAAAGCAATATTATTTAAAAATTCCACTATGGTTATCTACTACTGATGCTTTTTCCGATCCAATAATATATAAAAAGGAACAAACAGTTAGATATGGTGAGATATTGAATGAAAAGGGTGAACTTAAATCTATGCAAGAATTGGAAGAACAAGGTGTAAAAATGAATTAGTTTTCATATTTGCAAATACAATTTACAATTTGATAAAGATGTAAAAACAGAAGGAATCTATGATAAGTTGACTGATTTAGATAAAATTTTGACAGGTACTGATGAAAAAGTAACAAAAAACCTTTATGGACATTTGCTAGAGTTTAAATTAGAGGAAGAACAAGTAAAAGAAACAATGATTGTGTGGGGGAAAATTTTTGGATATGGGATTGGCTTAGATAAATGGCAAAAATTGTGGTCTCAAAATTATAAAATGGCAATGTCAACTGCATATAAATAAAATTTGTATAAGAAGTTTTACAGGTGGCACTTACCCCCTGTTAAGCCTGTGTTCCCCAACCAGGGTTAAGAAGACAAGCTAAACAGAATATGCAGCGTTAGTCAGATAGGCACACAGATAAATGAGTGAGATAAGTTTGTATGTTTGTTAACATACAGTAAAAATAACAGATACGCTTGTGCTATCAAAAATATAGTTTATTCCATTTAGAGATTATAGCATAGTCAAAATAACAGTCCATTAGTCATGTATCATTCTAGTCAGTCCATTCAAGGATATTCAATTAGCAAAGTCCGTGTAGAATATCCAATGTCAGTTCACTTACAATAAATCAGTCCTTTCTCTCTCCCTTTCCAGTAGGAGAAAAATGCAGTCTTGAATTCATCCAGTAATTAGGGATCATAAAGCCAGAGAGAGCAAGCTGCCATTGTCTTGCTTCTTTTATGGTGCTATGACAACCACTCCCTTAATTACATTCCTACAGTTAAAGTTGCAGACACTTTAACTAACAAACTATTATTACATATTTATTATTTTACCTAAACAAGTTAGGGTAAACAATGTTATCCCTAACACCCCCGATGAGAATTGCGAGGATGTTCAAGAATAAATCGGATAAATGTTGGAAATGTCATCAGATATCTGGTTCACATTATCATATGTGGTGGACATGCTCGGATGCAAAAAGATATTGGACTATAATCCACACATGGTTGGAAAAAATGATAAAACAACACATGGACTTTAAACCTGAGATATTTTTATTGGAAATTATACTGGAAATATATTGTAAAGAATTGAAATATTTGATTGTAAATGTTTTAACAGCAGCTAGGGTTGTATTTGCTAAGAATTGGAAAAATGAAAAAACATCTATGCAGGAGGAAATTATTAAGAAAATCATGGACTGTGCCGAAATGAGTAAATTGACATTTGAAATTAGAGAACAAGAGGATAAACAATTTTATATGATATGGGATTTATTTTATCAATGGTTAGATAAAAGGACATGGTAAAAAAAATAGATTAATAAGCCTTACAATAAAAGTTAATAGATTGATATAGACTACAATATAAAATATATAACCATCGGATGAATGTATAAGATTAAATCATAATGAAAATTAGAATATCTTGTAAAAAATGATGGAAAAATAGTTTAGTCAAATGAATGTTTAATAATTCATATTACATAAGCACAAGCTAGATTGAAAAGTGAGAATTTATATAACTTGTGAGTAATGGTTAAAAAAAAAGGATTCCACAAAAGATTGTAACCAACTGACACACTGTATGTATATAATTGAAAGAGGGTTTTAAGTTTTTATGTTTTATTTGTATGTTTGTTGTAAAAAATAAAAACTTTGCTTAAGAAAACAAAAAAATCCAAAGGTGGTTTTCAAAAGGCAACTGAACCTCCTTCAGTGGTGGGATTCAATATTTTTACTACTGGTTCTGTGGGTGTGGCTTGGTGGGTGTGGCAGGGGAAGGATACTGCAAAATCTCCATTCGCACCCCAGTCCCGGGGAAGGATGCTATAAAAATCTCCATTCCCTCCCCGCTCCTGGAGGAAAGTTACTGCAAAATCCATTTCCCTCCCCATCCCACTAACCTGCTTTCCCGTTCCCTTCTCCTGTGCAGGGCAACAAAGAAGACCCAGCCGATCAGCTGGGACTCGGGAGGCAGAGAATGGGCAAGGCCAGTCAGCGGTGGTATTCCGAACTAGTCAAAATTTCTGCTACCGGTTTGCTGAACTAGTCAAAATTTCTGCTACCGGTTCTCCAGAACTGGTTAGAACCTGCTGAATGCCACCTCTGACCTTCTTGGTTTTTACCTTGAGAACATTTTGCTTCTTATCCAAGAAGCTTCTTCAGTTCTGTTTCTTGGATGAGAAGTGAAACATGCTCAAGGAAAAAACCCAAGAAAGTCCAGTTGCCTTTTGGAAAACCACCTTTGGGATAACCATGATTTAGATGATTGAGAATCTTCATAGCTATTAACAAAATGTGCTATTTTTGAATGAACCAGAAAATATCCGTTGGTAGCTGGTAAGTGTGAAGGGCTTCTGATGATATTATCAAAATGTGGGTAGGCTAGCACAGGTCAAGATCATGTGAAAGGTGTCACGGTTATTTCACCTCCATATGATTATGTGGATTGAGTAGCCAAGCCCATGCTCCTGAAATTGGTCATCAACTGGTTAAATTTTGGTTAGGGCCTGATGGTTCCATAGATTTTGGGATTTCCTTTCACCCTGAGCCAAATGTTCCAGATGAGTACATATCTTACATCGTACTACCACAGAAGAAGGCCTATTTGCTGTCTGCACTAGATGAGACACAAAGCTCTTGGCAAGCTCTCTGCATCTAAAAAGGAATCACATTTCAAATTTTAAAACTTGCCTTAAGAAAACTGTAGCTATGTTTTGGAGGTTGATATTTTGACCATTAGTCCCTTCAAAAAATCAATCATGCAAATTTAATTAAGCATTTCAGCATTTATAACTATGCCCAAATTATCTTGATCTGATCTTTCTGTGAGAAAACAGCTTGCAATGAAGCACTATAGTATACTTAATTTGTCATTTTTGCAATTCAGAAAGTGATAGTTCTCCAGTGACCCAAATTGACACTAGAATGATACTGACTTCTTTATACAGTGCTGCAAAGATGAGATCAGATGCTGCTACATATTGCTTGGAAATTTCCCATGCAAGTATATTTGTTCTTGTCAGAAGGATGCTTAAGTGGGAAATTACACGTAAATGATGGCATTACTCATGGATGTGGAATTTGCATATCAAGTGTAATGAGTCTGCCACCATATGATTGCTTCATAGAAGAACATATTCCATATAAAGTGACTGCATATAAAACACATTTTAAGGGGAAAATGCATCAAGCATCTTTAGCACAAGAAAGTAAATTCACATGACTAAAAGGCCAAGAAGAGTTACAGCAAAGATGTTCGACTAAGACAGAACCACTTGATCTTAAAATATTATCAGGCCTATCAAATAATAAAAGTCTAGACCTAGCACAAATATATATTTATATTAGGCCTAGACTTTTATTATTAGTCCCAGTTGTTTATTATTAATACAATTCCTATTGTGGGTTAAGCAACAATAGAAAAAGTATCTGTCAACTCGTAAAGCACTTCTGGCTTTCTCTTGAGTTGCCATAGGCAGGAGGGGGGAGAACTGCTGGAACAGCTTGGTTGCTATGACCAGAAGCACATTCCACGCATACCTTTCTCCAGATTGTATCCCAGGTTGCTAGAGCCAGCTGGAGAGGCGTGTTTGCTACAGCCCGTGAAAGTGCTCCATTGGAGAATGTAATTTATGACACATCCTGGAAGGAGGGGGGAAAACAGGGTCATAGGTGGGCAGTAAATTACGTGGGGCAGAGGCAACTGCACTTGGGAAAATGCCGACATGTTGCTTCTAATAAATAATTGGATTTCTTTTGAAACTTGGCTCAAGGCTCATGAATTAATTAGGGCATCCGTTGGAACCCTGACAGTGTCTTTCTTGTGAAACAACAAGCTGTTTTCAAAAGATTCATGAACATTCCACACCTTAACATATTTAATCCCAAACTATGAATTAGATTCCTTTGAGTGCATCAAGAAACAGAATTCATTAAGCAACAGAAGGATTTCATCAGCCAGATATTGCAATCAAAATTATCTGACTTTCTAGCACAAATTTATAAAATACTGGGGTTGCACACCAAACAATTTCTTACCTCTTCTTAAAGAAATGTATCCAGATTGGAAGATACAACCCTTAGTACTCCTAAAAGCTTTGATAGGCAGAATGTTTAAAGATGTGATAAAACTTAGTGATTGGATATTTAGGTCAATGTCGAAGGGCCCAGAATGTTCCTCAAAATGTCACTTCATGGTGACAAAGCAAAATTTTAATAAGGGGAAAAAAATCTGAATTTTCTTGTGGCCTACGCCCATCATTTCTCCCTATAATTGCTTCCCTGATGCTCAATTGTTTCCTATTATCATTCTTATTTCCAGTCCAATTTGTAACAGACCCACTGATTGCAATGCTTTCTAGCCATCTGGATCAGTTCCTTTCTTTAAGAAAAAAAGAGACAGAACTAATTTTTAAAAAGAAGGAATAAGAACAGCAGTGACAAGATCATCATTGTAGCATTTTAGCAATAATTCATTCCCTGATGCCAGCCAAGTTTTAATAGACACATGTTTAGACAAGTGAACTAATCCAGTTTGGAATTAACCAGAAAGGGAGAAGAAAAGGAGATTGGAAGTGATGGGCATAGATTGATATCAGGTTCTTAAGCCTATATAGAAGTTGAAATGAACATGCTTGCCACGTTTTGAGAAATTATTATACAAGAGATGAAAAATTAATTAATTGACATGTTCATAATCAGTCAGAAAAATTTAAAATTTATCCAGAGCTGAGGTGACGATCAATTCCACCTCACCTAATCAGGTATCTTGGAATGTTTGTCTCCTGTAAAAGTATTTAGCAAAAAGCTGTCCTTCCACCAGCATACTTGGTTTTATATTGTAACATGGAACAAAACAAGCTGATTGTCATTCAATACTAAGCAGCTTGGAAGTCACCGTACTTTCCAGTTTTCCATTACTATTCGGGTAACTCACATTCCACTCACCAAGGGGAAAATCTAATCCATTTCACTCCCCTCTGAGCCACGTCTGAGAACTTTGAAATAGTTTTATGAAATTGCACCATATATAAAGAGATTTCTCTTGGGCACACTAAAAATACAATTAGAAGTTCTTGAAATATGCCTCTAAAGCACCTGGTGTTTGAAACACAGATATCCCACTACGACACTGTGCCCTTTATCCAAAAATAAAATCTACTTTAAGGACAAGGCCATTGTATTCATGATGAGTTTCAACTAATGTTCGTATATGAAACAGATTGGCCTAATACTGCATGAAAAACCACACTGCCTCACCCAGAGGTATTCTCAAAACACAGCCAGATTTCTTGACAAGTTAAACTTGAGAAAGAAATAAAATTTTATTCTTGTTCTTCATTGCTGCAACTGCCTTTTTACTATATCGACCCATGGTGAAGCGGCAATGCACACTATCTTTTCTGATTTTTGAAAACATTAAAATAATGTTTGGAACAATTATTTGCTGCAGTAGGCCTTTTCATGGGAGAAAAGTAGAATCACAGCATGTTCATGCAATTACTTTGAAGGGAACCCCTCCCCCATAAATGTATTTTATGTAAATCCATTTTATTTCCTGCTTCTCACTAAGTTATGAACAATCCCCCTTTCTTCCCAACAAACAAAATAGCAGCGAGATAACTTTGTTAAAGTATTAGAATGACATTATGAAGAAAATAATTCTTTTCCTCTACTGTGGACTTCAAAAAGAAATGCCACCACTTATATAGTCAGCATGGTACCAACTATGCACAAGTGGAAAATAGCAGGGGATCTGAGACAACCTAAGTATGCAAAACTACAAATAGTCTTTGTGGAGAAAAGCCACAAGGTTCATTTATTCTAACATCTTGTTTCCATGCTTGGCTTCAGTGAAGCCAAGCAAACTTCAAGAAGGGATGAATTCTTTTTCAATGAAAAAAATATAATCTCATGACCAAAAATCAATGTAAGACCACATTTGGTAGTGGGGAAATAATGAAAAAAAATGCCATTTTCTTCAGGTGTACATATTTCTTCAACTTCACTTAGTGAAAAGATTGAATCAGTAATGCTATGATACTTGATTAGCATGCACACCCAAATTACAAAACACAAACTCCACATCCTTTTTATATACGTATTTTGATTATTAATCAATTTCATTCATAGTAGAACATGATATAAGATGTAGACCATGACAGAATTCTAGGAATAGCAAAATGAAAAATGAAAAAAAAATCAACAGAAACATTAGAGCAAGTAGTGTAGCTTCTTTTGGGGAAAAAAATTTGAGGCTTTTTAACACAGACAAATGCTGTGGGTGGAGAACATGACTCAGGCTTATAAACATATGCATGAGAGATTTTAGATAGGGAAAATTCACTCTATGAAGTTGAATTGTGGAGTGTTTGGGACACATAAAGGAAGTACTTCCACCTAGTGATTGTTATCAACATGCTAATCTTTAAAGAGCAAAAAGATAAATCCATAGAAGGTAAATTTATCAGTATATCTTACTTGTTTAATTTCATAGCAGCTCTTATTATGAACTACAATCCTGACTGCTCATGAAATAATAGAACATAAAAACACGTATCCACGGCAGAAATTCCCTGTATCCTGGGCAGTGGTGGGATTTGAAATTTTTTACTACTGGTTCTGTTGATGTGGCTTGTTGGGCATGGCAGGGGAAGGATACTGTAAAATCTCCATTCCCTCCCACTCCTGGGGGAAGGATACTGCAATATCCTATTCCCTGCTCACCCCACTAACCGGCATTCCAACTCTGTTCTCCTATGCAGGGCAACAAAAGAAGACCCAGCCGATCAGCTGGGACTCAGGAAGCAGAGAATAGATGGGGGTGTGGCCAGTCAGAGGTTGTATTTGCTGGTTCTCTGAACTACTTAAAATTTCTGCTACCGGTTCTCCAGAACTGGTCAGAACCTGCTGAATACTGTTGTAAATTAATAAAAGTGTTTGAATAAAGTTTGTTGAAACCTTAAAGCAAAGTGCAGGGTTCTGGCCCTGCATTTCTGATTGGCCGATAATAGCGATATCGGATTGGTCCGTTCAGGAGAATCTGATTGGCTATTAACGAGCCCTTCTCATTGGTTAAAAAGAGTTAGCGTTCTTGTGTTTTCATTGGCTAAAATACCCAAGAGCTTGCCTATATAAAGGGGGCTGTTGAGGCCGTTTAGAGAGCTGTTGCACCATGTTAAATAAAGAGTTGAAGTTCATTGTTCGTCGACTCATCTCCGCTTTTTGCGCCACACACCGAACATAACACTGGCGACGAGGGTGGGATGTGGAGACGTCAGAGCAGACTGAACACTACAAAAAAGCGATAACAGAGCACGTGGCTGAAATGCACCAACGGCAGAACCATGTCCGGCAGCGTCATACCACCCACTCCATTCGACCCGGCACAAGAAGTCTGGGACTCATATACGGATCGCTTCCAGATGTTTCTGGAGATCAACAATTTGAAGGATGCCACTACCGGAAAGAAACGGGCGGTATTCCTAACTTATTGTGAGCCAACCGTATTCAAGATGGCCAAAGCACTAGCGAAGCCGGCAGAAGTGAAGTCCATGGACTGGGATGTCCTCGAACCCCTGCTAAGGGCCCACTATGCACCGACCGTAGCAACGCTCGTGAGAAGGCATGAATTTTACCAGAGAGATCAGCAGAAGGGTGAAAGTGTTGCAGATTTCATAGTGGATCTCCGGAATCTAGGAGGCCTATGTGGTTTGCCGACCTTGAAGAAGCTCTGAGAGACAGAATAGTTCTGGGACTAGATGCACCAGGCATGCAAAGTAAGCTGATGGCGAAAGGCGACATCAGCCTTACAGATGCCATTGCTGACGCTACTGCAGCAGAAGCAACCAGGAAGTCAGCTGCTCGAATGCGCCACGCCCACGCTCTGCTTCACCAATTCGCCAGCGAAGTTTCACCTCACTTAGAAGAAACGGCAATGACAGCCTACCACGAGGACCTCAAATTGTCATCAGAAAGCGATGAAGAAGAGGTCAACCAGCTCCGGTCTGAACGAGACCAACGCCAGAAATCGCAGTACCAATGTGCTGGTTGTGGGGCAAACCACCCCCAATCAGACTGCAAATTCCTCGACACGCTCTGCCATGTGTGCGGGAAAAGAGGCCACATCGGACGGGTCTGTAGAAGCAAGCAAGGACCCAGCCAAAAAGCGAGGGGGCCTAACTACCGCCAATCTACAGGAAGCCGTCCTGCAAAGCGAGAACTCTTGAACCACCAATGGAACAACCACTCCTACAGAAACAAACCCCTAAACCACTCAATGAAGCGAGAAGAGGCACACCAAACTATTACGATTGGTCACGCCTCATCACTGGACGCCAAGAAGATCCGGGTCAAGGTGGCCATCGAAAACCAGCCTTGTATGATGGAAGTCGATTCAGGATCGTCTCTTTCGATGGTTTCCTGGAAGACTCTCAAGCAACTCATCCCTACCATCCGGCGACAAGAACTCCGGTTCCAAAGAATCATACTCAAAGATTATCAAGGGAATCGAATTCCAGTCGTGGGATCCAGCCAAGTCCGTGTCTCCTTTAAAAATCGTACTGCATCTCTACCCTTGACTGTAGTCGACAGGGATCGGCCCAGCTTGTTAGGCCTCCAATGGTTCGCTCCACTTGGAATTGAGGTAGCTGGCATTCACCGAACCAGCAGCAATGACTGGGAAGAGGATCTCGTCCAAGAATTCCAGGACGTCTTTGCAGACAAACTAGGCGAGTACAAGGGGACCCCGATATCATTTAACCTCAACCCCGAAATAGCTCCCATCCGCCTTAAGCCTCGTCGAGTCCCATTTGCCCTTAAAGCAAAGATTGATGAGCAGCTTGATAAATTAATAGCCCAGGGGATGTTAGAACCAACCGACCATTCTCCCTGGGAAACCCCAATCGTGACACTCATCAAGCCGGATGGGTCAATAAGAATTTGTGGGGACTACCGAGCCACCCTGAATCACACCCTGCAGCAAAACACTTACCCGGTACCGGTGGTGCAACACCTTCTCCATTCCCTGGGGGGCGGAAAAGTCTTCGCTAAACTAGATCTAGTCCAAGGGATAAAAGGCATTGTCCCCTATTTTGATGACGTTTTAATTGCTGCTCCGACTCAAGAAATACTAAGGGAGCGCCTGGGGTTGGTTCTGCAGAGATTTAAAGACGGGTCTCAAAGTTAAGAAAAACAAGTGTCAACTATGTACTGATCGAGTAGAATTTTTAGGATATTTAATAGATAAACAGGACATTCACCCCACCGATAGCAAACTTAGGGCAATCAAAAATGCCCCAAGACCCTGAAATAAGGCAGATCTCCAAGCGTTCCTAGGCCTTATCAATTTTTATAATGTCTTCCTGCCTCACAAGGCAACCGTAGCCAAACCCCTACATCGTTTATTAGACAAAAAAGCAACCTGGGTTTGGGGGCACCGAGAGGAACAGGCGTTTCGACAAGTAAAAAACTTATTGACCTCCGACACTGTTTTGATGCAGTATAATGAGACTTTGCCTTTGACTGTTACTTGTGATGCATCACCTTTCGGAGTGGGCGCCATTTTGAACTACGTTTTACCAAATGGAAGTGAAGCCCCTATATAAGTTGCAACACTGCCCGGGGAAAGCCATTCACCATGCTGACGCATTAAGCCGTGCACCGCTTCCAGAAACCGTTGACGACCCTGCTCTGACTGTCACAACATTGCAGATCGAGACACTCCAAAAACCGCTGCTGACAGCTCGCGATATCGCAATTGAAACTAAACGCGATTCCATTCTAGCACGTGTCCTCAGCTGGGTAGAATGTGGATGGCCATTGGACCAAATCCCTGACAATTACGCCCCCTTCAAAAGTCGACAGATGGAACTGTTTTCCCAGAAGGGCTGCATCATTTGGGGCGACAGAGTCGTTATCCCAGAGCGGTTATAGAGAGCGGTATTGAGAACCTTGCACAATGGCCACCCCGGCATCGTGCACATGAAAGCACTCGCACGAAGCTATGCATGGTGGCCGGGCATAGACAAGCAGATCGAAGCCTGGGAAAAGACTTGTTCCAAATGCCAGGAAGTCAGCAATGCCCCACCGAAAGCAACCCCAACAGAATGGGAAACACCCAAGGGACCATGGTCCCGTATTCATCTGGACTTTGCGGGACCTACGAAGGGACACACATTTTTATTAACAGTGGATGCCTACTTGAACTGGCTCGAAATCCATGAGATGAAAAATACAACTACCGAATCAGTCATCAGGAAATTGGACAGATCAATTGCAACACACGGATTACCGGACGTTCTGGTATCCGACAACGGGCCCCAGTTTACCACGCTTTTTTTTTAACAGTACCTGGTGGACCGCGGTATTTGCCATGCGCTAATTTCACTGGCGCATCCTGCTGCTAATGGAAGGGCCGAGCGCATGGTATAATTCGTCAAAAGAACTCTACATAAAATGGACTATGGCGATATTGAAGACAAGATTAACCGGATACTCCTTTTGCAGCACATCACTCCACACAGCATCACCAACAAAACTCCCGCTGAGTTATTGATGGGACAGAAACTCCGCTCCCACCTGGACTGACTACACCCATCGTACGAACCTGAAAAACCACATGGATCCAGCGGGAAATGCCGAAATTTCCAGGTAGGCGACTTGGTTTTCGCGAGAAACTTTTATGGTGACCCATTGTGGGTCGAGGCAACTGTAATCCAAGTAACCGGACCCAGATCATACCGAGTGAAATGTTGCGATGATAGAATATGGAAGTGCCATATTGATCAGCTGCATTCAAGTCTGCAGTCGGGGGTCTGCGATTCCGATGATTTCCAAACTGAGGGGGGAGGAGATGCCGAGGAGGCTGAGTTTGGAACGGCGGAAGGCACAAGTGGAACTGCTCAGACTCAACATGTAAAGAAGGATTGGGGACAGGGGTTAACTCACCTCAAAGAGATATCGAGGATATTAATGGGAATGGAAGTTTAGATACAGAATCAGAGGCACCCTGTTCACCAGATAACGTCCTACCCCAACAAGACTCTAGACAAATACCGGGAGGACAGCGTAAATCAAATAGACAATCAAAACAACCTGCCTACCTCAAAGATTACGTTATCGCACCCCTTAAACGGAACCTGGGGGGAAGGGGTGTTGTGAATTAATAAAAGTGTTTGAATAAAGTTTGTTGAAACCTTAAAGCAAAGTGCAGGGCTCTGGCCCTGCACTTCTGATTGGCCGATAATAGCGATATCGGATTGGTCTGTTCAGGAGAATCTGATTGGCTATTAATGAGCCCTTCTCATTGGTTAAAAAGAGCTAGCATTCCTGTGTTTTCATTGGCTAAAATACCCAAGAGCTTGCCTATATAAAGGGGGCTGTTGAGGCCGTTTAGAGAGCTGTTGCACCATGTTAAATAAAGAGTTGAAGTTCACTGTTCGTCGACTCATCTCCCTTCTTGCGCCACGCACCGAACATAACAAATACCACCTCTGATCCTGGGGCAATAGTCCCCCATAATCTTTGCAGTCTCATTCTTCCCCATTGCTTGGATACACAATTAATCATATTTTGAAGCAACCTACTATCAAAACCAGGAAGGTACCATTGTCTTCATGGTCTGTTTGAATGCATCCCCAAAGCATGTGGTCGGTAAATGGAGAAGCAGAGTGCTCTTGGCTTTTACCTAAGTCTTTTATACTGTTATATTCCTGCATCCCATTTATTTCCACTTGCTTTTTTTTTTTGCTACACTGACTGATAAACTATTAAGAGTTTGTTTAGGGCAGGAATAGCAATTTAGGCCAAAAACATAGCAATAGCAATTTCACTTAGACTTATATACTGTTTCACAGTGTTTTACAGTCCTCTCTAAGCAGTTTACAGAGTCAGCATATTGCCCCCCATCCAAACAATCTGGGTCCTCATTTTACCAACCTCGGAAGGATGGAAGACTGAGCCTGGTGAAATTCAAACTGCCAAATTGCAGGCAGCCAGCAGTCAACAGAAGTAACCTACAGTGCTGCATTCTCACCACTGTGCCACACAAATCCTTGTGTTATGAACCAGCTTAATCCTTATTTATGTGCTGATTAAAACACAATTTTCATTATTGCACCACCAAAAATCAAGGATTGTAATTCAAGAAGCATGTTAAATATTCTGCAGGAGTTGATAAATGTGTTAGTTCATTCATGGTATGAAGCTGATGATCTGAAAGAATTCCAAACATTTCTGTTTAATAAGCTAAAATGGAAGTATAAATTTCCATTTGTTGCTAATAGAAATTGAAGTTTTTGAGTTCAGTGTAAGAAGTAGTTTGTGGCATTTCATACAAATTACTTAAGAAGAATAATGTTAATACCCAGTTATTTTGATTGCAGCTACAAAGATTTAGTGGTCTTTAGAATCTTATCACATTATATACTACTACTGGTATATTACTGCACAAAAGCAACAGCTATTGTTTTCATTTTGTGATGTACCAGTAAAGTCCTGGTCACACTATACAGATAGTTTTTGAATAGCTTTATCACTTTCAATGCTATCTATCAATGTGAAACACAAACTGCATATAAGATGCTCAAAAGCATTTTAACATCGTAGATGAAACTCTGAAAGAAAGAAAAAAGCCCAAAGCTTTGTTAGCAACCAAACCAAGCCTTTATTCTATTTTTTTTTACCACCTACAAATTCAATTCAAAATCAATCAAAAACGTCTGCTTCAGCACAGCAGAAAGAAAAAAGCAATTAAGAATAACTTAAGAGGA
Organism: Hydrophis major; assembly: GCA_033807585.1. Lineage (NCBI taxonomy): Eukaryota > Metazoa > Chordata > Lepidosauria > Squamata > Elapidae > Hydrophis > Hydrophis major. Next base: position 327,304,123 of record CM066328.1, on the reverse strand, counting down.
GCCAGAAGACATCTAAATACACCGGGTATTATTATTACATACTATATTTGAACATTCACCCCTAGAATGCAAGGATCTGAATTTATTCATTCACTCATTTATTCATCAAAATATCAAGTAGCGAACTGGAGGCTGTCCAATGACATAGCACCATGCTGACAGCAACAACAATATTAGATTGTGGGGCTCGCTCCATACCTCCATCAATCTTTTTATTCAATTGAGTTGGAAAAGTAAGAAAAGAAATTTAAATCGGGGAAGGTAACAAAAACTTTCTCAGACTTGTTTAGAAAAGAAACATATTTAAATATTTACCAGTGCAATTCTTTCGAAAGTTGGGGTTCTCTAGTGGATGACCCCACAGGCGGCATTGGAAACGATGTTGCCAAAACTCAGGGAACCAAGGATTTCTTTTGTTGGTCTCCAGTCTTATTTTCAAAAAGTAGTCATCAAATGATAAGACTTCTGGAGACTGCAGTTTAATGGTGATGCCTCCACTTGCTTCTGCTTCATAACCTTCAATGACTTCATCTCTATCTGCCCATCCATCACTAGAAGAAGAAGAATGCTACTGTTAGATCAATGCATATATCCAAATTGTATTAAAGCAGAAACTCTGTAATGCATCAAAAGACCATGGCAATATAAAGAAAAGCATGCTTATATTATACCACCCCTTTCTCATCATTCTCATCTTATATGAGCCACGGTGGCGCAATGGTTAGAGTGCAATACTGCAGGCTACCTGTGCTGCCTGCCGGCTGCCTGCAATTTGTCAGTTCAAATCTCACAGGCTCAGGGTTGACTCAGTCTTCTATCCTTCTGAGGTCAGTTAAAATGAGGACCCAAATTGTTGGGGGCAATATGCTAATTCTGTAAACCGCTTAGAGAAGGCTATAAAGCATTGTAAAGTGGTGTACAAGTCTTATTGCTATTGCATTATTTAACATTATTTAATTATTTAAATATTTCTTCCTCTGATAATATCTTATCTCTTGTTTCTCCAAATTATCAATATGGTGACTACTACTACTACTACTACTACTACTACTACTACTACTACTATTATTATTATTATTATTATTATTATTATTATTATTATTATTATTATTATTATTATTATTATTTGTAGCAATAGCCCCCTCCTGCGTCCTGCTGTGCTACCTCACCATGGCGGGAACAGTGGAGATGAGTGGAGAAATCTGTATGTGTATGACAAGAATATCCATTCCCAGCGGGGTCACCCAAGGTATGATCGTTAGCTGTCCAGCTAAATCAAGCAGGTACCTATATTGAGCAGTAGTGACATACAAGAAGATGGCAGAAACAGTGACAAGGCAGAGGCATCAATTCATACTATGGGGGGAAAAGGCAATGTCACACCTGCATTTTTATATCAGGAAAATTGCATGGATGGTGAATATAAAATTGTTGATGAAGGGCAAGAGAAGAAGAGGGTGAGCAGAAGCAAGGTGGGGGAAGTCAGAGTGGTGATGAATGCATGTTTGAAAGACGTGAAGGATCAGGTTAGGAAAAAATGATCAGGAAGAACGTCTGTCTATGGGGTTGCTGAAAGTTAACACTGACTTTTTTTTGTAATTAAAAAAAAAATACTTACAATAAATCCATCTTTCATTCAAACAGTGTGTCGACTGGGTAGATTGTAATTAGTACTTTTCTTATCAATATAATAATAATCACATTTTTTTAGCTATTATCTGTTATATCTATTATCTTTATAATGATCTTAACTTATTTCTCTATATATCCATCTACTCAATTTTAACTTGTTTTATTTTCCAGCCATTGATAAAATAGATCCCATACTGTGTAATATTCTGTTTCTTCTGTTTCTTTAATTGCCAATGTTAATCTATTCATCTCGGCACATTCAAATATTTTCTTAATCACTTTTCCCTCTGCCAATATTTTATGGCTTTTCCAATTCTGAGCAAATCCAATCCTAGCTGCTGTTAATACATGAATAATTAAATATATTTCTTCTTTGCTGTGACATTCAGGTACCATCCCTAACACAAATATTTCAGGTTTCAAATCTATATGTTGCTTTATCATTTGTAGTTAAGATACTAGCAAAGTACAGCATTTTTACTTAGCTAACACAGCTCCTGAAGATTATCTGATAATTTAACCCAGAGGATTGTAAAGTATATCCTAATATGATAGAATGGGGACGAATGCATAACAAAATTGTTCAGGATAGCCAGCAGGGTGACTTCTGGATTTCTAAATGCTGGCTCACAAAGTGTTAAGATCACAATTTAGTGCTTTATATTTTTCTGCCTCCAAAGACTCATAGCTTGGAGTTTAAATGCAAATGCAAGTCAGACTGCATTTAATTTTTTATATGCACGATCATGTCACCAGAAAAACAGACTAAAGTGTCTGCTGCCATCTAGAATAATACCAGAAGCTCTTTCTGTCATGGAAAGAGCTTAATTTGCTGGCTCCTCACAGCAGCCAAGTGGGCTACAAAATCAATGAGACTTTAGCATAAAGAATTTACATATCTGACCTGAGACCACTTCCAAAGGTTGTTCAAGATATTCAAGAAAGAAAGAAAAAAGTACACAGATTCCTTGGGAGGAGTATATATTAAGCCTGAAGCACAAAAATAATTTCATGTAGGCAAAACATCAGAAAGGTTTTAACTGCTCCTTAAAGCACAGACAAGGCTGTGTGCATTCTGTGAATCCAGTGCCTTGCATCTGCATCACTATAAAATTATAGTCAAAGACAGGGGTGGGATTCACATTTTTTAACTGGTTCTGTGGGCGTGGCTTAGGTGGTGGGCATGGCTTGGTGACTGGGTGACTTGGTGACATGTGACTGGGTGGACATGGCTTGGTGGTCATGTTATTGGCTGGGTCATAAAACATAGAAACAAACAGAAGCTCAGCTGGATCAGACCAGGGCCCAGGGCTGGGATTCATTTTTTTAAACAACCGGTTCTGTGGGTGAGGCTTAGTTGGTGGGCATGGCTTGGTGTTCATGTGACTGGCTGGGCATGGCCAACTCAACATCACTCACATCGTGGCACGCATCTCCTCGCCTGGCCTCTCGTGACTGTGGGGATGCCGCAACAGTCGTAAGTGTGAAAAATGGTCATAAGTCACTTTTTTCAATGCCATTGTAACTTTGAATGGTCACTCCACACAAGGAGGAAAAAAACTCCAGAGAAGTTCCTGAGACAGGAAGTCTAGTCCTGCCAAGAATGTAATAAGGGTTAACGGAGAGGCAGTTTCTGTAAACAACACCAAAATGTTTCCTTCCTGCTTTCCTTACAGGATTAGGCCAGTAATTTCTTCTAACAAACGGTTCTCTGAACTGCTTAGAATGTTAACAACCTGTTCTAGCAAATAGGTGCAAACTGGTAGAATCCCACACCTGGTCAAGGAACTTAAGGATAGTCATTTAAATCAGAGGTCCACAAACTTGGCAACTATAAGACTTGTGGACCTGAACTCCCAGAATTCTGGAAGTTGAAGTCCACAAGTCTTAAATTGCCAAGTGTGGAGACCTCTGATTTAAAGGATTCTGGGACAATGAAATTTCCTAGCAGATGATAGTCCTATAGTCTTTTTTACAGATTTATAACATACACTAAAATTTCTCAATCTTTACAACTTTAAGCTGTGTTGACCTCAACTCCCAGAACCCTCTGCTGGCTGGGAAAATTCTGGGAGTTGAAATACACTACAGGCCTAAATTCTAATCTGTATGGATTAACCATAATATATGTCTGAATACTATTAATGATGTGTTTTCAACAATCAAGATGACTGCCAGTTTTCTACAAGCAGTCCTAATTTGGTTGCTTAGTGTTGCACAACTATGGCAACAGCAAAATTCTTTTATTGGAAGAAGTCACACAAGGAGAAGCAGTCCAAAAAGAGAATAGTTTTCTCTTCCTTGGGATTCACCTGGGATGTCACCCACTGACATTATTCCATTTAATTAAAGGCATCCCAAGGGAGTGTCCTTTTTTTTAGCTTCAAAAGCTAATCACAGAACTCCATATCATGTTTGGGGTCTTAGCTTAGTGCTTGCTGTGTAAACGGATTCATTCTTTGTCACAAAATACAATTGGTGGCTTAGTGTATTGACCTAATTCAGGGGCGTCAAACTCACAGTGTCATGGCGGTATTATGTGATGTATGGGGGCTTTCCCCCCCTTTGCTAAACTGAGTGGGCACGTGGCCAGCATGTGACACATCTGGTCCGCATGCCATGAGTTTGACACCTCTGGCCTAATTCTTTAGTGCTGCCCATAACTTAGAGAAAGAGTCAATGTGAGAGTTGGATCACAACAGACAAAATGCTACACAGCTAGATGGCAGTATCCAGTGGGCAGTGGTTGATTTTAGAAAGTTCACTGGGTTATAAATCTTGTTACTGTTTATATGAGAGACAACATGAGACTTCTAGAACTGTAGGATGTTGAAAGCAGAAAAAAATATTCCAGTAGGAGACAATAGAGTGATTTATTGTTGTCAACAAAACTATATGAATGAAGGACCAACAGTTTCTTACCCTTGGCTTGATTAGAAGAGAATTCTTCAAATGTTTCTTTGGATTATCAACCACTGTGGCAGATATATTACCTATGCATAGTTTTTGCACGGTCTGCTGCTAGTGTATTATCAAATAAGGATTTGGTGTTTCATTTAACCTTATTCCCTATTTGTTATGTCTGCTCTTTGTTCATAGGGAAGGGGTAAATATAGTTACATTTTGCCAATTGCTATTGACTTTTATGAATCCTTGTCTTAATTCCAAATCTTAAATTAATGAACTGATCCTGTAACAACCATACACATTTTTGTCTGAAAGATTGTCAGGCACAGAAATGGAAATCAGGCACAAGACAGATCACATTAGAATTCAAGCATAATAGTGTAGAGGATTAATAAAGAGTTACAATAAGGAGTGTTATGGACTAAGCCAACGCAGCGATTCAACTCTCAACAACTTTACTTGACAGCAGGCTTATAATCCTGCACTTCTTATTGGCCCGTAGATAGCGAGTCGTGATTGGTCGTTTTTGGCCTGTCTGATTGGCTGTTAATGGGGCCGCCTGATTGGATGCTTGTGAAAGCAGTTAACTCAATTCATTGGCTGTTTTGACAGCAGCCAGCTCTATAAAAGAGCTGCTGCTGCCCAAGTATTTTGCTCTGTTCTTTTCTGTTAATAAAGAGTTGAAGTCACTGTTCGATGTCTCGTCTCATCTCCGTTTCTTGCGCCCATGCCCAGGACTTAACACTGGCAATGAGGGTGGGATGCGGAGATGATAGAGCTGACTAAGAATGCATCAAACAAGACAGAGCACATGGCAAAAGAGCACACGCAACAAATGGTAAGATGACCAGTGGCGCCATACCACCCGCTCCATTCGACCCAGCAACCAAAGACTGGGACTCATATATAGATCACTTCCAGATGTTCCTGGAAACCAACAACTTAAAAGATGCTACACCTGGCAAGAAACGAGCGGTGTTCCTGACTCATTGCGGCCCCGCCATTTTCAAAATGGCTAAAGCACTAGCAAAACCGGCGGAAGTGAAGACCATGGATTGGGATACCCTTGCTCCAATCCTCTGGGCCCATTACGCACCCACAGTACCCACACTGATACGAAGACACGAATTTTACCAGAAGGACCAACGGAAGGACGAGAGCATTGGTAATTTCGTAGCTGACCTCTGGAACCTAGGAGGCCTTTGTAGTTTTGCAAACTTAGAGGAAGCCCTAAGATACCGTAATAGTTCTGGGTTTAAATGCATCACACGTGCAGAGTAAACTGATGGTGAAAGGCGAAATCAGCCTTACAGATGTCATCGCTGACACTACTGCCGCAGAAGCAACAAGGAAGTCAGCTGCTTGAATGCGCCGAGCGAACGCACCGCTTCGCCAACTCACCAACGAGAGCCCACTTGCCACTGAAAAGCATGCTACCACTACCCACCACGAAGACCTCGAATCATCCTCAGACAGTGATGAAGAGGAAGTCAACTGGCTCCGCTCAGAATGAGAGCAAAGGAACCAGAGACATCCGCACCAATGTGCTGGTTGCGGGGCAAACCACCCGCAATCGGACTGCAAATTCCTCGATGCACTCTGCTGTAACTGTGGAAAAAAGGGCCACATCGCGAAGGTCTGCAGAAGCAGACGAGAGTCCAGTCCCAACTGAAGGGAGAACAACCTCCATCGGGAGATAGGCAAACCTCCTGAGAACCGGGACCGTATGAACCACCAATGGAACAACCACTACTACTACAGAAACCAAGCACCTGCCTCCTCAACGAGATGAGAAGAGGCCCACCAAACCATTATCATTGGCCACGCTTCATCGTTCGATGCAAGAAAGATCCACGTAAAGGTTACTATTGAGAATTGTCCGTGCGTGATGGAAGTCGATTCGGGATCATCCCTATCGATGGTATCTTGGAAAACCCTCAAACAGCTGATCCCTGCCATTTGCCGCCAGGACCTCAGCATGCAACAAATCATCCTGAAAGATTACCAGGGAAACAGAATTCCAGTTGTCAGTTGCAAGTATCTTTTAAGGACCGCACAGCGACGCTTCCCCTGACTGTCATCGATCGTGACCGACCCAGCTTGTTAGAGTTACAGTGGTTCGTGCCACTCGGGATTGAACTAGCCGGCATACACCAAACCAGAAGCTACGACTGGGAAGAGGCTCTCATCCAGGAATTCCAAGACATGTTCACAGGAACATGAGGCAAGTACAAGGGGACCCCTATATCATTTAATCTCAACCCCGAGGTAGCTCCCATTCGGCTTAAGCCTCGTCGGATACCTTTTGCCTTAAAGTTGAAGATCGATGAGCAGCTAGATAAACTGATAGCCCAGGGTGTATTGGAACTGATTGACCACGCCCACTGGGAAACCCCGACAGTAACACCCATGAAGCCGGATGGTTCGTTAAGAATTTGTGGGGATTACCGGGCCACCCTAAATCATGCTCTTCAACAGAGCGCTTACCCAGTTCCAGTGGTTCAACACCTTTTTCATTCCCTGGGTGGCGGAAAAATATTTGCGAAATTGGACTTAGCTCAGGCGTACCAGTAGACGCAGCAACTGCGGAAGCCCAGACGATAGTTACACATAGAGGTGCTTTCAAGTGCAATAGACTCCAATTCGGAGTAAGCGTGGCGCCGGCCATTTTCCAAAGTTTAATGGAGAGACTATTACAGGGCATAAAAGGCGTCGTACCTTATTTTGACGACATCCTAATAGCTTCCCCCACTAAAGAGTTATTAGTACAACGACTCAGAAAAGTCCTCCAGAAATTCAAAGATGCTGGCCTGAAGGTAAAAAGGGACAAGTGTCAACTTTGTACCGAGAGAGTGGAGTTCCTGGGATATCTTCTTGACAGGCAGGGAATCCACCCCACCGAAAAAAAACTAACTGCAATCAAAAAAAGCCCCGAGACCTAGGAATAAGACAGACCTCCAAGCCTTCCTGGGACTCATTAACTTTTATAACATCTTCTTGCCCCAGAAGGCAACCGTAGCCGAGCCCCTACATAGACTTCTCGATAAAAAGGCTCCCTGGGTCTGGGGACGGCGTGAAGAGAAAGCATTCCAAGGGATAAAAGACCTCTTAACCTCTGATGCTGTATTAATGCAACACAATGAGACTCTACCTTTGATGGTTACTTGTGATGACTCACCATTTGGAGTAGGAGCCATCTTAAGCCATGTCCTACCAAATGGAAATGAGGCACCTATTGTGTTCTTTTCGAGAACTTTGTCTAAAACCGAAAGGAACTATAGTCAACTTGATAAAGAGGCTCTCGCTATTGTATCCACAATTAAACGTTTTCATGAATATGTATATGGGAGACCCTTTACCATAATTACAGAACACAAGCCGCTACTTGGTATTTTGGCGGGAAACAAACCAACTCCCCATATCTTATCACCAAGAATGACATGTTGGTCAGAATTCTTAGCCACCTACGATTATCGATTGCAACACCGCCCGGGGAAAACCATTCCCCATGCTGACGCTTTGAGCCGATCTCCACTACCAGACATCATAGAGGACCCTGCTCCAACCGTAGCCGTATTGCAAATCGAAACCCTCAAATCGCCGCCACTCACCACTCGGGATATCGCCTTAGAGACAAAAAAGGACCCTGTTTTGGCATGAGTCCTCAGCTGGGTAGAACGGGGTTGGCCAGTCAGCGCAACCAATGACACATTCAAACCATTTAGGAATTGCCAAACAGAACTATTCTCCCAGAAAGGCTGCATAGTGTGGGGAGACAGAGTCATAGTCCCGGAGAAATTGCAATATAGGATATTGAAAATGCTGCACGATGGACATCCAGGCATCGTGCGGATGAAGGCATTGGCCAGGAGTTATGCATGGTGGCCTGGTTTAGATAAACAGATAGAGACCTGGGTAGCAAAATGCAGCAAATGCCAGGAGACTCGCTCCGCTCCTCCAAAGACTCCCCCAACTCAGTGGGAAATGCCTCGAGGTTCTTGGTCCTGTATCCACATCGATTTTGTGGGACCCACAAGAGGACACTTTCCTCCTAACAGTGGATGCCTATTCAAACTGGCTTGAAGTCCACAAGATGAAAAGCACCACCACAGACGCAGTCACTAAAAAACTGAATTAACTATTCGCTACCCACGGACTTCCGGATGTCCTGGTCTCTGATAATGGCCCCCAATTCACTGCCCTGCCATTCGAACAATACTTGGCAGATCGGGGCATCTGCCATGCTTTAACATCGCCTGCTCACCCTGCGGCCAATGGTAGGGCTGAGCGAATGGTTCAATTTGTAAAACAGACCTTGCACAAAATGGACCACAGCAACATTGACGACAAAATAAACTGGATGCTTCTTCTTCAGCACATAACCCCAAACAGCACCATGAACAAAACCCCAGCTGAACTCCTGATGGGTCGCAAACTTCACTCGCATCTCGATCACCTCCACCCAAACTACACGCCGGAACTACCCCCGGGATCCAGCAGCAAATGTCGGGCTTTCCAGGAAGGTGACCTCGTGTTTGCGAAAAACTTCTCAGGCGATCCATTGTGGATCCCCACGACAATAATGCAACTTACGGGACCCCAATTCTATCGCCTACAAACCGTAGATGGTAAGATGTGGAAACGCCACACAGACCAACTCCGTACCAGATTAGCACCGAAACCTCTAGCTGGGGGGGGGCAAGGAACATTGAGGAGGCTGAAGAAGAAATGATAATCGAAACCCAACAGCCTACACAACCAACCAGGGGATACTCACCATCCGAAGGAGAACCGAGCCAGTGAGTGGCCTCACCGCATGACAGCACTGCATTGGAGGCGGATCCAGGAAACCCGGAAGACAGCACTGATGTAAGCAGAGAAAGCAGCCCAGGGCCACAATCTTCGCCATCCAGCCCAGTGAGCAGCCCACCGGAACCAGAACCAAGACAGAAACTGGTGGAACTGCGCAGGTCAAGCAGACAGGTGAAGCGACCTGCCTATTTACAAAAATACATCACCCCACCCCTCAGACAGAACCTAGGGGGGAGGGGTGTTATGGACTAAGCCAACGCAGCGATTCAACCCTCAACAACTTTACTTTACAGCAGGCTTGTAATCCTGCACTTCTCATTGGCCCATAGATAGCGAGTCGTGATTGGTTGTTTTTGGCCAGTCTGATTGGCTGTTAACAGGGCCCCCTAATTGGACGCTTGTGAAAGCAGTTAACTCAATTCATTGGCTGTTTTGACAGCAGCCAGCTCTATAAAAGAGCTGCTGCTGCCCAAGTATTTTGCTCTGTTCTTTTCTGTTAATAAAGAGTTGAAGTCACCGTTCAATGTCTCGTCTCCGTTCCTTGTGCCCATGCCCAGGACTTAACAAGGAGAGTCACATGTGTATAGCTCTTAGAAAAGTACTCATCTTTGCATATAGGAGCATATTTTCAAGCCTTGTTAAGCATAGGCATATCACATACATTGATAGCAGTGATGCTTTTATGTATAGTAGTGGGAAGCAGACAATAAGTTGCAAAGATCAGGGAGTAAATGCTGAATACATTTAATGATTTGGAAAACAGATTAATGCATGCACACCAGAGGTGGTATTCAGTAGGTTCTGACCAGTTCTGGAGAACCAGTAGCGGAAATTTTGAGTAGTTCGGAGAACTGGCAAATACCACCGCTGACTTGCCCCATCCCCATCTATTCTCTGCCTCCCAAGTCCCAGATGATCCACTAGGTCTTCTTCTGTTGCCCTGCACAGGAGAATGGAGTTAGTGGGGATGGGAAGGAATGGGATTTTGCAGTATCCTTCCCCTGGAGTGGGATGGGAATGGAGATTTTACAGCATCCTTCCCCTGCCACACCCACCAAGCCACACCCACACAGAACCAGGTGTAAAAAAATTTGAATCCCACCACTGATGCACACCTGCCTCTTTAAGCTGTCAGAGTCAGGGCTTTAAAATAAATGTAATCTTGATAGTAGACAATATACACAGCTTGGGGTTGGTGTATTATATTATTAGAATTCCTCAACTCTAAACAATTATAGAATGCAAGTGAAATGACCTTGATTGAAATAGGCATGAACCATTACTTAGGCAAAGAACATTGAAATATTCTTTAAGTCCTACTCAGCCACCCAGAGCCACTTGCGAAAGGGAGACAGGTGGCATATAAATGTAATAAATAAATTCAGAAATGGTTCAAATCAGGGATGGGCTTCAAAATTATCAACAACTGGTTCTCTGCCCGTTTGCTGGGTGCCTGCTGCAGCATGGTGGGGAGGGTATTTTCACCCACCCTGGGCTCCGGAGGCTTTCCTTGAGCCTCCAGGAAGGCGAAAAAAGCCTCCTTCAGGCTCTAGAGGGCCCTTGGAGGCCAGAAACGGGCCCATTTCTGGTCTTCCAGAGCCTCCAGGAGGCCTGTTTTTCACCCTCCCTGAGTCTCTGCATGGGGCCTGCATTACCTGGCATCCAAACTCCTGGGAGGAGTGGGGGGGGGAGGGAAGGGGCAAGCCAGGGGTGGGATTTGCAAACTGGCCATAAAACTAGTTACGGGTTTGCCCGAACCAGGGTGAACCAGTAGCTGCCCACCCCTAGTTCAGACAAATTCTTCCCTGATTTACTGGAGTATAAGAAATACAAGAGGCAAATCACAATGCGATGTGCAAAAGTCTGATATTATTGCCTATTTCTGTTAGATCGGAGGCGGATCGGTTCGACAGAGACATGAGACCATTTGTGTGAGTTCAGCTCTTTATTAGTATGAGTAAAAGGTCTGGGAATGCGAGCCACGGCAGCCCTTCATATAGGGCTGACTCGTGGCTCGGCAGCCAATGGCAGCACTTTGAATCTCCCGCGATCGGCACAGCCAATCGCAGTAGATTCCCAGTGCTCCAATCCCGGCCGGCTTGTTAACCAATCAGGTCTCCGCTGGTCTGGACAAATAGGGTGCAAGGGTTTTGGAGTATGCTAATATCGTACACCCCTCCCCTCTTGGTTTCGTCCTGTGGTGCGTAGTGATGTAGTCGCGTAGGTAGGCGGGGCTTTTTCCCTGCCTCCTTGACCTGTGCAGCTCAGTTCTGGTGTGGTCGTCGACCGGTTCGGATGCTTCCTCTGTCGCTCCAGTTCCTTGGGATGGACCCGCCTGGAACGTTGAGCTGGGCCTTGCTTGGTAGCTCCCTTCCGGTTCTCCTGGGCTGGTTGAGCTGCCACTTCTGCTCCCGCTTGGTTTTTCCTGGCCGGGTGAGCTGGTTTGGCTGCTCCTTCCAGGTGAAGATCCCAGGGTTTCGTGCTCCATTGTTCCTGCATCTACAGGTGAGTAGCATCAGTTTATTGGTTCATTTATTCTGGGTGGGGGGTGTTCTGCTTGCATTAGCTGGTTTTCTTTGGTTCCTTCTCTATCGCTTACCGATTCCCCCCCCTTCTAGTTTCTTGTTCGGGTGTTTGGCTGGTTGTGGTGGTTATTCTTGACCTAAGTTGGTTTATGTGCCTTTTCCAGTTTTTCCCGTCGCTGGTTTCCAATCGGTATGATAGGGGCCCGGTTATCTGGGTGATTGTTGCTGGCACCCAGAGTGGTTCTCCAGTGAGATTTTTTGCATATACTGGGTCCCCTATGTTAAATGTTCTGTGTTTGCTGGAGGAACCTGGGGGTTTGTCTGGGTTATATGTTGGGTGCATTCTGTCTAGTGTGGAGCGTAGTTTCCGGCCCATCATAAGTTCCACTGGGCTTTTATTTGTGGTTGCGCTAGGTGTAATGTGTTGAATGAGGAGCATTTTATTGATTTTGTCCTGTATATTGGCTGTTTCTATTTTTTGGATTGCTTTCTTGGTGTATTGAACCATGCGTTCCGCTTGCCCGTTTGCCGCCAGGTTTGCCTGTGCAGTTAATGCATGGCGTATCCCTTGGCCTGCCAGAAATTGTTCAAACGCTAGTGCGGTAAATTGGGGCCCATTGTCTGACACTATTACATCTGGCAGGCCGTGCGTAGCAAAAAGTTTGCTCAGTTTCCTTATCACCGCCTCCATCGTGGTTGACTTCATAGTGCTTACCTCCAGCCAGTTGGAGTAAGCATATGTGATAAGGTACATATGTGATAAGGTACATATGTCCCTTGGTTGGCCCCGTGAAATCTATATGAATTCTGGACCACGGACCTCTTGGTTTTTCCCATTCTTGGGTTGGGGTGGCGGGTGGATTGGATCTGGACTCTTGGCATTGTTTACATTTGGCAACCCAGGTTTCGATCTGTTTATCCATTCCTGGCCACCATGCGTAGCTTCTGGCCAGGCTTTTCATCTTAACCATCCTGGGTGCCCCTCATGCAACATTCCCAATACTTTTTCCTGTAATTTTTCAGGAATTTCCACTCTGTCCCCCCAAAGTATGCAGCCCTTTTCGGTAAAGAGTTCAGTTTGTCTGTTCCAGAAGGGTCTGAATAGTTCATCTACGTCCCCTTCTGGCCACCCTTTTCCCACCCAGCTCAAGACCCGCACCAGCCGTTTGTCTTTATTTGTTTGTTTGGCAATGTCTGGCGCAGTCACAAGTGGGTTGGATATTGTCTCTATTTGGAGTACCTCTGTTGTGGGTGTCGGGTCATCTTCCCAGTCCGGTAAGGGTGACCGGCTTAGGGCGTCTGCATGTGCGATGTCCTTGCCGGGTTGGTGTATCAGCTGGTAGTTATATGCTGCTAGGAATTCGGACCACCTCATCATTCTTGGTGATAGAATGTTCGGTGTGGCCCGGTTTCCCACCAGGATTCCTAGCAGCAGCTTGTGATCCGTGATGATTGTAAAGGTCCTACCGTAGAGGTATTCGTGAAATATCTTGATGCCAGTGACAACTGCTAGGGCCTCTTTGTCGAGCTGGCTGTAGTTCCGCTCTGGCTTTGAGAGTGTCCTGGATGAGAAGGCGATGGGTGCTTCCCTCCTGTCTGGTAGCTGGTGGCTGAGGATGGTGCCAATTCCGAATGGTGACGCGTCGCAAGTTACCGTCAACAGCAGAGTCTCGCTGTACTGGATTAGTACCGCGTCAGATGTTAGCAGGTTCTTTGTGTTGTTGAAGGTGCTCTCCTCCCGTGCTCCCCAGGTCCAGGTGGCTGTTTTATCTAACAGCCTATGTAGTCGCCTTTTGAGGTAGGAAGACATTGTAAAAGACATTGTAAAAGTTTAACAGTCCCAAGAAAGCCTGTAATTCCGTTTTGTTTTTGGGTCGAGGTGCTTCCCTTATGGCTCTCAGTTTTTTTTTCTGTGGGGTGGATCCCTTGTTTGTCTCGGAGGTACCCTAGAAATTTGACCCTCTCGGCCCATAGTTGGCACTTCCCCTTCTTGACTTTAAGTCCCGAGTCTCTGAATTTCTTCAGTACCTCCCTCAATCTGGCTTCTAGTTGTTTTTCATTTTTCGTGGCCACCAATACATCATCAAAGTAGGGCACAACCCCTTCTATGCTCTGGAGGAGTCTTTCCATGAGGCTTTGGAAGACTCCGGGTGCCACGCTGACTCCAAATTGGAACCGGTTGCAGCAGAAAGCCCCTCGGTGCGTTACGATGGTTTGGGCTTCTGCGATCATGGCGTTGACCGGAAGTTGCTGGTAGGCTTGCGCCAGATCGAGCTTTGCGAAGATCCAGCCTCCCCCCAGTGAGTGCAGAAGATGCTGGACTACTGGGATGGGGTATGCGCTTTGATGGAGCGCATGGTTTAGTGTGGCCTTGTAGTCACCACAAATTCTCACTGACCCATCTGGCTTGATGGGGGTGACAATTGGGGTCTCTCACCGGGCATGATCGATCGGTTCCAGTACCCCTTGTGCGATGAGCTTATCGAGTTGCTCATCGATCTTGGGCTTGAGTGCAAATGGCACTCGCCTGGGCTTAAGGCGGATTGGCGCAATGCTGGGGTCTATTTTAAATGAAATAGGGGACCCCTGGTACTTGCCTAAATGGTCGTCGAAGACTTTCCGGAAGTCCCTCACGAGCGCCGCTTCCCAGTCTGCTTCTCCGATGTGGTGTATGCCTGTTACTTCGATGCCCAGGGGTGCGAACCACTGCAGTCCCAACAGGCTCAGCCGATCTCGATCGATGAACATCAGGGGTAGCACTTCTGTGTGGCCCTTGAAGGTGACTTTAAAGTGGCCTCTACCGACTACAGGGATTCGGTTTCCCTGATAGTCTTTGAGGGTTAGTGTTTGGTCTTCCGGTTCTTGGCGGCGGATGGTGGGGACCAGGCGCCTGAGTGTGTGTCAGGAGACCATTGAGAGGAAAGATCCTGAGTCCACCTCCATGTCACATTGCTGGTCTTCTATCCCAACCGTCACGTATACCTTTCTGGCGTCACTGGTGGAGGAATGGCCGATGATGACAGTCTGGTGCGTTTCCTCTCTCTGTCTCGTCTCCTGGAATCGCCTGTTCCGACCTTCCCGGCTCCAGCGGTTCTCTGTCTGGTGATCTCGGGTCCTGGTGGGGGTGCTGTCTCTCCGTCGGGGGCTGGCATCTCGTCGCCGCGGGCTGTAGTGTTTCTTATTCCGGCACACTTTGGCGATGTTCCCCCACTTCTTGCAATGCCTGCAGATGGCTTCGAGAAAACGACAGTCCACTCGGGGGTGGTAGCCGCCGCAGCCAGCACACTGGAACCTCAACTTACAACCCCATAGTTCCCGTCGCTCCCACGCTGACTGAAGATGGTGGATCTCCCCTCCTCATCTTCGGTTTCTGAGAAGGAGTTGATGTCGCCATGGTGTGTGGTTGTGTGGTCTGTCGCTGGCCTCCTCTCGGTGGTCGACGTTGCCTCTCTGGTCGCCGCTCGTGGCATGATGCCCAATTGTCGCATCCGAGCCGCTGATTTCTTGGCCGTTTCCGCTGCAGCAGCTTCGGTGAGGGCATCAGCAAGGGAGATGTCTCCCTTTGCCATGATGCGGCTCTGGAGAACGGGATCTTGGAGTCCCAGGACGACGCGGTCTCGCAGGGCGTTGTCCAGGTCGGTGAACTCGCACAGACCCCTCAGGTCCCATAGTGCCGCTATGAAGTTGGCCAGTCCTTCGCCCTCGCGTTGATCCTGCCTGTAGAACTCGTGCCGCCGGATGAGGATGGGCATGACGGGGGTGTAGTGGCTCCGCAGCAGGGGCTCGAGATCGTCCCACTCCATCGTCTTGATGTCCGTCGGTTTGGCCAAGGCTTTGGCCATTTTGAAGACTGCGGCCCCACAGTGTGTGAGGAACACGGCTCATTTCTTGTGGCCAGTGGTGTCCTTTAGGTTGCTACTCTCGAGGAACATTTGGAACCTATCAGTATAGGATTCCCAGTCCTCAGTAGCAGGGTTGAAGGGAGCAGGTGGCGAGTTGATTCCGGCCATGTTGCTGGTTGCTGCGTGCCACCTCGCCACGTGCTGGATGGTCTCTTTGTCTCACGATCCCACCTTCGTCACCAGGGTTAGATCGGAGGCGGATCGGTTCGACAGAGATGCGAGACCATTTGTGTGAGTTCAGCTCTTTATTAGTATGAGTAAAAGGTCTGGGAATGCGAGCCACGGCAGCCCTTCATATAGGGCTGACTCGTGGCTCGGCAGCCAATGGCAGCACTTTGAATCTCCCACGATCGGCACAGCCAATCGCGGTAGATTCCCAGTGCTCCAATCCCGGCCGGCTTGTTGACCAATCAGGTCTCCACTGGTCCAGACCAATAGGGTGCAAGGGTTTTGGAGTATGCTAATATCACACAATTTCAATAAAGCATAGTTCTATTTTTTCTGTGGAATTGATTTTCTGATTTGGTCAGCTAGGCTGACATCAATGCAGGAGATGTGGGTGATACAGTTCATTGGTTGATCAAAATTGTGTATATATTTTTTTATTATATTAGTTGTGCACATATTTGGGTGGGAGAGTTCCATGGATAAGTTCATATCAATCAACTATTTGGTTTTATCCTTTGATAGCTCCATAGATAAGAGTGACGTGTGTATACCAAGTTGTTATGTCTCACCTGTGCCAACGAAGTGAGAAGTCCAAGTTTCCAAAGGAATATACACAAGCAGACAAGACCAGTAATGACAGGGTTAAATTCCTTTGGTCAGGCAAGTCCTTGGCAGTCTCATACAAGCTGTCTGCCAAGTCCAATAATAAAGCAAGAACATAAATCACAGGCTATCGCCACACACACAGAATCTGTTGGAGCTGCTCTCACAAATTAACACGTTGTCCCGAACAAGAATCCAGAACTAACACACCCACTTTTATTCTCTGTGGGGCATGTCAGTCTCTCATCTCAGTCTCTAATTTGTCCTTTCCTTTTATGTTGCAACTTACACTTTTGCTTGTGCCGTTGCCTTGCATCAAGCCAGCATTCCTCAGCTTGATCCTCAGTCAGAGGCTCTGATACGTTCTCCTGATTATCTGCCGACACCTGAGGCACAATCGGGGGGAAGATCCTGCCGAGGAGGAAAGTCCTGGGGAGGAAGGCAATTCCAAATCCTCTAACAAAGCAGGCTCAAACCTCAGAGCCAAATTCTCCCCTTCCTCACCGTCCAAGTCTGTGTCCTCTAGCAAATCAGGCTCAAACCTCAGAGCCAAATCCTCCTCTTCCTCATTTACCAAGTCCTCGACCTCTGACAAAGCAGGCTCAAACCTCCAAGCCACAACACCAAGTTATCATGGTTTAGTCAGAGTGCCATTTAGTCAGAGTGCCAAAAAACAACAACAACTCCTTCTTTTGCATTTTTCAATCTGACCTTGTAAAAACTCTACTGTTTCACTCTTGAAGTTATATGTAGATCAGGGTTGTCAAATTTGGAGTTCGTGGGGCAGATGCATTACACGTTGGCCACGTCCACCCCTGGTTTGGCGAAGGAGAGAAAAGTTGCGATGATTCACGTAATGACAACATGTCATCACAAGTTCCACACCCCTGTCCTAGATTATTATATGGAGTGATAGTAGTGACACAGCATCATGATTTTGGACTACTAGTTGGTGCTTATGAATGTATTTTTCTAGTTTTTTGCTTTTTTGTTCTCTAAACTAATGTTCACAAATGTGTATTATTTGGTACATTACTCCTATTTTATCTATTTTTGATACATCATGGCTACTCTACCACATGCTGGCTTGTAGCACATTTCTTGATTCCTTGTTCCTTTACTGGTTGGTGGTTGATTTGAAAAGACAAAAACTGTCCATCACTTCAATATTTTCATTGTGAATGCTGAGCCTGGTTGTTATACATGTTCTCATTACTTTGTTGTCATTGCCAAATTATATTTCATTTTTGGTCCCATTTTATCACTGTGTTCCTTGATGTTTATGTTGCCGCTTGCAAGTCTTTGCATTTTTAGCTATCGGAGTGGTGTCATTAGCACACCACAGGTTATTGACATTTCTTCCTCCAATTTTAAAACCACATTCATCTTCCCCGAACCCAGCTTCCCTCAATATGAATATATATTAAGGGAAGCCAAATTGAAAGAAGATGAATGTGGTTTTAAAATTGGAGGAAGAAATATATAGGCTGAATAAATATGAGGTTGAATAAATAAGGGAAAATATACAGTCTTGCATAACTACTTTGCCCACCTGCAGCCAGTCTCTTTTACTTTATAATCCTGCAAAAAGGAAACCCTTATTTAAATGTGTTATTTATAAGCCTTCAGACCAGGTTTCATTTATCACAGTGAGAGTGACTGTAGCCTAGTTTCAAGTATCATATTCAAACTTATGGGATGCCTGAATCTCTAGAAGCCAGACATGCTCTGAAAAAGTCATTGTGAAATTAGTCTCCATGTGGTTAAATATGGTTTTGTCTTAAACAAATAGCCAGCAAAGAAAACCAGGCTCAGTGAGAAACTTTTCTAATTATATAAAAACAAGAAATATTTGTTGGTTGGTTTGGTTTCATTATTACTTAATTTACTGAGTGACACGGGAAGCCCAATTTGATTTTTAGGAAATAATAATAGAAATCACTTCACAGTGCTTTACAGCTCTCTCTAAATGGTTTACAGAGTTGGCATATTGCCCCCAAGCAAGCTGGGTCCTCGTTTACTGACCTCGGAAGAATGGAAGGCTGAACCAACCTTGAGCCTGGTGAGATTCGAACTGCCAAACTGCTGGCAATTGGCAGTCAGCAGAAGTAGCCTGCAGTACTGCATTCTAATCACTGTGCCACCGCAGTTTTTTAATAGTAATACTAACTTTTTGTATATCCAACTACTGTAATAGGCAAAGAACTACTGAAGAAAATGAAATATGCAACCTCTCCCCAACCACCCTTGGAATCATTCACAATGCAAGTCTCAGCACAATTATTGCAAGCTGTAGAATGTTAAAATAAATGAAGAATCATTATTTGCTTTTGATTTGAGCAATTTACTCTTGTACAGATATGAATATAATCTGCTTCATCATGCTGCTTGATAAAAGGTTCTGGGTTAATTCCTAATGTTCCATAATCTTGCCTTCAAAACATGTCTTGACATATTTTGCAATTCATGGAATTAATCAGGGGGATGAGAAATATGACATCAAAGGTTGGCATTTCAGAGCATTAGTCCTTCCTTCCATTCCTACAGATTCCGCCCCCCTCCCCACAAACCCTTAAAAACACCAGATGCAGTCTTATAGCTTTGGATAGATAGGCTATTTTGTAAATATCTATTCAGGAATTGTTAAGTACCATATGCACTGCATATATATTTGCATAATGCTTTTTTATCAGCCTATCACACTAGTGTCATTGGGAGTTGTTACCATGAGAA
Source organism: Hydrophis major (assembly GCA_033807585.1). Lineage (NCBI taxonomy): Eukaryota > Metazoa > Chordata > Lepidosauria > Squamata > Elapidae > Hydrophis > Hydrophis major. Next base: position 327,284,841 of record CM066328.1, on the reverse strand, counting down.
TCTCTAGCTCTGCTAGCATCTTCAGTGCTTGGTAAAAATGGCTGTTGCATATTAGTAGGTCTCCAGGTTATATGCTGAGGCATATTTGGCATGCCTGCACTATGACAGTATTTCCCACCCCCCAATCCAAACTGTATGCAAATATGCCCAAGGCAGACAACTCTCCACTTTTATACATGTAATAGAATGTTAATTAATATAATTTGTGTTGTGAATGCATAAGGTTTAATAAAGAGAACTTAAGCTTGGAGTAAAGTGCAGGGTTCTGGCCCTGCACTTCTGATTGGCTGTTAACGGCAGGATCAGATTGGCCCATTCCAGGGAATCCGATTGGCCACTAACAGAGAGTTCCTATTGGTTAAGGGAGCTAGCGCTCCTCGATTGTTATTGGTTAATAGTTATTGGGGTTGCCTATATAAGGAGGGTTATAACTGCCATTGAGTTGAGAAGTCACTATGTAAATAAAGAGTTGAAGTTCACCGTTCCAGAGGCTTGTCTCCATTCTTTCTCGACCATGCTCCAAACTTAACACTGGCGACGAAGGTGGGATCGTCTGAACCGACGGAACCAAGAAGAAACACCGAGCACGTGGCCGTCGGCGCTACACAATGGAACCATGTCCGGCATCGTCGTACCACCCGCTCCATTCGATCCAATGCAGGAAGACTGGGAGTCCGACATGGATCGCTTCCAAATGTTCTTGGAAACTAACAACTTAAAGGACACTATAGCCGGGAAGAAATGGGCGGTGTTCCTAACGCATTGCGGTCCAACCGTATTTAAGATGGCTAAAGCACTAGCAAAACCTAGAGAAGTGAAGGCGATGGATTGGGACGACCTCGAACCTCTACTAAGAGATCACTATGCACCAACCGTGCCTACGCTCGTGAAACGGCACGAGTTCTATCAGAGAAACCAGTGAAAAGGAGAAAGTGTCGCCGACTTCATAGCAGACCTCCAAAACCTGGGAGGCCTCTGCGGATTCGCCAATTTGAAAGAAGCACTGAGAGATCGAATAGTTCTGGGATTAGATGCACCAGGCGTGCAGAGCAAGCTGATGGCGAAAGGCGACATCAGCCTTGCCGATGCCATCGCTGATGCTACTGCAGCAGAAGCAACCAGGAAGTTGGCTGCACAATTACGCCGCAACCGCGCTCCGGTACACCAACTGACAAGCGAAATTTTACCCAAGTCAGAAGGGCAGCTTTCAATGACACACCACGAGGACCTCTCTTCGTTGTCAGACAGCGACAAAGAAGAGGTCCATCGACTGCGGTCCGACTGGGACCACCATCCGAAGCCCCTACGCCCTTGCACTGGCTGTGGAGCCAACCATGCCAGGTCCAAATGCAAATTCCACGACGCGCTCTGCCATGAGTGTGGGAAGAGAGGCCACATCAGACGGGTCTGCCGAAGTTTACAAGGACCCGGCCAAGCCTCAAAAGGGGCTAACTATCGCCAATCGACAGGAAACCGTCCTGTAAGGTGAGAACCAGTAAGCCACTCCTACAGAAACCGAGCTTTACAGCAAGAAGAGGCTCACCATACTATCACTATCAGTCACGCCTCTGCCTTGGATGCCAAGAAAATCCGAATCACAGTAGCCATCGAGAACCAGCCTTGCCACATGGAAGTCAACTCGGGATCATCCCTCTCGATGGTGTCCTGGAAGACCCTCAAGCAACTCATCCCCACGATTCAGCGCCAAGACCTCTGTTTCCAAAAACTTATTCTTAAGGACTATCAAGGGAATCGAATCCCCGTCGTTGGTTCCTGCTGAGTCCGGGTCTCCTTCAAGAAGCACACAGCGGACTTACCGCTAACTGTGATCGACAAAGATCGGCCTAGCCTGCTAGGTCTCCAATGGTTTACGCCACTTGGCATTGAAGTGGCAGGCATAAACCGAATCAGCGGAAGTGACTGGGAGGAGGACCTCATCCATGAGTTCAAGGACTTCTTCGCAGAAAGTTTAGGCGAGTACAAGGGGACCCCAATTTCATTCAGCCTTGATCCAAAGATAGCTCCCATCCGCCTTAAGCCCCGTCAAGTTCCGTTTGCCTTAAAGCCGAAAATCGACGAACAACTCGACAAACTAATAGCTCAGGGGGTGCTAGAACCTACCGATCACTCCCCCTGGGAAACCCCAATTGTAACACCCATTAAGCCAGACGGGTCGATCCGAATTTGTGGGGACTACCGGGCCACCCTGAACCACGCCCTACAGCAGAATGCATATCTGGTGCCGGTGGTACAGCATCTCCTCCACTCCCTGGGGGGCGAAAAAGTCTTCGCTAAATTAGACTTAGCTCAGGCATATCAGCAACTACCTGTTGATGAAAAGACAGCACAGGCACAAACGATTGTGACGCACCAAGGTGCCTTCAAATGTACCTGGCTCCAATTCGGAGTCAGTGTAGCCCCAGGGATTTTTCAGAGCCTGATGGAGAGGCTACTACAAGGGATTAAAGGCGTGGTCCCCTACTTTGACAATGTATTAATTGCTGCACCTACAAAAAAAATCTTATGGGATCGTTTAAAGTTAGTCCTACAAAAAATCCAAAACGCCGGTCTTAAGGTAAAAAAGAATAAGTGTAAATTGTGTACAGATAGTGTTGAGTTTTTAGGGTACCTAATTGACAGTCAGGGTATTCACCCTACCGACAGTAAACGAAGAGCAATAAAAAACGCTCCCAGGCCTCAGAACAAGGCCGATCTCCAGGCGTTCCTAGGCCTCATCAACTTTTATAATGTATTTCTACCGCATAAAGCAACGGTCGCTGAACTGTTACACTGGTTGTTAGACAAGAAAGCAAACTGGTTATGGGGTCATAGAGAAGAACAGGCGTTCCGTAATGTGAAAAAAATACTGACTTCTAACTCTGTACTCATGCAATACAATGAGACTTTGCCGTTAAATATCACATGTGATGCTTCGCCTTTCGGAGTGGGCGCCATTCTGAGCCATGTATTGCCTAATGGTAATGAAGCCCCTGTTGCATATTTTTCAAAGACACTTTCAAAAACTGAGCGAAATTATGGTCAAATCGATAAAGAAGCCCTCGCAATTGTATCGGCCGTTAAAGATTCCACGAGTATGTGTGTGGCTGGGCTTTTACTATCGTGACTGACCACAAACCGTTATTGGGGATAATAGCGGGAGATAAGCCAACTCCCTACATATTATCCCCCAGGATGACTCGCTGGTCAGCATCCGACATGCGCTCACCTCGCCTGTGCACCCTCCGACCAATGGCAAAACAGAGCGCATGGTCCAATTTGTTAAGAAAACCTTGCAAAAGGTAGACTACGATAACATTGACGACAAGATCAATCGAATCCTTTTTCTACAACACATCATACCTCAAAACTCCCACCGAACTGCTAATGGGACGAAAACTCCGCTCCCACCTCGACCGGTTACACCCAGCTTATGAACCGGAAAAACCACTAGGATCCAGCAGCCGCTGTCATGCCTTCCAGGTAGGCGATTTGGTATACACTAAAAACCTATCGGGTGATCCACTGTGGGTTGAGGCGACAGTAGTTCGTGTAACCGGCCCGAGATCCTACCTTGTACAATGCCTTGATGATAGACTATGGAAACACCATATCGATCAATTACGATCGCAGCTCCTGTCGGGCATTCCTGAACTTATGACCAAACTGAGGGGGGGGGAGAGATACGGAAGAAGATGAATTCCAAGTAAAAGAAAACCCGTTCGAAGGGAACGACGGCATAATAGAGACACAGGAAGTAGAACCAGAGAGGGAAACAGATGCACCTCAGGGAATTACCGAGAATAATGGCAACGATGAAGAAATGAACCTTGAACCAGAGGTGACCCTGTTGCCAAACAACGATCTACCTCAGCGTGATTGTAGCCAAATGACACAGCGAAAATCAAAAATACTAATAAAGCAACCGTCCTATCTAAAGGACTATGTAACTGCACCCTGCAAACAGAAGCCAGGGGGAAGGGGTGTTGTGAATGTATAAAGTTTTAATAAAGCGTGAGCTTGGAGTAAAGTGCAGGGTTCTGGCCCTGCACTTCTGATTGGCTGTTAACGGCAGGGTCGGATTGGCCCATTCCGGGGAATCCGATTGGCCACTAACAGAGAGTTCCTATGGGTTAAGGGAGCTAGCACTCCTCGATTGTTATTGGTTAATAGTTATTGGGGTTGCCTATATAAGGAGGGTTATAACTGCCATTGAGTTGAGAAGTCACTATGTAAATAAAGAGTTGAAGTTCACCGTTCCAGAGGCTTGTCCCCATTCTTTCTCGCCCATGCTCCAAACTTAACAATTTGTTTCCTCATTAATATTTTTATAGGAACATGAAGAGGAGTCTGAATGTTAACGTCTGGACTAATAAATAGAAAGGACAGTTCCTTGCACATTTATTAAAATGTACACACACTAAGTATCATGTCCATTTGACTTCTTGAGAAAAATTTTTGTCGTATGTTATTAATGTCTTGTAGTCACTTCCTTCCCTTCCCTTTTCCCTTTCCCCTTTCCTTTCTTTTCCTCCCCTTCCCTCCCTTCTCCTTCCCTCCCTTCTCTTCTCCTTCCCTTTTTTTTCTTCCCTTTCCTTCCCTTTTCCCCTCTTTGAAAATCAGACAAAGCTCATAAAGAGACATATGTTGAATAAATGCCAATAAAATAAGTGTAGGAACTCATGTATAAATTATTGTTTATCAATGTGATATATTTGATCACAATCTTAGTGTTACAGTGAATGGCTTCTTTTATTGCACTAAACTATGACTTGATCATGATGGAGTACTGAAAAACAACAATACTGGTTTATAAACTACTATTGGCAGGTTCCGTGCAATATGCTGAGCCAAAACCAAACAAAACCAAACAGGAAGGCAATTGAAAACAAGGGTTCGTGAACATCAACTAGCAGTTAAATGGCACGACCCAAAATCCCTGATCTTGAGCCACATTGAGAATAAACAACACCAGCTCAATTGGGAAGGAACAAAAATCATTGGCCATGCCAGCCAAATACATGAATTTATTGAAGCCTGGTATTCTACCAAAGGAGCAATTAACAAGTATATTGATTTGGATCCAGCATATGAATATGTAAGAAACCAGACCATTCGAATGACCAATCAACGAGGGAACCAATCAGTTGCTCACAATTTAAATATGGCTATAATAAACAACCAATCATATGACCGATCACATTGGTGCACACACAAGACATTTATAAGATAAGGAGAACAGGACAAGAAAATCCTGCCGATGACGTTACCTAATCTGGTAATGAAATGCTCAGAAACTAAATTGAAATGAGTTTGGAGAGCCAACCCATGCCAAACAAAGCGTCATCTGATGTGTGAATCAGATCACTTCACCTTGAATCTTATACACCAGAGGTGGTATTCAGCAGGTTCTGACCAATCTGGAGAACCGGTAGTGGAAATTTTGAGTAGTTCAGAGAACTGGCAAATACCATCTCTGACTGGTCCCCCCATTTATTCTCTGCCTCCCAAGTCCCAGCTGATTGGCTGGGTCTTCTTTTGTTGGCCTGCACAGGAAAATGGAGTGGAAAGCAGATTAGTGGGGTGGGGAGGGAATGGGGATTTTACAGTATCCTTCCCCTGCCACACCCACCAAGCCACGCTCACAGAACTGGTAGTAAATTTTTTTTGAATCCCACCACTAATATACATACACCACTTTGGAAAGAACATAGTGCCACTGAAGAATAAATGGTTCCCATTTTCCTACTCATACTCTCCTGTCAGTCTACACACACAGCCTTTGAGAATACTGAATTAGCATTCTCTTTGTTTCCTTGAAACATTTCTGTCTTTGTACTTATGCAAGTTTGGGAGTTTCTCCAAAAACACACATACTGTTTTCTTACATGAAGGATTGTGGATTATGTAAGAATGGCTATTTTGACAATTAATGTTTTATTAAGGCAGGCGCATGGGAATTTTACAAGGAAATGTTGCACAATATCTTTGCTGCTCAAAGCAAATGTTACGAGGTCCACAGCATGACATGATTTCATTAAAATAATGAAACAAACCATGAAACAAACATTGCTCCTTAGGTATTTGTTTGCAATAATGCAATGCAGAAGTGGAGCTTGAATTGCTGCACCACAATGCATATTTTGTCACTCCTCTCCCCCGCCCTTGTAGGTGTTCATATTTGTATTTATCCCTGTGGTTGAAGCCTGAGGAAATTTAAAGAAAACATCAAGGATAAACATTGCTATTTTATCCTTGGGCTTCTCCACATAATAAATTCATATGTTTGTTCATTCATTTGATTGAGTGAGGAAAAGTGTTATGAACTAATAAAACGCTTAAATAAAGTTTTATCAAACCTTTAGAAAAAGCAGGGTTCTAATCTTGCACTTCTGATTGGCCGATAATAGCGATATTGGATTGGTCCGTTCAGGAGAATCTGATTGGCTGTTAACGAGCCACTCTCATTGGTTCAAGGGGTTAACACTCCACGTTTCTCATTGGTTACTAGATCAGCAGCCTGCCCTATAAAAGGGCTGCTGCTGCCCTAGGTTTTTGCTCTGTTCAGAATGATTAATAAAGAGTTGAAGTTCACTGTTCACTGCCTCGTCTCCGTTGGGATACGGAGACTTCAGAGCTGACTGAACACTACAGAGCACCAAACAGAGCATGTGGCTAAAGGCACATCGACAGTGGAAACCATGTCCGGTGGCGCCTTACCACCCGCTCCATTTGACCTGGCACAAGAAGACTGGGACTCATACATGGACCGGTTCCAGATGTTTCTGGAGACCAACAACTTGAAGGATGCCACTATGGGAAAAAAGCGAGCAGTATTCCTGACCCACTGCGGACCTGCCGTTTTTAAGATGGCCAACGCACTGGCAAAATTGCCTGAGGTGAATCCATGGACTGGGACGTCCTCGAGCCCCTCCTACTATGCACCTATCGTACCAACACTTGTCCGAAAACATGAATTTTACCAGAGAGACCAGTGGAAAGGAGAGAGTGTTGCAGATTTCATCGCTGATCTCCGGAACCTGGGAGGCCTCTGTGGGTTCGCCGACCTCGAAGAAGCTCTGAGAGACTGAATAGTTCTGGGACTAGATGCACCACATGTGCAAAGTAAGCTGATGGCGAAAGGTGATATCAGCCTTGCAGATACCATTGCTGATGCTACTGTAGCAGAAGCAACCAGGAAGTCGGCTGCCCGAATGCGCCGCACCAACGCACTGCTCCACCAAATCGCCAGCGAAACCTCACCTCGCCTAGAGGGACACACAATGGCAACCCACCACGAGGACCTAAAATTGTCATCAGAAAGTGATGAGGAGGAGGTCAACCAGCTCCAGTCTGAACGTGACCAACGCCACCAGTGGAATCAAAGACTACAGCACCAATGCGCAGGTTGTGGGCCAAACCACCTGCGATCAGACTGCAAATTCCTCGACGCACTCTGCCATTTTTGTGGGAAAAGAGGCCACATCGGAAAGGTCTGTAGAAGCAAGCAAGGATCCAGCCTAGTCCAGGTCTCTTTCAAAAATCGTACTGCATCTTTACCATTGACCATCGTCGACCGTGATCGGCCTAGCTTGCTAGGCCTTCAATGGTTCGCCCCACTCGGGATCGAGGTAGCCGGCATTCACCAAACCAGAAGCGACGACAGGGAGGAGGCCCTCGTCCAGGAATTCCAGGACGTCTTTGCAGACAAACTAGGCGACTACAAGGGGACCCCGATATCATTTAACCTTAACCCTGAAGTAGCCCCCATCCGCCTTAAGCCTCATTGGGTACCTTTTGCCCTTAAACCAAAGATTGACAAGCAGCTTGATAAATTAATAGCCCAGGGTGTTTTAGAACCAACAGACCACGCTCCTTGGGAAACCCCAATCGTAACACCCATCAAACTGGATGGATCGTTAAAGATTTGTGGGGACTACCAAGCCACCCTGAATCACGCCCTTCAACAGAACGCTTACCCGGTGCCGGTGGTACAACACCTTCTCCATTCCCTGGGGGGCAGAAAAGTCTTCGCTAAATTGGATTTAGCACAGGCATACCAACAACTGCCTGTAGGTAAAAAAACAGCAGAGGTACAAACGATCGTTACGCACCGAGGCGCCTTTAAGTGCAACCGACTCCAATTTGGAGTTAGCGTAGCCCCAGGGATTTTTCAAAGTTTGATGGAGAGACTCTTGCAGAGGATCAAAGGGGTCGTACCATACTTTGATGACATTTTAATTGCTGCCCCAAATAGAGAAATACTAGAAGAGCGTCTTAAATTGATTCTCCAGAAATTTAAAGACTCCGGGCTTAAGGTTAAAAAAAATAAATGTCAACTGTGCACAGATAAAGTAGAGTTCCTGGGGTACCTAATCGATAAACAAGGCATTCACCCCACCAATAGCAAACTAAAAGCAATCAAGAATGCCGCAAGACCCAGAAATAAGACTGATCCCCAAGCTTTTCTGGGGCTCATTAATTTTTACAAATCTTCCTGCCCCACAAAGCGACCGTAGCTGAGCCCCTACATAGACTTCTCAACAAAAAAGCAACCTGGGTCTGGGGGCACCAAGAGGAGCACGCCTTCTGACAAGTGAAAATCTTATTAACCTCAGATGCTGTTTTAATGCAGTATAACGAGACTTTGCCTTTAACAATTACATGTGACGCGTCACCATTTGGAGTAGGAGCCATTTTGAGCCATGTGTTACCAAACGGTAGCGAGGCCCCTATTGCCTATTTTTCAAGGACCCTATCAAAGGCTGAATGTAACTATAGTCAAATCGATAAAGAGGCTCTTGCTATTGTATCTGCTGTGAAACGGTTTCATGAATATGTATATGGATGAGTTTTTACTATTGTTACTGACCACAAACCTTTGCTGGAGATTATAGCGGGAGACAAGCCAACCCCCTATATATTATCACCTAGAATGACTCGCTGGTTGGAGTTTTTGGCTGCATACAATTATAGACTGCAACACCGCCCGGGGAAAGCCATTCCCCATGCTGACGCACTGAGCCATGCACCACTTCCAGAAACCGTCGACGACCCAGCTCCAACCCTTACAACACTCCAGATTGAAACGCTACATTCACCGCCGCTAGCAGCTAGAGATATTGCGATCGAAACAAAACGCGATCCTACCTTAGCGCAAGTTCTTAGCTGGGTCGAACGAGGATGGCCAGTAGAACAAACCCCTGACGACTTCACCCCCTTCAAGAACTGGCAAACAGAACTTTTTTCGCAAAAAGGCTGCATCCTATGGGGGGATAGAGTCGTCGTCCCAGAGCGGTTACAACGAGCAGTATTAAAAACACTGCATGAGGGTCACCCCGGCATCGTGCATATGAAAGCGCTCACACGAAGCTATGCGTGGTGGCCGGGCATCGACAAACAGATCAAAGCCTGGGTAAAGACTTGTTTTAAGTGCCAAGAAGTTAGCAGTGCTTCACCTAAAGCAACTCCAACGGAATGGGAAACATCCCGGGGACCGTAGTCCCACATCCACATTGACTTTGCGGGACCTACTAAGGGACATACGTTCCTCCTAACAGTGGATGCCTATTCCAACTGGCTCAAGATCCACGAAATGAAGAGTACTACAACTGAGTCCGTCATCCGGAAATTGAACAGGCTATTCGTGATGCATGGACTGTCAGACGTTCTGGTCTCCAACAACGGACCCAAGTTTACCACTCTACCCTTTGAACAATACTTAGTGGACCAGGGTATTCGCCATGTGCTAACTTCGCCAGCACACCCTGTAGCTAACGGAAGAGCCGAGCACATGGTACAATTTGTTAAAAAAACCCTCTACAAAATGGACTATGGGGACATTGAAGATAAAATAAACAGAATACTCCTTCTCCAACACATCACTCTGCACAGCATCACCAACAAGACTCCAGCTGAACTATTGATGGGACGCAAACTCCGTTCCCACCTCGACCGGCTTCACCCGTCTTACGAGCCAGAGAAACCCTGTGGATCTAACGGAAAATGCTGTGAGCTCAAGATAAATGACTTAGTTTTTGCCAGAAACCTTTCCGGTGAACCATTGTGGGTCGAGGCAACCATAATTCAAGCCACTGGACCCAGGTTTCCGTGACTCTGGTAACTTCCAAACTGAGGGGGGAGGAGATGTCAAAGAAACTGAATTTGAGATGGTGGAAAGCAGGAGCAAAAGAAGTCAGCAATCGAGCATGACAAATGAAGAAGAATCAGGGAGGGGAGTGTCCTTGCCACAGAGGAACACCTCAACAGAAGCAAGCCCGCAAAGATCGGAGGGCAACAATGAGAACATTAGCGGCACCGAGTCATCCAGTGAGGATACAGAACCACCGGTACCTGACTTGCCCAAAAACGTTCCGCCGAAACCGGATTACAGACAGGAACCGGTGGGACAGCGTAAATCTAATAGACAGTCAAAACAACCTTCATACCTCAGGGATTACGTCATCGTATCCCTTAAACGGAACCCGGGGGGAAGGGGTGTTATGAACTAATAAAACACTTAAATAAAGTTTTATCAAACCTTTAGAAAAAGCAGGGTTTTAATCTTGTACTTCTGATTGGCCGATAATAGCGATATCGGATTGGTCCATTCAGGAGAATCTGATTGGCTGTTAATGAGCCACTCTCATTGGTTCAAGGGGTTAACACTCCACATTTCTCATTGGTTACTAGATCAGCAGCCTGCCCGATAAAAGGGCTGCTGCTGCCCTAGGTTTTTGCTCTGTTCAGAATGATCAATAAAGAGTTGAAGTTCACTGTTCACTGCCTCGTCTCCATTCCTTGCGCCCATGCGCAGAACTTAACAAAAAGCATTTTAAATATGCAGCCAGTTTTCTCTGTAGCCACTTTGGGTTTTAATCCTTGTATGCAAGCTCTCATTCTGTTACTGCAGACCTTTTTAAAAAAAAAAGCCCATTCAGAGAAGGGAAGGGAAAAAAATGGAAAGATAGGAACTAAAGAAGAAAATATTAAAACAATTGGGGGGGGGGATGACTTTTTCCTGATCAACCTGGAACCACATCATGGGTGTGTGCATTTCCGGTGTATGGAAGTGAGTACACTGGCAAATAAGATCTATAAGATATCAGACCAAATGGATGATGCCAGAATGAATTTACTAGTGTCTCAGAGAACAAAAACTACATATTAACAAAAAAAGAGTGTGTTTATTTAAATTTGTATTTATTTACTTATTTATTTAGAAATTTTATATTGCTGCCTACGCACTCACAATTTACTCCTTTTCCAACATCCAGGATTACAATTTTAGACTACTTCAAAATAATCTTCTCAATAGCAGAACTACAAGCTATGGAGCTGCTCCACAGAAGAGAGATTTGATAATGGAATTCTATTTAAGATGATGACACAGTCATGGTTATTCAGTCGATTATCCCAAAGGTGCTTTTTCAAGAGGCAGCTAGACTTTCTGGTTTTTCTTTGAAGATATTTCGTTTCTCATCCAAGAAGCTTCTTCAGCTCTGACTGAGAGCCTCCATAGACATCAAATTAATTACAATTTGAGTATAGATATTGGATGACAAATAAGCATAAATAAAAATGTATTGTGAAATAATTTTCAAATATCCAATTGTATGTTTGAGATATGTTGGTGGTTGTCAGACTACATTTAAAAATTCATTTAAAATTGAATTTTATCTTTTCTACTAATATCACAGAAAGACAGAATTATTTTATGTTATTACAATTATTTGTAAATTACTCCAATGCACTGAATCTCTTGCCAGTTTAAAACTAAGCAGAATAAAAGAAGGAATCATGAGAAAAATGAAGCAATATAGAAAAATGGTAATAGCCACCTAGGGAATTAAAATCTGTTCATTGAAACTCAGTAATTACTGGGGTCACTTATCTTTTCATAAATTGGATCCGATTTATGTGACTCTCAATTATTAAACAAACCTCATAAAAATAATACAATCTCAGGAGATGCTATATGAGAAATCCTGGGTCATGTAGAACTTGGTTACCCCATAAGATTTTAGCTAATTTTAATTCAACCCAGTGCTTTTATTTTGCTTTATAAATGAAGATAAATAACCATTAGCTGCTGGTGGTGTTATCAGCACCAAGAGAAGGCTAGCCATTGCATTAGTGGTCTAGGCATAAAAAATAAAAAGAGTGTAAATGATTGGATAAATCACCACTGTGTATAAAATTCTAACTCTAGAGCAAACTGGTTTCTTGATTCAAGGTTGCTAGCCTAAATGATGTCAATTTGTAAAATTAACTGTTAAAATCCCAGGATTTGAGACTTGAGAAAGCTCACACCTTTTTGCTCCAGGATATAAAGCTCTCAGCATTACAATTGTCAAACCTACTAATTTCTTGCCTGTCCACCCAACTGCTGAGATTAAATTTCTGAGGTGACTTACTCACATATAAGATATGTCCTACCTTTCTCCTTGGAACAACTTTCTCAAATTTTTCTAACATTACTTCTTTAGTCAGACTCATTGAACTAGTCACTGCTCCATGGAATGCTATTTGTTTAATCTTTCATATCTTTTGTTCTTTCCTGTTCAACGCCCTACCCCCATGTCCACCAGTAGCCAATACGATGCCACAAAAGTGTTATGAAAACTCCAAGTGGGAACGCCAACAGGGTGCTGTGACCCTGGTTACAGGCTGATCCATCCTGATGGCCCAGTTCCCCTCCCTAATTCCCACGCAGTTAGATCAAAAGCAAAAGCATTCAAAGCAATCAGCCCCTCTCCCCTCTGGAATGGCAATGTTCCATCAGGAACCTGACATGTCCACTTATTAATTTGTGGTTTTCACCAGATCTCTGCAACATGGTACTATTAGTACTAGAATTACTTCACTCAGGACCATTGCAGCTCCCTGATCCATATGAAGATCCATATGAACATATGAAGAACGGTTACAGAAACTGGACATGGCTAGTCTAGTGAAGAGAAGGACCAGGGGAGACATGATAGCAGTCTTCCAATATTTGAGGGGCTACCACAGGGAGGAAGAGGTCAATCTATTTTCTAAAGCGCCTGTAGACTAGACAAGGAATAATGGATGGAAACTGAACAAGGAGAGATTTAACCTGGAAATAAGGAGAAACTTTCTGAGAGTGAGAACAATCAACCAATGGAACAGCTTGCCCTCGGAAGTTGTGGGAGCGCCATCATTTGAGACTTTCAAGAAGAGATTGGACTGCCATTTGTCAGAAATGGTGTAGGATCTCACGCTTGGGCAGGGGGTTGGACTAGATGAACTACAAGGTCCCTTCCAACTCTGATTATCTGTTATCTGTTATCCAAGTGTATCTCAACTCGGATAGCTGAGTCACTTAGCCCTGGCACTTTGAATCAAAGCAGGCCTACTTGTTTTAGGCTATTCCTACGTTCTTGTAGAAAGGAGCTTCAGAGAGATACTCTGTTTCAATAAAGAGCCTGCCTTTGAAAGAGACACTCCTGCTGAGCTTCATTAGATTAAACCACCCTCTGAAATTCTGCAGAAGGATACTTTTTGCTCTGGTCCTACTTTCATGCCATGACCATTTTGCTCTTCAATTACCTTCTTTGCTCTGGCACTGGAATTCAAATAAGGGTATCCTATCCGTGTCTTTTTCATGTTCATTCATTGTAGATCTTTGAACATCTTTAGATAGGTCAGTATTTTTCAACATTAGTTTCTACCAGTGGTGGGATTCAAACATTTTTACTACCAGCTCTGTGGGCATGGCTTGGTGGGCATGGCATGGCTTGGTGGGCATGGCATGGCTTGGTGGGCATGGCAGGGGAAGGATACTATAAAATATCCATTCCCAACCCACTCCAGGGGAAGGATACTGCAAAATCCTTACTTTCCAGCTCCATTCTCCTGTGCAGGGCAGCAAAAGAAGACCCAGCCAATCAGCTGGGACTTGGGAGGCAGAGAATAGATGGGGGCAGGGGCAGTCAGAGGTAGTATTTGCTGGTTCTCCAAACTACTCAAAATTTCTGCTACCAGTTCTTCAGAACTGGTCAGAACCTGCTGAATACCATTTCTGGTTTCTACTAAGAATGGTTTCTACTGCCTCATTTAGTACATTTTATGTCTTTAGTATTTTCCTTTTACAGAAAAGTGAAATGTATTCACTTCCTGAAAAATAACAATGAATTGCATTCATGAATGCTAAATTTTCCCTTTTTCCTGATGCTTGGTCACCAATATCAGCTCTTGAGGGACAGGTTTGGACACTCCAGGAAATGATCTCTGGGATTTACACTGCTTTGCTCTCTTTCATCCAAATGAAAGGAGATAGGATGTTTTCCAGAGTATTTTGGAAGGGAACCCTATCACTTCAGGACTTTTTTCCCTCTGAAATCAACTACATTTCTTGCTTAAGTTTATAAACCGCATATTGTTTTATAAGTCAGATCTAAAATTACATTCGTTGAGCTGCAGAGTGTGCTATTAATTTATAACAATAAGGAAATTATTGAGTGGAAGAAGCCTGGAGAGGTTTTAAACTGTGAATTGTGATATTTTCACACTGCATTTGAGGTCACATCATACACGGTGTGAACAATTTCTGAGAAGATTAGAGATAAGAGACTATGTAAGTGCTGAGGTATAATTGCTTTTACAAAAAAAATGTGCACACTGTGCCTGTGAAAAATTGTAGATAACACTTCAACATTTGTTCAGAAAGTATCTCTTATCTAAGACTGTTTATTTGTTTGGGATGAGTTCAAAAGAATGCAAAGAATTCAGACTTAAAGCTCAATTAAGACTGAGTTATATGAGGGAAGGCAGTGTCCCTTTTTGTTTTATGAAGCAAACCAATTGAACAAATGAACCATCAAGTGTTGAAGACGAACATACTCTGGTGAGCTAGAAATTCCCTGAAGAGGGGCTCCATCACTAGTCTGAAAACTTAGAAGATTAAACCTCTGGTCCCAGTGATTGACCCAAATTGGATCCTGCAATATTATCCTGGGACACATACATTTGCCTTCATTCATGTCAAAGGTCTCAACTATCTCATTGCAACTTGCCAAAAGACAAGTACACAGAGGGGAACGTTAACCATACTCTGTTTGTGGCACAAAATAAACAGCCATACTACCACAATGATATGCACACATCAATTACATCCACCTGTGTTAAGACTTAGAAATCCACAAAGGAAAGTTCTAATATAAATTGGACTTTATTTTTGGAAAGAAGAAATGTGTATACAAACAAGCCATGTTAGTTCCTAAGTATTATATGTTGAGGTGTCCCCCATTAGGAGAATGAGTGCACTCAGGGAAATGTAGTGAGAGTGGTGAGGAATAACACACAACCAGTATACAGATACACTGAATAGTAAAATGTAAGTTTTACTTCCAGTAAATGGGTAAACAAAATCCAGCAAACAGTCCAGATCATACATGGTCAAAGCAGGTAGTATTCAATACAATCAGTCCAGGGATAATCCAATAAATGAAGTCCAGTATCATAAACAAATTTCAGTAAACGGAGTTTGCTCACAGTTTGTAAGACTCACAGCAATCCAAGTAGAACTACGATCAGGCAAAAGGCAACAAGAGAATGCAAGAGAAGAAACAAACCAGGTTTCTGGCTCCATCTTATGGCCATTGGAGGAACCTCAGCCAATCACAATTACAGCATTCTCTTAAAGATACAACAGTCTTAAATTACTATCCTGGTTTATATATTTTCAACCCAGCTGTTAGGTGATTATCAATCCTAACATTATACTAAAATCTGAATACATATTATTTCCTCTGAAGTGTGGGGAAAATATAATAGCAGTGTGGCATATAATAGCAGTGTGGCATATAATTCACTTTCCTTGTATATTCACCTTACAGTTATGTGAATCCTTGAAAAGTGCTTTATTGGGATGAAACTTTGAAGTGGCACTCTGGATTAAATCTGTGCTTCCCTGTGGATTGCAGCAAAGCACAATCAATTGCAGCACCTTCAAAGGGGGACTTGAACCCCTTTCCGCTGGAATTGAGAGACTGGCCAAATTAAGCTGTCCTATTTGATTTCAGGCATCAAGGTGGAGTAGTTTGAAATGTCATGTTGAAACAGGTCACTACATTGTTTTTATTTTCACTTTCATGAGGACTTAGGAGTTGAGATATTGACTTTCACGGAGTCAGATGCTGCATTAAATCTAGATCTCTTAAATGAGATGAATGACCATATAAATAAAAATAATAATAAGCATGTGGAGCACAACTTGAACACTACTGGCATTGACAAATCACCAACAGTCAATTGCAAAAGGCATCTTTATTTGGAACAGCTTACATCCTGCAGTGATACGTTTACTATTATTAAACAACATCTGCCTGTACTATACTAGATCCTTGGGAAAGTCAATAAGAGGACAAAAATGCCAAATCCAATCTAAACATCTGGCTTATTATGTGACAAACAATAATGTAGTAATGATTACATAAAACAACCAAGAAGAAGCACAGATGCAAGTTAAAATGGGAACTTATTAAATGTACAGGAAACAAAATGTGTATATCAAAATAACATAATAAAAAGACAAACATAATACAGTCAAGGGAACAAATTCATGATCAATTTCTAGGAAAGATTGAGAGAAAAAATGGATAAAGATAAAACATGACAATTGCTTAGAACTGGAACATTAAAAAAGGCGGGGGGAGGCTTTGTTTTGGCTGGTCAAGAACGAGCTATTTAAATTAACACAATCAAGGTCAAACTGAAAAAAAAATCATCAAATTCAAAGTACAAATTGTGCAAAGAAGCAGATGAAACAGTAGATCGTATAATCAGTTTGTGTAAGAAGGTAACATAAACTGATTATAAACAACAACATAAAACAGTTGCCAAAATGATTCACTAGAACATTTGTAATAATTAGTGGGAACATAGAGTTGAAAAAGTAGCTGAATATGAGAGGTTAAAATATTGCTGAATTTCCTAATAGAAACTGAGAAATTCATGGGTCATATCATACCAGATTTAACTGTGGTTGAAAAAAAGAAAGTGTGAATAATTGTTGTGGCAGTACTAGGGGATAGTAGAATAGAAGATAAAGAATGGGGAAAAATTAGAAAGTATAAAGATCTAAAAATCAGTTGAAGTATTAAGGCATAAACTGGCCATGGTAGTCCTAATGATTATGAGCACACTGGGTGCCAAATCTTGGATGCACTAAGAAAATATATAAATATACATTGACAAAATTTTTCCCCTGTAAATTACAAAGATTCCATTGATTGGATTCACCACATATATTACTCCAATACATGATGACACCCTGGATCCTCAAAGTGAAAAGAACCCCATGCTTATAAAAGCCAACACTGGATAAAAATGGCAACTATGATTTCACATTTTTGTGTATATGATAATAAAAGAGTGTGTTAAGATCTTATAGGACTTTAAGATCCAAACAGACAGGCATCGTGTTCATAACATGTCTGATATAATGGTTATTGAAAAGAAGAGTCTAGTACATTGTTGTTGCTCAGGGGTCCCCAAACTTGGCAACTTTAAGACTTGTGAATTTCAACTCCCAGAATTCTGGGAGTTGAAGTCCACAAGATTTACAGTTGCCAAGTTTGGAGACCTCTGTTGTTGCTATACTAGATGATGCTAGGAAAAATCTACAAAATACTGGCAATTAAAGAGCAAAGCTGAATGCTTATTGAAAAAGGAATACATTGTTATTATACCAGTTGTGACTGGAACTCTTGGAGCAATACCTAAAGGAGTTCCTCAATATCTGGAAATACTGAATTTATGAGACCCAAATACCCTAATTTTACAACAACAACAAAAACCCACTCTGCTTTGAACTGCCTATATTCTTAGATGTTATCTTAGATGTTATCTGCCTACATTCTTAGATGTTAGTAATTCTTAGATCCTTGATTAAAATTTAAATAATGTAGCTTTCACCACTCTTAAACTGTGAATCTAACTATAGATTATCCACACATAATAATCATTATTTGGTCAGCTTGTCTTTGGATAAATCTGTTTTGTGAAACCATCCAATAATTGTTTTATATAATAAATCATAGTTAAGCCATGGCATAGTGTAAAATATGAAACCACCAGTGAGTTTCTTTTCTGCCTAATATAATTTCTACTGGTACCACCTAACTAGTAATATGAAAATAGTGCACCGTAAATGGCAAACTTCCACCAGCATACTTTGTTTACCCTCCCACTTGGGTTTAGAAATGTGCCAGACAATAGTTGAATAATGTAAGTATTCTGATGAGAATGCTTCAGCCTATTCATCTGCAACTCCCTTTAAGTACATAAACACGAGGCATCTACAGGGAATTATTCTAGATATAGCCTGAAGATACATTTCTTTCCTGACAACTCATACAGCTTCCTAAGTGCCTTTTTATGTGCTGGTTATTCCCAATGATAGCTTATCAGAAAACCTCCTCTCCTACCAATCTATGCTTTAAATAATTTTACGGATGGTTAGAATGAATGTGTATGTGTTTTGTTGTTGTTGGATACTGAAACTGCCTACCACAATGTTTATTTAGTTGCTCCAATGTGAAGTTTCATAGTGATGGCTTTTGCTCATTGTTGGGAAGACAATGAAACAATATTAGAATAAATAATAGCAAGAGGAGAGATGTTTCTCTTTCTTTTGAATCAGTTAATTACTGTAATGAATGAAGACGATTTTGTAGGGCTGAGATGAAGGCAGAAAAATTTCTTCAAACAATAACAGAAACAGAAGATTTGCTCAACTCTCCCATGAGAAAACTGGAGTGAGTCCTTAATATGCAATGTGGAAATGAGAATAACTGTGGGCACCAGAGAGTGGATCAATTAATTGAAGGTCTTTCTATTTACCTGGAATCACCCAATCTAATTAACTAGTGTAATGTTATTGTAATGAAACAAAGAATACATTTATGGTCCAGAAGCACATTAAAAAATAATGAGATATCATTTCTGCGGCTGCTTCTACTGAGAAATATCAATTCCCCTTGGTATTGCCATCCTTAGCCTATTACTGCTTTTTCAAGAGAAGACAAATAGGAATAAGTAACTTTATCAAATTTCTCTGATTGGAAAAGCAGTTAAAGAAAACAGTGCTGGCAGAGAAGCCAAGACCTTTCCAGATTCCTCCCCTAACGACAGTCTCCAGAGCACACACATTTGATGGCAGAATAAAGCATATAGTTCAATCATCTTCCAGCATGGTGATAAAGCCAAAAGACCAGAGGTGGGATTCAATTTTTTTTACTACCAGTTCTGTGGGCGTGGCTTGGTGGGCGTGGCAGGGGAAGGATACTGTAAAATCTCCAGTCAGAGGTGGTATTTGCCAGTTCTCCAAACTACTCAAAATTTCCACTACCGGTTCTCCAGAACTTGTCAGAACCTGATGAATACCACCTCTGCAAAAGACATGGTGGACATCTGCTAGTTTTATGGCACACTGAGTGCATATATTGGGTAAGTAGAATGTGTATTACACAAGCAAAGCAAAAATGCAAAGCTTTTAAGAGGCCCACTTCTTTAGCAATGTTTCTTGAGAAATCCTCTTGAAAGATGCTTTGTGAAGCAGCATGAGACCTCTTAAAATGAAGCAGAGAAAACTGGGATCTCCTCCCCAGCTTTCATTAATTGGAAGATGCTGCAACCAGTTAAGCTCTTCAATTTTCTAGAAAATAAATAAATAAATCCCCTCTCAAAAACTTACCCAGACTGGTCTAGTAAAAGCAGAATAGCAATCACCACATCCCTGGTGGCTCTTCAAAACCAATAAAAAACAGGCCCTGTTTCTCAAAGTTCTGCCATGATTGAACACAACTATAACCATCATTTATAATGCTGCATGAAATACCTATCCAGCTCCTGTGGCTTCTGTTAGTGAAAACCAGTGCTAAACAAATGTGAGAATATTGAATGTGAATGCAACCATTAGACCAACAATGTCAAAATACATATATATCTTGCTGTAGCAGTCTGTAGCTTTCACTCACATGGTTGAAGAATATGCTGCCACAGTCAATACTAAACAAGTGGAAAACTGGGAAGGAAAAACCTTTAAGCACAGTTAGCCAGAGTAGTCCTATCCATTAGTCATTCCAATTAAGCTATTATGCTTCTCCCTGACTGCACAGAAGTGATATAACCAGTGAGGGTATGCCTACTCTCAATGTTTAGCCTTCAAACAATATGAAACTTACTCATAAGGATATGCTACATTTTCATATTAAATTAGTAGTGATGGAATTTAAATAGTAATAGCCCCTTCCCCTGATAGCCATCCTCTAGTCTAAAATGAAACATTAAAAAATTGATTGTGACTGACAAAAAAAATCTGTTTTACTAGCAAGAAAGGAACTTGGGAGATATATATGAGTAAAGAGATTAAAGTACATTGTATTAAAAGGGGTGAAGGGAAAAAAAACCAGACATATAAAGGGGTGGGGTGAGGTTTATGAAGTTTCACATAGGTGATTCAGTTTAAAGAACTCTTGAATCACTTTCAAATGGAGCTTTCAGATAAAAGGTTAATGTTAGGACTCAGAACTGGATGCCTTTACAAAGATTTGAAAATGATTTTGTGGATATGCAGGTTTTGCAGATTTTCCAATTTTGCTTTCTTTTCCTCTATAGACAGAGTTGAAGAGCTGGGGCTGAATACTGTGATGGACTCTCTAAGACTGATGCAAGTCGCTAACCAAGTAGCTTTGTTACTGCCACATTCAAATCTATCATTGTTGATCATTGCTTGAAGGGTTTATTTAGGCAGGTTGTTCAAAGGGAGGCTTCATTAAGGACATACAAATTTCTTCTGTTGCTCTTTTAAAAAAATCTGGCTTGTTTTTTTCTGTGTTATTCTACATTTTCCCAATTGCATTTCCCTTTATCCTTATCTCTCTTTAACTTTCAAACTGCCTGGCCTGTAGTGTCATCTCGGTCAACCTGTTTCCAATCTGCCTGCAATTCTTACTCTCTTTCCAGTCTCATTTTCATTCCTCTTAGTTCAACTTTCATTCTCTCACTTCCTGCTCTTTTTATTTTCCACCAATTTTGTACCTCTTGTACTGAGGGATTCTCCTTTACAAAGGAGTTTATTTGGTATTAGATATATATGTTACCCAGATTATTCCTGTACAACATAGTCATGCTGTATACACAGTGATGACAATAAACCTTGTTTTGAACCTTTCAACCTTGTTTTTTGTTGATAGAAATTTATTTTTGTTATTTATTTATTTTGTCAAGTGATTATTAGATAACAGGTATAAGTATAAACTTTATGAATGTTTATACTATGGTTATGAATACATGAAATGGATACGAATAAGAAAAAGAAACAAGAGGACAGGGATGGTAGGCACATTGGTGCACTTGTGCACCCCCCCTACAGACCTCTTAGGAAAGGGGTGAGGTCAATAGTAGACAGTCTAAGGTTAAAGTTGAGTTTGTATCTATTGTGTGCTCTTGTATTGTGGTTAAATCTGAAGTAGTCACTGACAGGTAGGACATTGCATTATATAATTTTATGTACTATACAAGTAATATATCAAATACCATTTTTAAAGCAATGATGTGTACCAACCAGTCTGCCAGTGAAGAAAAGCAAAGGGTGAGTATCCCAAAGATGCTTTTTCAAGAAACAACTGGACTTTCTGGTTTTTCTTTGAAGACATTTCATTTCTCCTTTTGAGGGATTTATACTCCTTGCAGACAACTGGTCATTTGCATTCTTTTAATGATCAGCAAATAACCAGCTGTCTGCAAGGAGTATAAATCCTTCCATTCCACACAGCCCAGTCAGAGCTGGAGAAGTTTTTCAATCTTTTAAGAAAAACCAGAAAGTCCAGTTGCCTCTTGAAAAAGCACCTTTGGGCCAACCATGACCTGGATGACTGAGAATCTCCATAGACAAAGGGTGAGAAGGTAACAGAGTAACTAACAGTAGTAGCTATTTTAAAACAGTTTGCTAATTGTAAGACATTTCTGCATCAGTTCAGTAAAATTGGTTCTTTGGTAGATAATCTGAAGATTGTTCTTTATTCTTGCTATTTCTGTCTCTTAAAAAATTTCAGGAGAAGCATTGAACAACAAATTTCAGGAGAAGCATTTAACAACAAATCAATGATTAAAGATACCAAGCTGAACTTCCACTGAAGAGTCTACCTTCCCTGTAATTTTCATCACATTTTTCCAAAGAAAGAAAGAAATAGCTACAAGTACTTTGACACTTCCTTATTATAGTTCATTGTTTTAACTTCTTATTTCATAATAATTATGAAAATTACAATTATTTCAACTGAATCTCAAATTGGTTCAGCAGACTATTACTGCATCTGAATGTTGAATTGAAGTTGGATCATGGTTGATTCACACATTTCAAATAAATGTACTCTTTCAAATAACACTAATGGCCATAGAAAACAAGAATTCATCAAACAGATCATTTACTGAGCAATTTCTCATGACATTTTACAATAGCCACTTCTTAGCATGAAATATTAATGTGAATCACAGCATCAGTGGGTGCTTTTCACTGGATTTCACTCTTTGCCTTGAATCAACCAGGAAACAGAAGAGATAAATGTCAAGTGTAGAAATGTAACAGAAGATGTGATGCTGCACATTAAAAATATGCACAATTGCGAGGAAATCAACAAATCCACATTAAACTTTGGAATGGTAGGTTGGAAAGGATTCAAGGTACTGGATATACTTAGAGGTGTATATGATATGTAATAGCTGACATGAATGATGTACTTTTCAGTAATAAAATGACTACCATAATATCTTTGAAGAAGGACAAACATTAACCTTTCTCAAATGTGAGGTCTTCTAGATATTTTCCTTTATCAGCGTAACTATGTTAGTTGGGATGTCTGGAACCATGTTCTAATATATCTAGAAAGGGAGGCAAATAAGGGGACCTTTCTTTGTGTCTTCATCCCTGTATTCCTGGATCTATTATAAATAATAAACATGGACTAAGGGTTTGTTTGTTTATGAGACTTAAACGCTACCCCACCAATGAAGTAGATCATAACTAGATGCATTTCTCCAGTCAATGATACAAATTATTCTTTTATTCTTTTCTGAAAGTTGTTAGAGGCATCTAACTTGATTAGATTGGTCTCCAATCAATTATATCTAATTGAATTATTTCTTAATAGACATTTAGCATTTCACTGCCAAATTTCCACATTAAAGATACAGAAGCAGTAATAGTTTTATAAATTCTATATGTAGCAATTGCACTTAGACTTATGTACTGCTTCATAGTGTTTTCCATCCCTCTTTAAGCAGTTTACAAAGTCAGCATATTGCCCCCAACAATCTGGGTCTTCATTTTACCAACTTCAGAAGGATGGAAGGCTAAGTCAAACTTGAGCTGGTCAGGATTGAACTCCTGGCAGTGAGCAGAGTCAGCCTGCAATGTCTATGACATTATATAAAGAGGTTTGTTAAAACAATGGCTTATTTTATCTGTTTATTTATTAATTAAATTTTTATGCCCCCTATCTCCCCTCCCCAAGGTGACTCTTACAATTTATGAAGAACCATGATGCTAGAAAAATTATAATGGGCTGTTTCACAAGTTGCATAACCATTGGCACTAATCACATTAAACACAATCACATTAAACAATGAATTATGGTATAACAACGAAGTTTGTACATCATATTAATGAAAAGTAATGTTATATGTCAATCATGGATGTGAATCCAAGCATCTGCAATCAACCTCTCTTATGCTAGTCACTATAGTATTGATCTGAGATTGTTGACTGCTTCTGTTGGCCATCTTTGAAAGTTAGAGTCTATTAAATTGGTATGAAGAACTTATAGTTCTTTTGAAGTTGAACAGAAGAAATAATTTTTCCAACTGCAGTTTTAACCTTTCAAGGCAGCCTTTAAAGATAGAGAAAAATATTTGTAAAAATCTGGCAAATCCAGATGGATTTGCTCCCACTATCCACAAATTCCCTGCTATTTAAAAGAATTAGCAAGGGTCTTCTGTATGCAGAAAATAATGTTGGACATTGGAAATAAAAATGAACTTAGGCAACAGTTACAAAAATACCTACCTACCTACACACACACACACACACACATTTTCTATTTGAGAGAAGACATGGAATTTTGTCTGATTTGAAAGTACTGCAACATACTCAAATTCTAATATTTGAGCATCTCATCTGCCTAGTTTCTCTCTTTAAAATGTAGCTATTTTACCTTTGGGGATTTTCTCTCTGTCTATGGATAGGGTGCAGTTTGGTCTACCAACAGTAGCAGTAAAGTATCACAGACTTTAGAAAGGGTAAGTAGTAGAAGTCAGCACTTTAAAAAATCTGGGATTTGTTGTCTATTTCCGTTCATTATTTGTTCCGGGCTTCCTGCAAACTCCACTGAATATCCTTAAATGTCAAACTACTTCAAGAGGGAAACTTGTTGCAGCATATATTCCTGGCAAAAAAACATTGAAATAGCACGGCACAAAGAATTGCTTCCTTCTAAGCATCTTTTTCCCTACTGCGAGGCCTGTTTAACTCACTCCTTCCTTTCAGGAATAAACCCAAGGTCTGTTATTAATCCTACAAACAAAATGCCACAAAGTGCACCCCGCAATCATCTCAAGAAACTTCTCCAAAGGTTGATAGTAGGCTGCCACAAAGCCCAGTTTTCCCAATTATAGAGCCAGGAAAGTGCACTTCTGTATACTCTCCGCCCGAAAAGAATCCAAGCACATCTGGAGGGGGCAGCCTGAATTAAAGATCTTGAGTCATTAGTGAATCTGTGTAGATGCACAGCAGGAAGGCTAAGGAAGGATGCCAAATATATGCATACTGAGGGAAAAAATATCGGGAATCAATAACTAATCTGCTGTTTTTCAGTTTTAAGAAGCTCAACCTTCAACTACTTCATCATGGACATATTGAATTATATGTAATGGAATCTGATGGAAAGATTATATTCCTGACAGGAACATGAAAATGAATTGAAGAATGAACGTGGACATGTGCCTAAATATGTCAGCTAAATGTGGCTAAATTAAATCTGAACTGTTTCTTTCTGTTCAGGGCACCCACACAAAGGTGACTGGGTACTATACAATTACTGATTCTTTGGGATTTGTATGTAATTACTGATTCATTGGGATTTGTTTATATGTTTGTAGAAAACCCACTTCAGAAAAGTGGAGGGGGGGTTATAAACAAAAGTATTCAACAGCCCTATATCTTATTTCACTTAAATTCCTTTTCTGTAACGATACATACAACATTGCTGCAAGTTCAATCTATACCATTGAATTACAACAAATCAGTCTAAAGCAACAATTGATAGGCACTTACTTGAGAGTAAACTACCACTGAAAATCTAGTATCTTATTACCTAAAACAAAGTTCTTATCATCTATGTATCCCTCCAGATCTTGAATTATCTGCCATTTTCACAGTAGAAGTAAGGCATTTAGAATCCTCTGTTGCCTGTTTCTTTTTACCTCTGAATTTTCAATCTGCTGTAGGCATCTTTATGTTCTATAGGTCTCAGCTCTTTGAAATCATTTAAAGTAAAGGTCAGCAAGCTATAACCCCAATCTCATTTCTGAAGATTGTCCTAGAAGAATTCAAGAAAAAGCTGTAGGTCTTGGTGGTTTTCCATTCTTATTTTTTATGCAATAATAAATGATGTTACCTCCCTGCTCCCTGCAAATGGTTGCCTGTCCATCATGCTACTCTATCATCTGCCTGCCTCCTGCCTGCCTGTCTGCCTGCCTGTCTATCTATCTATCTATCTATCTATCTCCATCCATTCATCCATCCATCCATCCACCAACCCATTTATCTGGAAAACCATAATTAAGTGTGTATTATTTCTTATTATAGTAGCAAAGGCATACAGCTTTACAAAAACAAAACAAAAAAGACATGTATGTGTATGTATGTATGTATGTATGTATCTATGTATGTATGTATGGTATTCAGCATTGCTTGGGTATTTTCCCATGTCATTATAGTTGTGCTTTTAAAGTTGTAGCAATGTTTCAGCAGAATCTCATCTGCCATCATCAGGCTTCTGTATAGTGTTCATTGTATGTATGTACGTATATACAAGAATGCAACAATAAAACACTGCAGTGTAGCAGTTTGAATCTTACTTTTATAGTTCTTTCTTCATATGCATATGCCAGTTTTTGTTTTATCATTTTATTAAATCTGGCATCTTATGAATTCTGTTATGCAAACTTCATTTAAAATCTAAGCTTTTTGTTTTGGTTTGGTTTTGGGTAGCATATTTTCTGCTCCTCATAGAATTCCCAAAATAAATTATCTTTCTGAGATACATAAAGATGACACAACATTTGGATTCATAAATATGTGATCCAGCTTGCTAAACAGTGGAGTCCACACTAAACTGCAGAGGTTTGGATCTAAGGGTATAGTGCAACTAAATATTTCCTGTTTGTTTTAAAAAGGTATATAGAACTGGCTACCAAGAATAGTTTTCTCTGATGTCTGGAAATGTGTGAAAAAAAATGTATATAGACATAATATTTTGCTATTTGTTGACTATCTCCTCACTTGGAGCAGTTTCTGTAAATATAATGAATGTATGGTCGCCAAAGCAATAATATGGAGAATATCCTCTGTGTAATTTTCTTAACATTGATTCTTTTTTTTTTTTTTTTGTAATTTTCTTTGTTGTTACATAGTCATTAGTCTCTGAGGACCAAATTTCTCTGGATGGACAGGGCATACCATTGATACCAATATGGGCAATATTTGTTGTAAAGATCAGCTTTGGGTGAAAAGGAAGGGTGTAAGCATTGGACTTTTTCCCTTCAACCGAAAAAGAATGAACTTCTGAAAACCAGGTGTTTCAAAAGGAATCCTTTATTGAAAGATATTTAAACCCAACACTAGGCAAAGCAGAGTCTAAGATAAAGGCATACAGTCATAGATAAAGGAAGTTAGAACCCCTCTCCTTATTCAGATATGGATTAGTCAAACAAAGAACCAACATGTTAATTCCCCCTCGCCTTCTCTGGGAACATATCTTAGCAGAGTTCCCAGGAGTGTCTTCCAGAGCTGGAATTTTTATGGCCCCTTCTCATCTTGTTATCTCTTCAAGAGGTGACAAATTTCTAAGCATCTGGCTCCACTCCTCCGGTTGTATATCATATGCAAGTTATACAGAATCAATATAGGATTTAATCATATACGGGAGTCTCTGTGGTTAAACTGGGAGAAGATTAAAAGACAATGTTATTTGAAAATTCCAGTCTGGTTATCAACTATTGAAGCATTTTCCTATCCTATAATTTACAAGAAGGAAAAAACAGTTAGATATGGGGAAATATTGAATGAAAAGGGTGAACTTAAAATGATGCAAAAACTAGAGGAACAAGGTATAAAGATGAATTGGTTTTCATATGCGCAAATACACTCAAGATATGAT
Source organism: Hydrophis major (assembly GCA_033807585.1). Taxonomy (NCBI): domain Eukaryota; kingdom Metazoa; phylum Chordata; class Lepidosauria; order Squamata; family Elapidae; genus Hydrophis; species Hydrophis major. Next base: position 327,257,380 of record CM066328.1, on the reverse strand, counting down.
AAAGATTTTAAAACAGAAGTTTTCTATGATAAATTGACTGACTTAGATAAGATTTTGACAGGTAATGATGAAAAGGTGATTTAAAAACTGTATGGATATCTATTAAAAATTAAACCAGAAGAAGAACAAGTTAAAGAAACTATGATTGCTTGGGGGAAGAATTTTGGATATGGGATTGATCTAGAGAAATGGCAAAAATTGTGGTCTCAAAACTATAAAATGACAATGTCAACAGCATTTAAAGAAAACTTGTATAAGATGTTTTACAGGTGGCATTTTCCCCTGACAAGAATAGCAAGAATTTTCAAGAATAAATCCGAAAAATGTTGGAAATGTCATCAGATACCTGGCTCATACTACCATATGTGGTGGACTTGTGCAGACGCTAGAAAATACTGGACTAAAATCCACATGTGGTTGGAAAAAATGACAAAAAAACATATAGATTTGAAACCAGAGATATTTTTATTGGGAATTTTACCTGATACATATAGCAAAGATTTGAAATATTTGATTGTAAATGTATTAACAGCGGCTATTTGCTAAAAACTGGACAAATGAGAAGATACCATCACAGGAGGAAATCATTAACAAAATATTGGAATGTGCTGAAATGAGTAGATTGACATTTGAAATTAGAGAACAAGAGGATAAACAATTTTACAAAATTTGGGACCTTTTCTATCAATGGTTAGATAATAAAATATAATAATGGTTATGTAGAATTTAAAAAATAATGAATATATAAAGATGTACTTTTTTTTCTTTTTCTATTATATCTACAAAATGTTTATAGGATAGATTTAGGAGGATTATTTGAATTGTTATAAAAAAAACTAAGTAAATTATAGTTATCTCGCAAAATATGAATGAATGAAACTATTGTCAAATGATTGATTAATAATGATACTAGGGTATTCAAATTTGGATTAATAATATGAGCTATTATGCAATGTAACTGTAATTGAAGACTATGAAAGGGATGCACAAAAAAATTTGTAAACCAACCGACACACTGCTTGTATACTTATGTAAGAAAGTTTGATGTTTTTATGTTTTGTTTGTTTATGTTTGTCTTTAAAAAACAATAAAATTTACAAAAAAAAAAAAAGAATCAATACGGGATTTAATATATGTAGGTTACATCAAAAAGGATTACTTGTACCAACTTCCCTCCCGCTTCTTCTTCCGTTGAAGAATGGCATATACACGAATCTGACAAAGGGCTTGTAAAAAGAATTATGATGATTTTCAGTGATGGTCATTACATGTAAATGCAAAAGTTCATGTATACATCGCCTTGAATTAAAATATATGAGATACCTGTTGTCTTCCTATCTCCCAGGCATCTTATATACTCTCAGAACATCTTTTTAACTTCGGTGCCATAATCTTTGCATCCTTTACTAGTTCAAGACCACTCTCAGATAAAATTAGGATTTAGGGAAAGATAGATTAAATGTGACAGAGGCTTCAGAGAAGTAGTAGAAAAGCATATATCAGAAATGGTCAATTTCTTATTTAAAAACCATCCATATCCTCTCTATTATACACATTTTTAAGCTGCTGTTTGAACAGGCTGAATTACATCAGTCAGGAAACACATAATGGAAAATCATTCTGCTGTGGCAAATGTCTAGTGGTTTCTATGATAATCTTGGGGTCCATGTTCAATTTCTTGCATCAGTGAAATGCCTGCTGAAGTATGTTAACATATTGTGAACATTTGGCATATTTTATATAGCAGTTAGTTCAGAACTTGCTAACTGGCATTTCCTCATCTCCCTTATGTACTGTCAACTCACAAATACAAAAATTCACTACTGATTTTACCTCTAATGATGAACACATGGAGAACAATCTCCAGTTATTATAGACCTTTTCTCACTGTAGTCTTCCTAGGGTTTCTTATTATTTTTCTGGCAAAAAAATGTGGATTTAGGTCAGTGATGGCTAACCTATGACACACATGTCACTCGTGACATGCCGAGGCACTTTGACTGACATGCCTGTTGGTGTGGGGAAAACCTGCACATTTAGAGGCTGCCTGTGCTCTGCTCCAATCCCTGCTCCCTGCTTGTTGCGTGGAGGCGTGGTGTCACCGCTGCTGCAAGATCTTTGCAGCAGAGAACCAGTTTTAACCGCCATAAACTGAGGTTTGTCAGTTTCATTACCTCAGGAACGCTACAGGAGGAAAGGAGATCCATTAGATTCACAACCCTGTAAGGTGGCCTTCCGATCCCCACATCCTGCACCTGCAGCCCTGAGACCAGGGAGACGAGTTTCACAGCCCTGTGTGATCACCCCAGCCCAGTCCGTCATAAACCAAATTATTGATATTTCTTGAAGTGACACACGATCCGAGGAAGGTTACACTTTTTCCCGATTTTCAACACAACAAGCTGAAAAGGTTAGCCATCACTGATTTAGGTGGTTTTTTAAAAGTCTGGAGTGCCATTTCAGATTCCAAGTGTTCTGTTCTTGGAACTAAATGTTATGAAAACATAGAGATGCCACCACTTGTAGCAAGCAGTTCATGGTTTCCTGTGGCCTAATATGCAGAGCCACTTATCCTTCTGCACTCATGTTGTTAAATGATGTACTTCCATTAAAATGTTTGAGGGATGGGCACTTGCTGCCCTTCTGCTACATTTCAGCCTTTATATAATGCCTGAGATTAGTTCTGTCTTTCCATTCAGTCAAGTATTGTGTGTACATCAATTGTTCCTGTTAGACCTGGACTGTGCACACTGAATAGGAATATGCATACGATGACTATCAATACAACCTCCTGTTTTTCCATTCAGCACAGCACATAGCTCAAGTAAAGATTTTTCTCCTTTTCTTTGATCAACTTTTTTCTTCTATGTAAAGAATACCTTCCTCTATACTCCCTGCCCATATTTTATATTCAGTATGCCTACAGATGGCATACAGATTTGACAGATTGGGAAATTACTCTTTTTCTTTCTCTCCAGCTTCACTTTCCATAATAACTGAGAGGTTTTGACTATAGCCAAACACATGGTTTTTAATTCATTTGAAAATATTGCTTTATGGGAAGCTAAACTTTCGATTTGCTCAAAGCCATTCAAGACTGTGATGGGTAGTATCTAAATTTGATGAATGAATGAATAATAGCAATTAAATCTTTGCAAAAGAGACCACTGGAGTGCACAATAATATATTTATGTGTAACAAAATGGAATAGACATTTTTTATTTATCAAGGAAGCACACAATAGCATCCTTTTCATTTTTATCATAACTTTCAATAACTGAGAGAATGACTAGCTTTAAAGATATCCACTGAACTTCACAGAGAAGAGCAACAATGATGATTAGGAGACTGGAGGCTAAAACATATGAAGATGTTGCAGGAGTTGGAATTAATTTAATGAAAAGAAGGATTGGGGTGACATGATAGCAGTGCCCCAATATCTAAGGGATTGCCACAAAGAAGTGGAGGTCAAATTAGTTTCCAAGGCACCAGAAGGCAGGGCAAGAAGCAATGGATGGAAACTAATCAAGGAGAGAAGCAACCTAGAACGAAGGAGAAATTTCATGACAGTTAGAACAATTAATCAGTGGAACAACTTGCCTCCGGAAGTTGCGGGTCCTCTAGACCAGGGGAATCAAATTCGTTGCCCATGGGCCAGATGTGTCATGTGCTGGCCCCACCCCCACCCAGTTTAGCAAAGGGGAAAAAAGTCCTGGTGCATCATGTGACATCACCATGATGACACGAGGTTGACAACCCTGCTCTAGACTCAACCTCCTGGAGATTTTAAAGAAGAAATTGGGCAGCTATTTGAGGGGCTGCCACAGAGAGGAAGGGGTCAAGCTATTTTCTAAAGCACCTGTAGGCCAGACAAGGAATAATGGATGGAAACTGAACAAGGAGAGATTTAACCTGGAAATAAGGAGGAACTTTCTGACAGTGAGATCAATCAACCAATGGAACAGCTTGCCCTGGGAAGTTGTGGGATCACCATCACTTGAGACTTTCAAGAAGAGATTGGACTGTCATTTGTCAGAAATGGTCTCCCGCTTGGGTGGGGGTTGGACTTGATGGCCTACAAGTTCCTTCCAACTCTGTTATTCTGTTATTCATAACCAAGTAAGGATCTGAACTTAGATTTCTCCAACTGCAAGCAGAAATCTACTAAAGCATAATTGTGCTAAAAGAGCATTAATTAAATGTACTATATGCAATGTTTAAAACATAATTATATTAGAAATTCTTAACCAAGTAAAAGATAAACATTAAAAAATACAGAAAATAAAATTAAGAAAGAAAGAAACACAGTTACAAACAAGCTTAGTAACTCCTTCCCCTTTAAGATTACATTACATATGTAACATATTATTTTATTCTTGATCAAATCAATCCATTTTGTATTCTTTTTTTTCTTATGCAGCCCTGATATTAATTGTTGTGAATTAATAAATATCATTAAGATATCATTAATAAAGATCATTAAGAGCTTGAAATAAAGTGCAGGGTTCAGGCCCTGCACTTCTGATTGGCCGATAATAGCGACATCAGATTGGTCCGTTCAGGAGAATCTGATTGGCTATTAACAAACCTCTTCCATTAGTTAATGGAGCTAGCGCTCCCTGTGTTTCATTGGTTAAATAAGTTAAGAGTTGCCTATATAAAGGAGCCCATCGTGGCCATCGGGTTGAGCTCTTTCACATGTAAATAAAGAGTTTGAAGTTCACTGTTTCACTGGCTTGTCTCCATCCTTGCAACCATACTCAGAACATAACACTGGCGACGAGGGTGGGATGTGGAGACATCAGAGCTTGCTGAACGATGAAGAACCATAACCGAGCACGTGGCTGAACGCACCAATGGCAGAACCATGTCTGGCAGCATCATACCACCCGCTCCATTCAACCCGGCACAAGAAGACTGGGACTCATATATGGATCGCTTCCAGATGTTTCTGGAAACCAACAATTTAAAGGATGCCACTACCAGAAAGAAAAGAGCGGTATTCCTAATTCATTGCGGGCCAACCGTATTCAAGATGGCCAAGGCACTAGCAAGACCGGCAGAAGTAAAGTCTATGGACTGGGACGTCCTCGAACCACTGCTAAGGGCTCACTACGCACCGACTGTGCCAACGCTCGTGAGAAGGCATGAATTCTATCAGAGAAGTCAGCGGAAGGGCGAAAGCGTTGCTGATTTCATCACAGATCTCCGGAATCTGGGAGGCCTATGCGAGTTTACCAACTTAGAAGAAGCCCTAAGAGACTGAATCATTCTGGGATTAGATGCACCAGGCACTCAGAGTAAATTAATGGCAAAGGGCGACATTACCCTTAAAGACGCCATAGCTGAAGCTACTGCAGCAGAAGCAACCAGGAAGTCAGCTGCCCAAATGCGCCGCACACACGCACCAGTTCGCCAACAGGCCAGCATGATTTCACCTCAATCAGAGGGACAGCTAGAAACGGCCCAACACGAGGACCTCGACTCGTCGTCAGACAGCGACAAGGAAGAGGTCCATCGACTTCGGTCCGAACAGGACCAATGCCAGAAATCACAGTACCAATGCGCCGGGTGTGGAGCAAGCCACCCCTGGTCAGAATGCAAATTCCTCGACGCGCTCTGCCATGTGTGTGGGAAAAGAGGCCATATAGGTCAGGTCTGTAGAAGCAAGCCAGAACCCAGCCAGCCCTCAAGGGGGGCTAACTACCACCAACCGACGGGAAGTCGTCCCGTGAAGCGAGAACCCGTGAACCACCAATGGAACAACCACTCCTACAGAAAAAAAACCCTAACCACCCAATGAAGCGAGAAGAGGCTCACCAAATGATCACAATCGGTCATGCCTCATCTCTGGACGCCAAAAAGATCTGAGTGAAAGTGGCCATCGAAAACCAGCCCTGCCTGATGGAAGTCGATTCAGGATCATCCCTCTCGATGGTTTCCTGGAAGACCCTCAAGCAGCTCATCCCCACTATCTGGAGGCAAGACCTCTGGTTCCAAAGGCTCATAGTTAAGGACTATCAAGGAAATTGAATTCCGGTTGTTGGATCCAGCCGAGTACGGGTATTGTTTAAGAACTGTACAGCATTTCTACCCCGACTGTAATTGACAAGGATCGGCCTAGTTTGTTAGGCCTCCAATGGTTCGATCCACTTGGAATTGAAGTGGCCGGCATTCACCGAACCTACAGCAGCGATTGGGAAGAAGACCACGTCCACGAATTCCAGGACATATTCGCGGAAAAATTAGGCGAGTACAAGGGGACCCCGATATCGTTTAACCTCAATCTCGAAATAGCTCCCATCCGCCTTAAGCCTCGTCGAGTTCCCTTTGCCCTTAAACGAAAGATTGACGAGCAGCTTGATAAATTAATAGCTCAGGGAGTGCTAGAACCAACCGATCACTCTCCCTGGGAAACCCCAATCGTAATGCCCATCAAGCCGGATGGATCAATAAGAATTTGTGGGGACTACCGAGCCACCCTGAACCACACCCTTCAACAAAACGTTTACCCGGTACCGGTGGTACAACACCTCCTCCGTTCCCTGGGGGACGGAAAAGTCTTTGCTAAACTAGACTTAGCCCAGGTATACCAACAGCTGCCTGTTGACAAAAAAATGGCAGAGGCCCAAACAATCGTTACGCACAAAGAGGTGTTTAAATGTAACCGACTCCAGTTCGGAGTGAGCGTAGCCCCGAGAATCTTTCAAAGCTTAATGGAGAGGCTATTACAAGGGATAAAAGGTGTTGTTCCATATTTTGATGATGTGTTAATCGCAGCCCCAACCCAGAAAATACTAAAGGAACGCCTGAGGTTAGTTCTCCAGAGATTTAAAGACTCCGGTCTCAAAGTTAAAAAGAACAAGTGTTATTTATGTACGGATCGCGTAGAATTTTTGGGATACTTAATTGATAGTCAAGGCATTCACCCCACCGATAATAAACTCAGGGCGATCAAGAACGCCCCAAAACCCCGGAACAAGGCCGACCTCCAGGCTTTTCTGGGCCTTATCAATTTTTATAACGTTTTCCTGCCTCACAAAGCAACTGTAGCTGAGCCACTACATTGTTTATTGGACAAAAAAGCAACCTGGGTATGGGGACGTAGAGAAGAACAGGCATTTCGACATGTAAAAGATTTATTGACTTCTGACTCTGTCCTGATGCAGTATAATGAGACTTTGCCTTTAACGATCAAGTGTGATGCATCCCCATTCAGGGTGGGCGCCATTTTAAGTCACGTTTTGCCAAACGGTAATGAAGCCCCTGTTGCTTATTTCTCCAAGACGTTATCAAAAACAGAATGCAACTACAGTCAACTTGACAAGGAGGCCCTTGCTATAGTATCCACGGTTAAGAGATTTCATGAATATGTGTATAGCCGAGCATTTACCATAGTGACTGACCACAAACCTTTGCTGGGAATAATCACGGGAGATAGGCCAACACCGTATATATTATCTCCCAGAATGACCCGCTGGTCAGAATTTTTGGTGGCATACAATTACAAATTACAACATTGCCCAGGGAAGGCCATTCCCCACGCCGATGCATTGAGCCGTGCACCTCTTCCAGAGACTATTGATGACCCCGCTCCGACGGTCACAACGCTGCAGATCGAGACACTTCAAACGTCGCCGTTAACGGCCTGGGATATTGCGATGGAAACGAAACGCGACCCCATTTTAGCACGAGTCCTCAGTTGGGTCAAGCGGGGATGGTCATTAGACCAAATATCTGACGACTACACCCCATTCAAAAATCGGCAAATGGAACTATTTTCTCAAAAGGGCTGCATTATCTGGGGTGATAGAGTTGTTGTCCCAGAGCGGTTGCGACCAGCAATACTAAGGACCTTGCACGATGGCCACCCCGGCATCGTGCACATGAAAGCCCTTGCATGAAGCTACGCATGGTGGCCGGGTATTGACAAGCAGATAGAGACATGGGTAAAAGCCTGTCGCAAATGCCAAGAAGTAAGCAACGCCCCGCCGAAAGCAACCCCAACCGAATGGGAAACGCCGAGGGGACCATAGTCCCGCATTCATCTGGACTTTGCGGGTCCTACTAAGGGACACACATTCTTACTGACAGTGGAGCCTACTCGAACTGGCTTGAAATCCATGAAATGAGGAACACAACGACCGAAGCAGTCATCAGGAAACTGGACAGACTCTTTGCGACACACAGATTACTAGACGTTCTGGTATTCGACAACGGGCCTCAATTTACCGCGCTGTCCTTCGAACAGTACCTGGCTGACTGCGGTATCCGACATGCGCTGACTTCGCCGGCGCATCCTGCGGCCAACGGAAGGGCTGAGTGCATGGTACAATTCATCAAGAAAACCTTGCATAAGATGGACTATGGTGACATAGAAGACAAGATTAACCGGATACTCCTTTTACAGCATATCACTCCGCACAGCATCACCAATAAAACTCCCGCCGAGTTATTAATGGGACGGAAGCTCCACTCCCACCTCGACCGCCTACATCCAGCATATGAACTTGAAAAGCCACACGGTTCTAGTGGGAAATGTTGCAATTTCCAGGTAGGAGATTTGGTTTTCCCTAGGAACTTTTCGGGCGATCCGCTGTGGGTCAAGGCAACTATAGTACAAGTAACTGGCCCTAGATCGTACTGTGTAAAATGTCGCGACAATAGAATGTGGAAACGCCATATTGATCAGCTGCATTCAAGGCTACAGTCGGGGATCTCCGAGCCCCCTGATTTCCAAACCGAGGAGGGAGGAGATAGTGAGGAAGCTGAATTCGAAGCAGCAGAAAGTTTAAGCGGTAGTAATGACTGCTCAGAGGCAGCACATGATGGAACCAGAATGGGGGTGGCCTTGCCTCAAAGAGATGCCGAAAGCAGTAGCGACGACGAAAATTCAAATGCGGAATAGGAGGCACCTTTTTCACCAGATAACGTCTTACCCCAAATACCGGGAGGACAACGAAAATCTAATAGACAATCAAAACAACCTGCCTACCTCAAAGACTACGTGACCACACCCCTTAAACGGAACCCAGGGGGGAGGGGTGTTGTGAATCAATAAATGCTTAATAAAGATCATTAAGAGTTTGAAGTAAAGTGCAGGGTTCAGGCCCTGCACTTCTGATTGGCCGATAATAGCGACATCAGATTGGTCCGTTCAGGAGAATCTGATTGGCTATTAATGAGCCTCTTCCATTGGTTAATGGAGCTAGCGCTCCCTGTGTTTCATTGGTTAAATAAGAGTTGCCTATATAAAGGGGCCCATCGTGGCCATCGGGTTGAGCTGTTTCACATGTAAATAAAGAGTTTGAAGTTCACTGTTTCACTGGCTCATCTCCATCCTTGCAACCATGCTCAGAACATAACATTAATCTTTAGCGTAAAGCTAAGATGTTGTGATGGAATCTTGTTTCTTATCTTTTTCCTCACAAACAGCACAATTACAATTCTTAACTTTTCATTTCTTGTGATGATTTTCTGTGGCTTATCCACTATTCTAAAAACAATGTTAGGGTTTCAACCATCCTCTCCTTACTATCTTTGTCAGGTTTTTCTGTAGCTGTTTTCAGTCTCAGGCAAAATTCTTTTTTTTTTTTTTTTTAAATCAAGTAGTTCACATTGTCTAAATCTTTTTTCATCTCTTGGCTTATTTCTGTCTGACTTATTTATAATTACAGATTCTTCAGGGTTTTTTTTTAAATTCATCTCTTTCATATTTGCATTTATCCCATTCTTTCTTTAAATGTAATCAAATCTCTCTTAACAGATTCAATTGATTGCTACCACTGCCAAAAAGTTAAAAGTAGAGCTTTTCTTTTTCTATCCTAATTGCAATGTCTCTTTGTCCTTAACATCTAAATCTCAGTCTGCCTTCCTTCTGCCAATTGTATTTTACAAATGTTCTTTATCTGAATCTTACTATCAGGTGATCTCAACCCCAAGACCTTACTGTAAGCCAGGGGTCCCCAAATGTGGCAACTTTAAGGCTTGTGGATTTCAACTCCCAGAATTCTGGGAGTTGAAGTCCACAAGCCTTAAAGTTGCCAAGTTTGGAGACTCTGCTGTAAGCTGTCCTTACTGTAAGTTTGAAAGAGGAGAAGAAAGTGATGGTACAAGGGTAGCTGGAAGGAAGTATTGCAAGCCATTTTGAATTGAGTCTGAGCTCTAAAATATGTAATTTCCCCAGTGTATAAAATACTTTCAGTAATATAAATACATTCCTATTTACATACAAGGTCTAAATTTATTTTCTTTCCACATCATTAGCAGTTCCCATTTATCTTGTAGCTTTTCTCTTCTGCTATATATTTAGATCTGTTTTGTTCTATTTTATAGTGTACTCTTGTTCTGAAGTTATATCTTTTTCAACCTTGCCTATATTTCTTTAATAACATTGAAACTTCTATTAACAAATCTATTTTCCCCTTAAGGTCACTGCAAAGGGAATCAAATGTAGTGTCTGCATCTGCTATAAAATGCAGTAAATGGAACAACAATCACTTGCTGTCTGGGTGATATATTGTCATATCAAGCTATGACCAAGTTATCATTCATCAGATGTTTACAAAAACCTAAAAACAGGATTTTTGACATCTACTTTATTCATCAAGTCCAAATCAAAATATTTCTCAATAAACCTCATGAAGATAATAAACTAGTTTGGTGTACAATTCAGTGTATATTTATTCTTTTGGCTAAATTATAACCCCACTGTGGTTACGGTAATCCCTGACTCTAAAATTACAAGCAGTCCTAGGATTTCAGCCACCCTACTATGATGGCTAGTCCCTATTAAAAATAACACAAATTCCCGTCAGTCACAGTATTTTCACAGGTTGCCTCTTCATAGATGAGAACAGATATATATATATTCTTAAGTTTTCGCAGGTATCTATATGTATGGTATTCAGCTTTATTTGGGTATTTTCTCACGTCATTATAGTTGTACTTCAGCAGATGAGATTCTGCCGAAATATCACTACAACTTTAAAAGTACAACTATAATGATGTGGGAAAATACCCGAACAAAGGTGAATACCATACACATAAATACCCGCGAAAACTTAAGAATATATATATATATATGATATAGATTTGCTTATTTATTTATACAAACATTTGTATACTACTCACTTCAAAGGCTCTTGCACTCTAAAATCAAGCTACCCAATGATGCTGGAGCAAATAGCATAGACCAGAATGATTCCTTTGCTGTAATTTAGCTTTTGTTCTCTTGTTAATGCTTGACATCACAGATTTTAAAATGTGACCATTACACTTCCAAAGAACCAATGAGATTTTTTTTTAAATAAAATCTGGCTGTTTTCTTTATGGGGCACCATGTGAGAGATTTTCTTTTTGTTTAATTTTCACATCTAACATTCATTGTCCTTGCAGAAAATAATTGTTCAAAAGGCTAGCACTTAGCAATTTTCATAAGCAAATATGGCATTAATTTAAGAAGGTAGCACAGAAGGGGTTCTACAGAGAGGAGGGGATCAAGCTATATTCCAAAGCACCTGAAGGAATAATGACAAGGAATAATGGATGGAAACTGAACAAGGAGAGATTCAACCTGGAAATAAGGAGAAATTTTCTGACAGTCAGAGCCATCAACCAATGGAACAGCTTGCCTTTGGACGTTGTGGGAGCTTCATCACTAGAAGCTTTCAGGAAGAGACTGGACTGCCATCTGTCAAAAATGGTGTAGGGTCTGCTTGGGGGGGGGAGTTCGACTAGATGACCTATAAGGTCCCGTTCAACTCTGTTAATCTGTATCCACTTATGGAGGTGGGGAGGGACTTAATAGGAGAGAAACACTCATGACCTTTCTCATTCATATCTAAATCTAATATAGGCCATAGAAAATAATAGGCGTTAATGTACAGATACTCCTTAGCCACTGACCTGAATAATCAGCATTGAAATTGCTCTTCATAATACCCACTCAGGTTTCAGCCAGACATACACTTGATGGTCTCTGGATGGCAATCATGATTGGCATTCATGCTACAGTGCATTGAAGATTCTCCTTTATAGACATAAAATCTATTTGAGTAAGAAGATCTATTTTTTCCCCCTTGATTACTAAAGATGCCTCAAGAGCCTATCATATTTAGGTCAAGTTTCCAGTGAATACTTCATCTCTCTCTTTTTAATAGTGTTATATGTTCAATACTGTCCTTGAATTAGAAAAAGCAAAATGCCCTTATCTTTCATATTAAAGGCTAAAAGAGAAATACTAATGAGAACCATTTAATTATGATGGAATACTGTGTCTTTTCGATGTGATATTTTCTAGAAGTAAAACATTTAAAAGTTGCCTCTTAGCAGTTGCATTTTGACACTGACCTAGAGAAACACTGGGAAAGAATTTTGTAAGATTTCCTGTTGCTATGGAAAACTAATCTATCTATATGCTCCGGAAAACTACCCTGTCTGTTTGTTTGTAACCTTCCAATGGGCAAAATTGGAAGGGAAAATTGGAAGGGCAACCAATATTGAACCAAGGTAATTCAAATGGACGCGATGGCTTAGTGGCTGCTGACCTTGTTGATCAGAAAGGTCGGCAGTGCAGTGGTTCAAATCCCTAGTACCCCATAAAGAAGTGAGCTCCCATTACTTGTCCCAGAATCTAGCAGTTCAAAAGCATGTAAAAATGCAAGTAGAAAAATAGGGACCACTTTGGTGGGAAGGCAACAGCATTCCATGCACCTTCGGCATTTAGTCATGCCGGCCACACGACCACGGACATGTCTTCAGACAGCGCTGGCTCTTCAGCTTTGTAACAGAGATGAGCACTGCCCCCTAGAGCTTGAAATGATTAGCACGTATGTGTGAGGAGAACCTTTACTTTTACCTTAATTCAAATGGGCTAACCTACAGAATGCTAGGACCCATTGGAATGATATTAGGTGGCTTCTTCAGCACCACCATGCTTTCCAATAATATGTAGGTTGCATGGTGCAAGGAAAATGTCCCTGCCCTCTTTTCTGACTCTCTGGTCCCTGAATCGAATCAGCTGGCAGATGGTCCCACAGGCAATTAGCAATAGGCTACTATGATTTTAAATCTCTTAATGGTGGTAGGATAGCAAGGAAAGGATGAGGAAGCAACTCCGATGCTTGCTTGTGAGATAGGGTTGGCTGAAGGATATTGATGGTCAATGGGTGAACCCTCTTCCTTTCTGGAGAGATGATCCTTTGGGGACGACATGCCAGGATGGAGAACAAGGGTGCAGTTTTCTTCGCTGTCTATAGCTCCCTTTGTTTCTCCTCGCCTTAGCAAAGTAATAGGCAGTTCTGCAGGTCAACAAGGACTTAGGGGAAGAGTTATTTCCAATGATCCCTACCTACCTACCTGCTTCCTACAAGCGACATCAATGGGGAAACCAGGAGTTTGAAGTCACTGCCACCCACTGCTTTTTTGCACACCCGTTATCTGTTTAGGCAAGGAATTATTTTATTTATTTATTTATTTATTTTATTTGTCAATTGCTTACAAGATAATAGGTGTAAGTAAAAGCATAGTTATGAATACATGGATACATATAAGAATACACACACACACACATATATGAAACAATAGCACAGGGACAGTAGGCCCGTTGGTGCACTTATGCATGCCCCCTATAGACCTCTTAGGAAAGGGGTGAGGTCAATAGTAGACAGTCTAAAGTTAAAGTTTTTGGAGTTTGGAGAAAAAAACCGCAGAGTCAGGTAGAGTATCTCGGGTCGGGTCAGGTTTGCCTAGTAAAGTATTAAAAATACTTCTTTCAAGGCAGACCCTTGAGTCTTTCTCATGACCCAGCTTAAAACATTGACCATTTGTTGAGAATCTCCATGTCAGGTGGAGAACTATACCTTCCTAGTTTAATATATCACACACACCCTACCCCTACCCTGATTAGCAATTCTATGTCTGAGTGCTACAATATTTCTTTTTTGTATCATGCAGAAGGGTTATAAGCCTCTTACAGAGATGCATTCCAGAGTGAAATATAGGCAATTCATAATATTTTACATTCTACCCTTTATTATTTATTGGCTCTGGAGGCCATAGTTCAATTTTGCATGATCATATAGCAATAGCATTTAGGACATATATACTGCATCACAGTGCTTTACAGCCCTCTCTAAGCAGTTTACATAGTCAGCATATTGCCCCCAATAATCTGATCTCAGAAGGAAAGCTGAGTCAATCTTGAAACCGTGAGGATTGAACCCCTGGCAGTCAGCAGAATTAGCCTGCAATAGTGCATTCTAACTTCTGTGCCTCCACATATTTACATAGTAAATACTCAAATTATGTGCATTGACCAGACACCGTTTTTGGTGCCTTTGCATCTATTGTACATTGAAAGAATAAGCTAGCAGCTAGTACATATACCATAGGTTCTTTATTCTTTATTTGCTTTCCATCTAAGACTGGGTAATTCTTGTTTCCCCCTTTCATGACCAGTTCATTCCAAACAAATATCCTAGTTAAAAGTTCATGCTGCAATGAATGGAATGAATGCGAAGACAATAATCCCCAGAGGATTCTGAGATCATCCATGCCCCTCCATTTAAAATAATAAAGGCATTCACCCTGATATATGAAATTTTAATCATGCATTTATACAGTACATTTACTGTCATTAGAAATACCTGAATAGCTTTTTTATCAGTTTTACAAAAACAGTGCATAAACAATCAGGGCATAACAGCTTATAAATTCTTTCCTAAAAAAATAATAATAATTAAAGAACAAACCAATACTTTATCTATTTAACTTCATATCTTATTCCAGCTTCTCCTTTTCATCCAAATTATTTCTTATTGATTAAAATGTTATTGCCTTTTATCAATATACAAAAAATAATAATAACAAAACCTTTATATATCCTTCCAAATCTTATTTCCATTTTCAATAACATTCTTTGTCTGTTCTATTTCCAACTATCCATTCATCTTTTTTCTTTTACTATACTTCTCCTATACACTAACTGGAGTGACACCTTTAACTCATTACCCTAACTTAAAAGTACTTCATATGACAATTTTTCTTGGGATTCTGTTTAAAAGATTCTAAAATTACACAATAAATTTTATACTCTAAATACACATATAAAAAACACAATCTTATGTACCCTCCAGAATCCCTCTTTTATCCTAAATTAAATTCACCCATTGTCTCTGAATAAACTTTTTTTCTTTAGATCTTGCTTCTCCTCATTGAGGCTTCTCCTCCCCCCCTTTCTCTCTTGCTTATTCTTCTCCTTGCCCTTTTTACCCCTTTGTCTTTCCTCCTCCCTTTTCTTACTCCCTTTCCTTTGCTTCCTAACCTTGCCTCCACCTTTCCGCTCATTTTTCTCTTCTTTGGTTGTTTTTATAATTCTTAAAATCCCCTTTTTCTTATCCTTTTTCTCCTCCTCCCCGGAAAGAACCCATTGTTCATCAAAGATGGCTTCTTCTTCTTTTTTGTCCCAGTCCTTCTGCTGCGTAATCAACTTTTCATAAGTACATAACGCCATTTCTAAGAATTGAAACAAACTGCCCAAAGTATCTTCTTTTTTATATTTTTGATATTCAGTCTTTAGTTCATCCACAAGCGATGCCATCATGAAAAAAGAAACTTTTCCCAAAACAACCACAAATATTTTTAATCAAGAATAATTCAAAAAAAAAAAAATTCCAAAAATTAATACTTTTCTTCCTTCTTCTCTTTCTCTTTCTGGCGTTAATGTTTAATCAAAGAGGTCCAATTACCATATACCTTTCTTTGGGATTCTAGTCAATCTTCTCCTTTTTCAGCTTCTGCTCCAATTTTTTTTCCTCTCCCTTCCCACTTGCAATATCAATTTTAAATAATCAGAAATCCATACCTCCAACAAGGGTTTTCCAATTTCTTAAGTTTTTCAATGTCCAAAAACCCTTTTGTCCCTTAGCTTCAACTCTCAAAACAATTCACTTTCAATGTCCAGTATATCCAAACATATCTGCTGTTTCCATGGGGTGGGAGAGTGAAGAAAAAAAAAGTTCCCTTTAACAGCTTCTCCGCCGCTTTCGATCTTCTTAGGGATACAATGTATCCTCCAGCAATTCAGACAGCTCAGTTCCAGCCAATTTGCAAGATGTTACTTGACCCGGCTCAGACAGCACTTTCACTCCTTACTTCCTCCAGCGCAATCTTACCGGTTGCTGGCTTCTTCGTGGCGGCCATTGCTGACCGCCGCTCCACCGCCTTGGGAAAAAGGGGTTTTTCCGGAGGGGGAGGGGGTCTGCGACACCCCCAACCCCCTGTCCGACTCTCCTCTCTCTTCAGCTGTCCCTACAGGGCAGACATATCCCCCTGACCCATCTGGATCGGGGGTACCTCGGCGGCTAGCACAGCAGGAATCGCGAGCTGTCGCTAATTCCTGCTGCCCCGAAGCCACGCGAAACCGGAAAGGCAATAAAATTTTAATAAGCAAGAAATATAATTTGGATAAAAGGAGAAGTTTGGATAAGATATGAAGTTAAATAGATAATGTAAATATTGATATTACAATTTGGAGTTAAGTTCTATTGGCTTTCTTCTTTAATTATTATTATTATTATTTTTAGAAAAGATTCTTCAAGTTGTTATGCCTGGATTGTGTATTGTTTTTTTTTTGTAAAATTAATAAAATTTGTTTTTTAAAAAAAGAAATACCTGAATAGCTACACTTGTGATAACCTTCCGTATGATTTCTGATTGCCACCTGCAGTTTAACAATGTTATGGCTCAACGCTATCAGTAGTTATCTCTGGTGAAACTCCATTGGTATTTGTTTTGGATGTTTAATAAATCCACTCCAGTTGAACCAATTTGCTTTACCACAGAGAGTTACCTTAAGTATTCCACCCAATAAATCATTAGCTTCTCTTTCCTTTTATCTTGACCGAAGAAGATATACAGCAAGAAACATTGTCCAATTCAATTTGTCTTCATCTAACCTTTTTACAGTGAATGCAGGTTTCTCATCAATATGTGCAAAACCTTTACTTAATACTGCCTTTAGCTTAAGTATGAATTCAGGATTTATTTTACAACTATGAGTTCAAGTTTAGTATACCACCCAAAAAGTTGCCTAGTAACAGCTTTTAAAGACTAATATTTTCTCAGCAAGCAACAAGTTATTCTTTCCTTCTTTCTAAAACAAAAAAACCAAAAAAACCAAAAAACAAAAAACCAAAGTGTATTCCCAGCAGAGGAGAACCTAGTGCAGTGGTTAGAATGCAGTATTGCAGGAAACTCTGCCTATAGCCTTGAGTTCGATCCTGATTGGTGGAAGGATGACTCAGCCTTCCATCCTTCTGTGAGTAAAATGCAGACCCAGATTGTTAGGAGAAAAAGGCTATTGCTATTGCTTACTGCAGCAAATAGTGCAAATGGCCCATTTACATTGACATTCTTGTACTGACATGATATATGTTCTGTTCCAGGTTGCCTTTACAAGGCTTACAAGGAGAAAAAGCCAGTCTAAATCATTGGAGTTTTCAGGGAATAGGCCTAGTTTCACTGAATAAACCAAGTGGGCTTCCGATAACATGCATTACTGTACATGAAGAACAGAATCTAGATCAGAGTTGTCAAACTCCTGGCCCATGGGCTGGATGAGTCACATGCTGGCCATGCCCACACCCGGTTTAGCAAAGGGGGGGGAAGTCCCGATACATCACGTGACACCACCATGACAACATGAGTTTGACGCCCCTGATCTAGATGAATAGTTGGAGTACCCCTCATCCCAGAAATCAGTCCTAAATCCAGTAGAGTTAATAAAATTGTATGATGACGATTCTTCTGGAAATGTCTTGGTTTTTGGTAACATCATTGAATCATTGAAGTATCATGGAATGGGGTAGATTGATCTGATAATTTTCTCATCAGGAAATAGATGGCTTTTCATCTTCCTATTAACAAAAAGGGGACAAAGAATGGCACAGTGTAATGGTTATTCAACCTAAATTCCACAGTAATGATTTTATGTTTTTCAAAGCTTTCTACAATTATTACTTGCATCAAACCCATTCTATAGGTAGTTGCAATAACATCTCCAAGGAAGCAGCAAAGTATGAGGAGAGGGAGGGGGGAACCAGTCTGGAAAATTGGAAGTGGTATTACTTTTCCCTTTGACAAAAAAAAACAGGCAATGCTTCCTTATAAAATTATAATGTATTAGATTCATATTATCTAGAGCAGTTAATTGTTCTCTTGTCCACACAAAGTGGTCAAAGGAATGGGAAACAAGTAGCTTTTATCCTATTCTTTCAATGTGTCTGTTTATGAAGAATGTTGATTGGAATTTGCATTCACTATTGTGAGAAGAAAATGGGAGTGTGGCAGTTCTGATTAATTCATCAGGAAGATTATGATCATGCAGATTCTCTCTTTTTTGTCTTTTAGACACAGCATAAATGGCTTAGCAATTTTATTTCTGCATACACACACAAAAAATGATCTATTCCTCTTCACGGAAAGCAGCCAACAGTTCCTATGGCAGCATCTTCATGATAAAAACAGAGTAAAAAGCGGAAGTGATACTGTGCATACATGAAAACAGGTGTTTCAGATTGTTTGCTTGACTTAACAATAGTCAATGGATAGGAATCTGTTACTGCTATCATGGCGGAGCCATTGTACCTTAGAAAGAACAAATAGTAGTGGTAGCAGCCCAGTTACTTAACAAATATGATTTCTACAGAAAGATGGTAATAACTTTGGAATAATAATAATCTCTCAACTATATATAACATATTTCTCAGCTTAGTAGGAAAGACTGTTTAGGTGACCTGTGCAGCTGTTTAGGAGCTAATTGTGGCTGGACAATTTTAAGGATTCTGTTCTGCATGCTCATGACTTATCTTTTAGGTAGAAATAGACCAGAGAGTCCTGCAGAGCATTACTTGGAAATCTTCTTTGAACATTACTTGGAAATCTACTAACAGAGAACTATCCACAGCAATGATCATTCTAATCACAAGGGATGCATTTTCAGATGATCATTCTAATCACAAGGGATGCATTTTCAGACAAAGCTCAAGATGCTGTAAAGTTGCTCATCTGTTTTGTTAATATAGCCTTATATAAAGGACTGAAAAAAAGAACAGACTATAGTAATGCTAGTTATAAAACCTCTATGCGCATATGTTCTAATGAATTAAATCATTTTATGGCAATGGAACAATGGAACTTTGCTACAATGGAACTTTGCTAATATCAGAGAACTTCCATAATTACCATTTTTCTTCAACAGCTATTGTTGAAGCAGTACAATAATGTGTTTCCCTCTTAATGACATTGGAAATGGAACCTGTTGAGCCAAAATTACACCACCATAGAAATGCCAACAATACTTCATAATATTATTAATTGATGTAAACATTTAATCCTTTCAAAAGCACCTGAAAAATAATCAATATATTTCATTCTATGCACTTACAATAGAATCAAAAACAGATTGTTCCTATTCTGCAATGGTGGATTTGTATAAGTTTTAATCTCAGAATCTGAAACAGAACATGATTAGGAGAGGAAGAGGAGATGAAATTCACTGTTCTTGACAGTTTTATCATGCAATTGCCTTAATGTTCTTAGATGAAGCAGTTAATTTTCAAGGTTAATACAAATGCCAATAATATTACATCAGCAGTGTCATTAATATTTATAAGACTCTTGAAACATTGGTTGCTATAGAATAATTATGTTAAAAATAATAAATTGAGCCTGAAGGCTTATAGTTTA
This sequence comes from Hydrophis major, assembly GCA_033807585.1. Classification (NCBI taxonomy): domain Eukaryota; kingdom Metazoa; phylum Chordata; class Lepidosauria; order Squamata; family Elapidae; genus Hydrophis; species Hydrophis major. The sequence goes on along the minus strand of CM066328.1, from coordinate 327,237,631 downwards.
AACTGAGACAAGACAATTAAGAAAAGGAAGTCAGTTTAAACAGAAATTAGAGGTTAAAGGCTCTGGAGAAGATAATTTGCAGCATATTTTAAACATTTCCAAAGAGAAAGAAGAAACACTTCAGGATGGTGAAGGGCTCAGGAAAAAAAGTAGGAATAGAAAAAACAGATTTATTAACTAAATGAAAATGGGTGCCTATTTCTGATAACACAATTGTACTTTTATAACATTATATACTAAGCGTCTTTAATTATTTTATATTCAAAGTGAAATAGTATTGTATTATATTGTTATAATATGTAGTTCTAAATTGGACCCACAATTTCTATATTCTATTCACAAAATATGTATTGAACATCACACTCAGGGAAAAAAAGAATTATCATTAAATAGAACAGCTGAGAAAAGAACACAAATGGAGTTCAGCTAAGAAGGTGGCGTTAACAATATTAGCCAATCTCTTGAGCCGGGTTTATTTTGTATTCCTCAGGTTTTGACAGTGATTGGAACCGGAATTTCCATCACAAGGCAATATAGTTGTAAAGTGCAATGTCGCATAACTGTGCAACAGCAATTCCAAAAGTCCTTGTTGTGTCATTAAGCAAAGAATGTGTGGGTCATCAAGTGAGGACTTCACACACCCATGACTTGGAACTTCCTACTGGTATACCCATTGACTTTGCTAGTGGGAACATCAGAAATTGCAAATGCATGACTGCAGCTTGCTATGGCATTGTAACCACAAATTGGACACCAATATCCCAGATCATGATCAAGTGACAGTGGGGATCCTAAAATGGTTACAACTTTGATGACCAGTCATAAGTACCATTTGTTTCAACAGGTTTTGACAGTTGACTGGAAAACTAATGAAGCTTCTTGGATGAGAAGTGAAACTTCTTCTTCCTCGGTCCAATTGCCTTTTGAAAAAGCACCTTTGAGATGACTATGACCTGAATGACTAAGAATCTCCACAGACATTTGTTCAACAGTGTTGTAATTTTGAAGGGTTACTGAATGAATGGTCATAATGCAAGGACTATGTGTAATGTCCTCTTTGACAAGTGTACAAATAGGTAAGCTGCAACAGAAGTCCAGCCACATCTTTGAAAACTCTAGCATAGGAAACTAACTAGAGTAGAACTTTGGACAGCTTCCAGGACAAATGGATCTGAAGTTAGTTCAATAAAGCCTCAGGACTAAGAGTTGTATATTTAAGGAAAAATAGAAATGCAGCACTCCAACATCTAACCTAACTATAAAACCACTTGGGGTCTTTAAACTGCTTATCGAGCTGCAGGCCTTGACTCTTAAGCAATTAACTTCTGAATTCTAATTCTTCAATGAGAAGATTAAATTTCAGGCTCGGGAAAACATTGTGTCTTCTATAAACATGGTACTTGAAATACAAATCTTGAATCTAGATCTATAGTATGGATGGTAAAGGCTGTTGATGAATCCCAATCTATTTAAATGACTAAGTAAGGTGAAAGAGACATAGCAAAATGGAAAGCAACTTGGAGCATGAAAAAGTCAAATTTCTCATTCATGCTATGAGTTCCTATGCTAATCGTTCTGTTTGGTTGTCTGAAATGCTTTTTTTCACACTTCCAGACATCTCTTTTTTTTTTTTTTAAGTATGAGATGGATTCCTTATATCTTAAGCTTTTACTTTCCTATGGAACTACATGGCTGGAAACTTTCTTACTGATCTCTCTCTTCCGTCCTTCATAATTTGGTCAACCTTCTTCATTTGAAGGGCACTGCTCTGAGGAAGGTTATATTGGTGTTTCCGCTACATTGAATAAATCTAGTTGTGGTCTTGATACTTCTTGCATTTTCCCTGAGAAACTGTTATTGCAGAAAGATGCCCCAAACTTGCTGTCCTCCATCAAGCTATTTATACATTCCTCCAAGATGGTACTCAAACCTCAGTACTGATTTGATTACTGATTTTCACAGTGAAGCCTTTGGCATTCCTTCTCTCAGACTGCAACTATCTGTAGCTTTTTTCCAAATCGCTTCTTCCTCACCAAGACAAATATAGCATGCAGAAATGGTTTACAGGCAAGGCTTTCTTCCATACTGGATTTTTTTTGTCACTTCACTAGGATATATCCATCTAATGAATATGCGGTAGAATATTGTATTATGGGGATTCTCCATCTCTTGTTCTAAACAGACATAAGCAGAACTTCCGTGCAAGTTGGGATGCCTCCTCAACTCATGTCGCCTGTTTGAGGAGTAGGTAGCACTACCAGAAGAACCTTTGCACAACTTCATATCTTGTGCCAATTCCTCAATCAGAATATTCTGCTCATGCCCTTCTCTTAATTATCTTTTGGTTCAGCTACTGTGGTGTGCTCTACATAGGTCAGTCTTTGAAGAATATTAAAAGTTACAGTTGGCACAAAATGCAGCTGTGTGGGTAGTTATGAATACTTCTTGACCTGCACTTGTTACACCTCTACTCTGTAAGTTGCATTAGCAGCTAGCATGCTTCTGGGTTCAATTCAAGATGTCTATAGTTATTTGTAGAGTTTTTCATAGAATGAAGGAAGGTTATTTGTAGGACCATCTCTCTCCAACAAGATTCTTCCAATTCTTTCAGATCTGGTAAGAGAGGCACGTTATGGGTCCTATCCATTAAAGATTGTCACCTGGCAGGACCAGGAAAAAAGCTTCTATCATGGTGCCTGTCTTTGGAATATCCTTCTCCTCTCACTCCTGCCGGGATTTATTGACATCAATTTGTTGACAGTCAAGACATTGTGGCACAGTGATTAGAATTCTAGAATTCAGTGTTGCAGGCTAATTCTGCTGATTGCCAAGGGTTCGATCCTCACCGGCTCAAGATTGACTCAGCTTTCCTTCCTTCCTTGGTCAGTAAATGAGGACCCAGATATGCTGACTCTGTAAACCACTTAGAGAGAGGGCTGTAAAGTACTGTGAAGTGGTACATAAGTGTTATTGCTATTGCTTTTTTGCTTGGTTTTTTGGATGTTTTTAAAAATTGTTGTTAGCCATTCAGAATCACTTGTTTGAGATGGGTGACCATATAAATTGAATGAATGGATAACTGTTCTGCATGTTACATTAGTCTTACTGGCTTTCTGGAATATCATAATTATAGAATCTTCAAGTCTATCAATTATCTTCTTGCTCTACATTTTAAAACATGTTATATGGGTATTTCAGTATTAATTGCAAATTTATCTTGTCTTTATATTGTCTCCATCCCAACCCATTACAACCTGAAAATTAATTCATTCACATTAACTGTCAACACTTTTAAGTAAATTTATTCCAACTGATGTCTATTATATATAACAGCAGCAATTGTTTCCACTGTACATAGTTTCATTTGAAAAAGCATGACAGCCATTTTTCCCTTCCCATCGAACTCAGTCTAACTTATATTTTGACAAGTAACATTTAAAGCTTTGTTGCTCTGAACTAAAGTAGGATTAAGTAGGATTAAAAAGTGATGTTTTTATAACTAGCAATTAGATGAATGCAATGTTTATTTGTATATATCTTGCACTGCAAGAAAAGTGGGGGAATGCTCAGCATTTTGTCTCTTTCTAACTAATAACACTAGCCCAATACTGTTGCTATAGAAATGTCTCTGAATTTTACACAACCAAAAGCTTTGAAGACTCAGATAATCTATTACTGCTAATTCTCGAAAGAATATACCAGAAGCATTTGTTTCTTCTTTTTCTTCTATTGAAGCAAGGCAACATTGTTCCGAATGGCATTTCTGTAGGGTTACCATATCAGAGTGTTACCACATCCAATTTTTAAATATAGCTAGTTTCTCTTACTCAGCAAGCAAGTACAGATTAAACTGAGGAATGAATGAGATGTGCTGGAATAACACCTTGGTCTTAAGGTGCTTCTCCATATATGAAATGGAGGACTTCTTTCAGTTCCCACAGACTGCAGCTCCTCTTAACCTTATTTCCAACTATTGCAAAGAATTCTAGAATATTCAGATTGGGGATCTGAGGATGTAGTGAAAGAGAAGGATAACCCAAACCCTAAAACAATTTGTTGGAAAGAAGGTTTGCATAATTGCACATTCTAGTCTTCCTGTAGATCTGACTTCCTGATCTGTTCTCTCTAATGAGGTTGACAATATCTCAGAAAAATGCAACAAGTAGGTTCTTAATGGGTCAATTCCATCAGTTCAGAATAACACCTATGTTGAAGTCACAGCATTAGGATAAAGCAGGACATGACTTGCTGGTGTTAAATCTCCTTGTTTAGTCTAATTATTTAAAAACAAACAAACCATGGGATTTGGGCTGGTGATAGGCCATCTCAATAGCAATCCCTACTTTTATGGAATATTCTTTTTCCAGAGCTATGAAAAACATTTTCTCTATTTCCAACCAAAGCAGTGAAATTCTAATACCTCAGGAATTGGATTCTAAGATTAGTTTAATATAAAGTTTTGGTCTGCTGTATGTAAAATTTTACTACTCAAGCTATTTTTATGCTGCATTGTTATTTTTGACCTTGTTGAACCCTATCCAAAGTCTCACTGAATTAAGATGAGCTATAAATATTCTAAATAAAATTATTCAGCCATGATAAGCATTCAATATTCCATTTTCACATGTACAAGCTCAGCTTTTCTTCATAAAAGTCTTCAGCTAGTGCTCATGATATTTTGAATTATCATTATTATTAATGATTAAGCATGCCTATGAATTCATTGCTTGCTTGGCCTTCTGTTATATATTATAATTCTTGCAGACTCATTGTAATTAATTCCTCTAGAAGTTTCTAGAAGTAATCCCTGATTCTAGTTGTTTTGTCTGATCAGTAGAAAATGCAGCAGAATATTATATTACAAAATAAATTTTATATTAAATATATCATTTCTGTCTAGCTCTTTGGCAGCTGCCTGAAACAAAAGTGATTCATTTTGAAGTGCAGTTCTCACAGAGCCCTCCTTATCAAGAATTATTGAAATAGAAGAAGTAGAGGTATAAAAATACCACCCTCGAGTGAAGAGCTAGGGATCTTCACTGTTAAACAGGAAAATTTGCAGTTGGTTGTTTCCATAACAATCTCTTCAATCTTTATTAGTGTGGGAATTAAGTCTTACAAGTTCTTTCCCTTTGGAGTCATTTTACGAATGCATCATGTTCTTTCTTAAAATTTATTCACATATGCTTTATTACAATATCTTATTTGTTTCATCAGGTTTTGTACCAGTTATTACTTCTCGGATTCAACCAAACTCTTACTATCATTTCTTCAAGATCGAGTGAAAAATTACTTAAAGAATCCATTTTTTACAAGGTCAAGAAACTGATTATCTAAGATTTTTTGAAACTCCTATTTTTTAAACAATGTATTTCTGAAAACAAAAGCAAGAGAAAATGTCTAGAATTAGTATTGAAAAAATGTATAGAGAATTCCCACAATAGAAAAAAAGCATAATTGTTCATCTTTAATGGACATTAAAGAATTGGGAAATCATAAAGAGAAAGCGATTTATTGTGGCAAACGTTAAATAGAATTGTTAATTGTAATCCTATTTTAGAGGAAAGCAAGAAAGACACCTACAATGTAACTAACTGGATCACATTTACACTCCTTCCTAAAATTTGCCATTTAGGAATTCTTGATAGCAAAGCTCCTGATGGATAGCAATGTGAATCCAAATTTATATTATTCCAAATTAAATACAATATTAATACTATATAAACTGTAAACATTTTACAGAGCTGCACAACTAAGTCTCAGTCAAATGGATCTCTATCGAAGTCTCCACTGCAGAACATCTAATAAATATGCAGAAAATCTGATAATTTTATGATCTGGACCCAGTTTCATTGTAACCTGAATGTCTTGAATTAATGGATTTCTTGCAATTGTTATATTTTTATTTATTTATTTATTTGATTTGATTTGATTTGTCAATCACTTACAAGATAATAGGTATAAGTATATACATAGTTATGAATACATGAAATGGGTACATATGAGAAAAATAAAAGAAACAATAGGACAGGGCTATGCACGCCCCCTGCAGACCTCTTAGGAAAGGGGTGAGGTCAATAGTAGACAGTCTAAGGTTAAAGTTTTTGTATGCTCTAGTTAGTAGTGTGATATTACCAGAGAAAAAGCTACGTAGGATTAGGTTAACAACTCTTAATGCCTTTTTGCCTATGTAGTTACAGTGGGCTCTAGCACTTAGATCATTAGAGATGAGTACTCCAAGGTCCTTGACAAAGTTTGGATCATGAACAAGATCTTGACTATTCAGCTTGTATTTTATTTTTTGATTTTTTTTGCCAATATGTAGGACAGAGCATTTATTTGTTGAGATTTGAAGTTGCCATTTGTTTGACCATTCTGATACATAGTCAAGATCTTTTTGAAGGGTAGCAGTGTTGTCTGTGGTATTGAACAGCTTTACATCATCAGTGAAGAGAACGCAGTTGCTCTTAATATGATTATATGCAGTCTAATGGTCTCAAGAGAGCTTTGATTTAATATACAAAAGTAAATATTTCATCAAAATATTTTTCTTGTAATTATTTATCCTTTCAAGCAGTAGAAACCAATCTGTTCAGTGATATGAAACAAACTTCAGATATTTACATTTGAAACAGGGGAAGAACAAGTTAAGAATGTATGATAAAATGGGTAAGAAGTGAAGAAGCTTTTTGGATGAAGAGTGGAATGTTTTCAAAGAAAAAAACAAATAAAACCCAGTTGTCTTTTGAAAAGCTGTTTGGGACAAACATGTCTTTGGATGATTGAGAATCTCCATAGTTTCTAAGAATTTTAATTACAATATACAAACAGCTCAATGGGAAATTATGTAATTAAAAGGGTTGGAATTTATATTGTGTTATGATTTCAAACAGAATGTTATTAAAATGATGTTGCATTAGCTTTGATGCCAGGGAAATTGTATAAAGGTACTTCAAATGTATGTTGGACATGTGAACAACATGAAATTACATTTTATTATGTTTGGTGAACATGTAAAAAAGCAAAAAATAAATACTTCGATACAGAGGATTTTAAATATTATTATTCAATTGAAGCCATATTTTTCTTTTTTGACTAAAAGAATAAAGAGTTAGAAAAAAGCTATGGAAGATTATTTCAATATATAAAAATTGTACATATATAAAACAGATATTTAAAGACTGCTATCATATCATATCTTGTTGGTCTCTTAATTTTCCCTTTCAAGCTTCAGTATTGGTCTCCCTCTAAAGACTGCTATTGTGGAAGTAAAATGAAGGCAGTAAGTCATCTTGAGCTCCCATCTAAAGTGGGATCCAATCAATAATAATAATAATAAAAACATATAAAATCTTTTTTTTAAAATCTAGTTCTGAATTTTTGGTAAAGAGACCAAAAAAGTCATTGTCTACAATATGTTAAAAAAAAGGCCCTTCCTAACAATAATGCCAGAAAATATATTAAGTAGGTATTTAACATTGAACCAATTGGTTCTTTTTCAGCATTTCTGATACCCATCCCTCTTCTTTAACCTAGTTAAGGAACATTGTCCCTATTAGATATTACTGTAAAACTTGAATGGAAACCAAACAACATTCACCAGAGGAAGTCCTTCACGTTCTAGATAATTAAGCATACCACATCTGAACTTTGAAACAAACTGTTGGCATGGCAACAGAAAGCATTTACTGTAAGAAGAAAATAAAGAATATGGGATAAGGAATATAACCCCCCTCCACACTCCTGTATATTTGAAGAAATGCTATTGTTTGGTTTGTTTTAAAAGGTCTTTGTGTAGAATTCTTCAACCAATTTTCTCAGTTAAAGCTATTCCAAAAAAGAGTGCCCAGGAGCTATAATGCTTTTCATTCTTTCCTTTCAATAATTTAAAAATAATTTCTAACAGCTTTTTGCCCTAATAACACTGCTGGTATGTGCCCGTAAAGCAAGCGTGAATATTATCTTTTTTTCTCTTAGCCAACATGCCTTCCAGAGACAGGTCATTCAAATAACACCAATATTGAAACAGCAAGAAAACAGAAATGGCTCATTAAGAATATGGAGTTCTTAGATGTAAGAATTGAAAATCTAGACCATAACACACAATGAATGAAGAAAACTGACCACAGTAACCACAGCTGGACATATATGGTCACAGGTTTGGAGATAGAGAAATAGAGGGGGCAAGTTCTCCAAATTTCTCCAAAGACGAAGTCAGGTTAGCAAATGAACAAAGACTTTAAGCAAAAGTCAAAGATAATAAAAAAAAAAGTTTCTTCCAACATATAAAAAACACACACACAAAAAAAATCAAGGAAACAGTCGGTCCACTAAAGGGAGAAAGCAGAACTGCTTAACTCATTCTTTGCATCGATCTTCATGCAAAAAGAAACTATAGCTCAACCCACCAAAAACATAAATGTAAAAGACAGACCAAAAATAAAAGTTTAAATAAGCAAAAAAATAGTAAGAGAACACCTGTCTGATCTTGATGAACACAAATCACTAAGGCCTGATGGATTACATCCCAGAGTTTTAAAGGAGCTGGCAGAGATCATCTCAGAACCACTGCACCATTTCTTTCAAAAATCCTGGAGAACTACCAGAGGACTGGAAAAGAGCTGATGTGGTTCCCATCTTCAAAAAAGGAAAAAAAAAACCAGACCCAGGAAACTATAAACCAATCAGCCTAACATCAATACCCGGGAAGATACTGCAAAAGATAATAAAAAAAACAGACCTGCTAACATCTAGAAACAAGTAAAGTAATAACTAACAGTCAGCACGGGTTTGTTAAGAACAGATCATGCCAAACCATTCTTATTTCATTCTTCAACATAGTAACTAAATTAGTAGACCAGCAAAATACTGTGGACATAATATATTTAGATTTCAACAAGGCATTCGACAAAGTAGACCACAACCTACTTCTTAGTAAGCTAGAAAAAAGTGGAATAGATAGCACCACCACTAGATGGATTTGCAATTGGCTGGCAAACCGTACTCAACAAGTAGTCCTTACTGGGTCTAAGTCTACATGGAGGGAAGTAAGCAGTGGGGTGCCACAAGGTTCCATCTTAGGCCCAGTACTCTTCAATATCTTCAATTACGACTTAGATGAGGGAATAGAAGGGGAACTTACCAAATTTGCAGATGATACTAAGCTGGCAGGAATAGCTAACACCCAAGAAAATAGATAGGCTCAAGATCCAGATCGATCTTGACAGACTAGAACACTGGGCCATATCTAACAAAATGAAATTCACTGTAGAGAAAAGTAAAGTCCTTCACTTAGGCCTTAAGAAAAACTAAAAGTACACATATAGACTGGATAAAACCAGGCTCAATAGCAGTAACTGTGAAAGGGATCTTGGAGTCTTAGTGGACAACCAGCTAAATATGAGCCAGCAGTGTGCAGCAGCAGCCAAGAAAGCTAATGCAATCCTAAATACTGTCTCTTTGACTTCCCCTTTTGCCACCTTCATTAAAACCAATCTCCTAATGCAAAGGTCACCAACATTTTTGACACCAGGGACCAGTTTCATGGAAGACAATTTTTCCACAGACCAGGGCGGGAGGGGGAAGAGGAGTACACAACATAGATCTCTCGCCTGTGCAGTTTATAGTAGGGTTCATGCTCCTATGAGAATCTAATACCTGATGATCTGAGGTGGAGCTGAGGCAGTGATGCTAATGCTGATGAGCAGTTGCAAATACAGATGAGAGGGATCTTGGAGTCTTAGTGGACAATCAGCTAAATATGAGCCAGCAGTGTACAGCAGCAGTCAAAAAAGCTAATGCAATCCTAAATGGTATTAACAGAGGGATACAATCAAGATGAAGAGAGGTACTAATACCACTCTATAAAGCCTTAGTAAGACCACACCTAGAGTACTGCATCCAGTTTTGGTCGCCACATTATAAAAAGGATGCTGAGACTCTAGAAAAACTACAGAGAAAAGCAACCAGGATGGGGACTGGAGGCTAAAACATACAACGAACAGTTGCAGGAACTGGCCTTGGCTAGTCTAGTGAAGAGAAGGACCAGGGGAGACATGATAGCGGCCTTTCAATATTTGAGGGGCTGCCACAGGGAGGAAGGGGTCAAGCTATTTTCTAAAGCGCCTGTAGGCCAGACAAGGAATAATGGATGGAAACTGAACAAGGAGAGATTTAACCTGGAAATAAGGAGAAACTTTCTGACAGTGAGAACAATCAACCAATGGAACAGCTTGCCCTCGGAAGTTGTGGGAGCGCCATCACTTGAGACTTTCAAGAAGAGATTGGATTGCCAATTGTCAGAAATGATATAAACAGGAGGTTGGACTAGATGACCTACAAGGTCCCTTCCAACTCTGATTATCTGTTAATCTGTTCTAACAAGGCCTGACTCTACAGCTTAGGCAAGATCAGCCAGATGCTCCCTTAAAACAGGCTTTCTGCAGTAAATGACAGATGACCATCTTTACTTGGGTTTTTAATCAAAGAAAGAGAATGTCATGTAAACATTGGTTTGTTTTTTTTAAAGCCATATAAATAGCATGAACACTTGGGCAGTATTTTTAGGATTGCTTTTCAATTTTTCTTCATGTAATATATTACCACTGGATTTTCTTCAAATTTTTGTTCCTGTTCATAGAAATATGTAAATATAATATTGTTGTCATCTTCTTTTGCAGAACTACAGTTGTGTACACATCAAAAGCAAATCCATAGGCAGGAAATGAAAATATATATTGATTTTAAGAGGAATTGATTGTCATAGACTGAGCTTTAGTTTAATCCAACAGTTTTTAAAACTTGGTAGCTTTAAGATATATGGACTTCAACTCTTAAAATTTTCCAGCCAGCATGCTGGGAGTTGAAGTTCATGAATCTTAAAGTTGCCAAGTTTGAAAAATACTGGTTTAATCTATGTAAGGGGTCCTTTTGCCACTCATAAAAATATTTGATTAATTTAAAAGATACCCAGCAATGGCACTTCATATAAAACATTATTATTAGTTTCTGTGCTTTTTCTTTCTTTCTTTGTGTCATTTAAGATATAGAAGTTGTCAGAGACGCATATTTCCTAAGCTTCATGTTTGCCATAAAAACACGTAAAATTTAGGCTTTCATTTCTGTGCATGTTTTATTTGTTTAATTGCATTTAATTTCATTTAATTTCTAAATGCATTTCTGCTATCCCTTGGGTTCCAGTATAGAAATCAAGAAGTATAATCTTTTGGATATCATTCACATGCTTTTCTATTTGCATAGCTTAATAACTAAATAATTGATTGAAATGATTTAATCATTATTTCGTAACATAGCTACAGCACTAGCTTTAAGATGTGTAGAGTTCAATTCCCAGCATGCTGGCTGGAAAATTTTGAGAGTTGAAGTCCATATATCTGCACTTAGGCAGGAAAAAATCAAACACAAAGCTATGGAAGAGGCGGTAGCTGACTCAACAATTGTAACTGTGAGAGGGACGTATATGTCCTCGTTAACTACCAATTAAGTATGAGCCTGTTCTGTGGCTGCCAACAACAACAACAACAACAACAGTGCAGTCCTAGGCTGCATTAAAGAGAGATAGCGTCAAAAAAATGAGAAGTGATACCACTGCTTTACACCATGCTGATGAAGACCACACCTGGAACTACATCCAGTTCTGGTCACAATACAAAAAGATGTTGAGATCCTGGAAAGTGTGCAGAGAAGAGCAACAAAGATGATAAAGGGTCTGGAGACTAAATCATATGATGAACAGTTGAAGGACTGAGATATGTTCATGTTATTGAAGAAAAGGACTCGGAGGGAAATGACATCTGTCTTCCAGAAGTTGAGGGTCTGTTACAAAGAAGAAGGGGTTGATTTATTCTCTAGGGCCCCAAAGAGCAGAAAAAGAAGTAATGGGTGGAAGCTTATTAAAGAGAAATACAACCTAGAAGGAGAAATTTTCTGACAGTGAGAGAGTCAATGTAATAGGTTGTGGGTGCTTCATCACTGGAAGTTTTCAAAAATAGACTGGACAATCATTTAATTGGGATGGCATATAGACTCCAGGAATTGGACGAGAAGTCCCTTCCAACCCTATGATTTTAAACATTTTAAAGTTGCTAAGATTGAGGGACATCAATACAGCCTAAAAAGTACTTCCTTTCAACTCTATAGTGGGATGGCCTGAGAAAGAACATGACTGGCCTAGCATAATCCTATGAGTTATCTTATCTGGCTATGGCCTTGAATCTGGATTTCCCCAGTGCCATTCTACCACCTTCCTCACTATGTGCACTGGTTCCTTTAGAGTTTGTAATTTTCATTAATATTGTAAATGTTGAACGGATCTTGGATACCACACTGACACTAAAGAAACCCTGAATAATTTCATTTCCCATGAGCACACTATGAGAGAGAATGCTCACGACTGAAAACTGACCAGTTGTGTTCTTCCAGTATTAGCCAAACAAGAAATGCTGTCTCTTTTTTTCCTGGGATATATTTCCTATATATGCTATGAGGCTTTTATGAGGAGCATCATTATTTATATTCAACAATCATATTTATACTATATTAAAAAAACCCTGATAGCTTTTACAATCACCATAAATTGGTTTATGTAAGAAAAATGTAAGTAAATGAGTGAGATAATCGTGTTGCTTTTGTTTTAGATACCATTTTAATTGGTATCTTCATATCTAGGATTTCTTTTTTTAGCTGCATTCTCAAGCAAGAGATGAAAATGAAAAAACACCACCAATTCACTTTATAAATTAGCACATATACAAAGCTAGACAACTGCCTGCCTTTTTATTGTGTTGACATTGGCTGATAATATTTTAGAAAAATAAATCCTGTAATTGTGTGCAATTAACACTCAGTAAATATATCATATACACTGTAGCCATGGCTCGGAGAGCATAGCTTCAGCTCTGTCATCATACCTGCCAGACTTCCTTGTTCTGGCCCATTGCATTGTATTAAAAAAGGAGTGTTCATATCAGCTATGCAAAATCAAAAGCATTGATATAAACACCAAGGATACTCAGATGTTACAGCTGGTCTAGAAAGCAGTGGCACAAATAGTTACAGCATGGTCACCCCTCAGTACATTCATCTCATACTACTACGCAAGCTGCATTGATTACCAATGAGTAGTATCTACCTATACTCCTACATGACACAGAAGCAAAACATTTGCTTCTCCAAGAGTTTCTGCTCACCCTGCCAGAGTTATGAGGATGTTCTCCTAAGCTGTGCCATCTTTTGGGGATCGGGAGGTGTTGCCTAGCATCAGCCTTGTGAAACAGATCTTCACACCCCAAGATCTGGTGATCCAGGCCTTTTGGTCTTAAGAAAGTCTTGAAGACTTAACTCTTCCCCAAGGTCAGGATGTTGGTTGCATCCATCTGAGTTGTATGTTATAGGAGTTACTTTTCCTCAACATGGTTCATTTTTATCAATATATTTTTGTATTGTTGTGATTTGCTTCAAGAGTCACACAAGAGTCAACTGGGAAATCATAGCTGGCTTTGAAAATAGAACAAAATAAAAACAATTTCCTGGATATACATTTTGCATTCTTCTTGTTACGAAGTAAGCAAACGCGTCATTTTAAAATCCTAATAGTTTTGCTTCCACAGCAGGCTCGTAATCCTGCACTTCTGATTGGCCTGTGAACAGCGGATCGTGATTGGTCATTTCTGGCTGATCTGATTGGCTACTAGCGGGTCGCCGCTGATTGGACGCTTCCAGCGCAGCAAACTCAAATCATTGGTTATTGTGACAGCAGTCAGCTCGATAAAAGGAGCTGCTGCTGCCCCAGTATTTTGCTCTGTTCTGAAGTCACTATCCGAAGCCTTGTCTCTGTTTTTTGCGCCCATGCTCCAGATCTAACACTGGCGACGAAGGTGGGATGTGGAGACGATAGAGCTGACTGAACACTCACTGAACGCTAGCAGAGCACGTGGCTGAGAGCGCACCAAGAAGCGGCAGAATGACCAGCAGCGCTATACCACCCGCTCCATTTGACCCGGCTAACGAAGACTGGGACTCGTATATGGACAGGTTCCAGATGTTCCTGGAGACCAACAATTTGAAAGATGCTACGCCTGGCAAGAAACGAGCTGTATTCCTGACCCATTGCGGGCCCGCCGTTTTCAAAATGGCAAAGGCACTTGCAAAACCAGCAGAAGTCAAGACAATGGACTGGGACAACCTCACCCCAATCCTACCGGCTCATTATGCACCCGCAGTGCCAACACTCATGAGGAGACACGAGTTTTACCAGAGGGACCAAGAGGAAGGCAAGAGTGTTGGAGACTTCATCACTGACCTCAGGAACCTTGGAGGACTCTGTGGCTTCACAAACCTTGAGGAAGCCATGAGAGATCGAATTGTTCTGGGCCTCAAAGACCCGACGACCCAGAGCAAGATTATGGTGAAAGGGGACATCGGCCTTGCAGATGTCACTGCCAATGCTACTGCAGCAGAAGCAACCAGGAAGTCAGCCGCTCGAATGGTCCGAGCGAACGCACTGCACCTCCCACTTGCCAGTGACACTACGCCTTTATCCGAAAGGCACACAACTACCACCCACCATGAAGACCTCGAATCTTCATCAGAAAGTGAGGAAGAAGAGGTCAACAGACTCAGGTCAGAATGCAACCAGCGAGACCAGTGAAATCGTAAGCCCTCGTACCAATGCGCTGGATGGGGGGGAAATCACCTGCGATCAGTCTGCAAATTCCTAGACGCACTCTGCCATTCCTGTGGAAAGAGGGGCCACATCGCAAAGGTCTGCAGAAGCAAGCGAGGGTCCAGCCCAACCCGAAGATAAAATTTCCGCCATACAATGGGCACCCCACCATTAAACCGGGATCGCCAATGGAACCACTATTACAGAAATCGAGCACCCGCCACTTCAACCAGATGGGAAGAGACCCATCAAACCATCATCATCGGCCACGCTTCATCCCTTGATGCAAGGAAAATCTGAGTGAAGGTCACAATTGAGAATCGACCATGTGTTATGGAAGTCGACTCCGGGTCGTCCCTATCGATGGTCTCCTGGAAAACCTTAAAACAGCTGATCCCTGACATCCGTCGCCAGGACCTCAGCACTCAAAAAATCATATTAAAGGGCTACCAAGGAAACATAATCCCAGTTGCCGGTTCCAGCCACATCCAAGTATCTTTCAAAGACCACACGCAATTCTACCACTTACCGTCGTCGATCGAGATCGGCCCAGCCTGCTGGGTTTGCAGTGGCTTGCGCCGCTAGGAATTGAACTAGCAGGCATTAACCAAACCGGAAGCGATGACTGGGAAGCGGCCAGGAATTCCAGGACATTTTCACTGAGAAGCTAGGCAAGTACAAGGGATCCCCCATATCGTTTAATCTCAGCCCTGATGTTGCACCCATCCGTCTTAAGCCTCGTCGAGTGCCCTTTGCACTCAAGCCAAAGATTGATGAACAATTGGACAAATTAATAGCCCAGGGCGTGTTGGAACCGATTGACCATGCCCGATGGGAAACCCCAATTGTAACCCCCATAAAACCTGAGGGATCTTTGAGAATTTGTGGGGATTACCAGGCCACCCTAAATCACGCGCTTCAACAGAGCGCTTACCCTGTACCTGTGGTCCAGCACCTTCTTCATTCCCTGGGAGGTGGGAAAATATTCGCAAAATTGGACCTAGTTCAGGCGTACCAGCAGCTGCCTGTAGATGTAGAGATTGCAGAAGCCCAAACTATAGTCACGCACAGAGGTGCCTTCAAGTGTAATAGACTCCAATTCGGAATGAGTGTAGCACCTGGCATCTTCCAAAGTCTGATGGAAAGATTGCTTCAAGGCATAAAAGGGGTTGTGCCATACTTCGATGATGTCTTAATAACTGCCCCCACTAGAAGCATACTTGAAAAATGACTCAGAATGGTCCTCCAGAAATTTAAAGACACTGGCCTGAAGGTCAAGAAAGACAAATGTCAACTATGTACTGAGTGGGTTGAGTTCCTTGGGTACCTTCTGGACAAACAGGGAATTCACCCGATGGAGAAAAAACTGACTGCAATAAAAAAACACCCCAAGACCTAGGAATAAAACAGATCTCCAAGCCTTCCTGGGACTCATTAACTTTTATAACATCTTCTTGCCCCAGAAGGCGACTGTTGCTGAACCCCTGCATAGGCTACTCGATAAGAAGGCTTCCTGGGTCTGGGGACATCGTGAAGAGCGAGCCTTTCAGCAAGTAAAAGACCTGTTAACCTGTTAAGACCTGTTATATTGTACTGATGCAATATAACGAGACTTTGCCTTTAACTGTCACCTGTGACGCCTCACTGTTTGGAGTGGGAGCCATCCTGAGCCACGTCCTGCCAAATGGTATTGAGGCACTTATTGCGTTTTTTTCAAGAACTCTATCTAAAACTGAGAGAAACTGTAGCCAACTTGATAAAGAGGCTCTCGCTATTGTGTCTGTGATCAAACGATTCCATGAGTATGTATATGGAAGATCCTTCTCCATAATAACTGACCACAAACCATTACTGGGCATTTTAGCGGGAGATAAACCCACTCCTCACATATTATCACCAAGAATGACACGTTGGTCAGAGTTTCTAGCCGCATATGATTACTAACTGCTACACCGCCCGGGAAAAGCCATTCCCCATGCTGACACATTGAGCCGCTCTCCACTATCTGAAGTCATAGACAACCCAGCTCCAACCATGACTACACTACAAATTGAAACCCTTCCTTCACCACCGCTGACTGCACAAGACATCGCCTCAGAAGCAAGGAAGGATCCTTGTTTGGCACGAGTCCTCAGCTGGATGGAAAGAGGTTGGCCTGACAATGAACCAAACGACACTTCAAGCTCTTCAAAAACCAGCAGACAGAACTTTTCTCCCAAAAAGGATGCATCTTGTGGGGAGACAGAGTCGTCATCCCAGAGAGACTACAGCATAAAGTTCTAAAACTATTGCATGATGGACATCCAGGCATCGTGCGAATGGACATCCAGGCATCGTGCAAGTGTAGCGAGGAGCTACACTTGGTGGCCAGGTATAGATAAGCAGATAGAAACCTGGGTAGCCACTTGCAGCAAGTGTCAGGAAACTTGTTCAGCTCCACCAAAAGCACCACCAACTGAATGGGAAGCACCCTGAGGTCCCTGGTCCCGTATTCAAATCGATTTTGTGGGACCTACCAAGGGGCATATGTTTCTTATAACAGTGGATGCCTGCTCCAACTGGCTGGAGGTCCACAAAATGAAGAGCACCACCACAGAAGCCATCGTTAAAAAACTAAATAGACTATTCACTACGCACGGGTTGCCAGATGTCCTGGTTTCAGATAATGGCCCCCAATTCACTGCTCTGGCATTTGAACAGTACCTCGCAGATCGGGGGATACGCCATGCCTTGACCTCACCAGCTCACCCGGCGGCCAATAGTATGGCTGAGCGAATGATCCAATTTATAAAAGAAAACTTTACACAAGATGCAGCAAGGGGACATCGACGACAAGGTGACCAGGATGCTTCCCCTCCAACATATTACCCCAAACAGCACCCCAAACAGAACCTCGGCTGAACTCCTGATGGACCGGAAACTTCGCTCACATCTTGACCGCCTGCACCCTGCCTACACACCGGAAAAACCTTTGGGATCCAGCAGCAGGTATCGCACTTTCAAGGTAGGTAACCCAGTGTTTGCAAAAAACTTTTCCGGCGACCTATTGTGGGTCCCTGCCACCATAACTCAACTAACAGGTCCACGTTCCTACCGTTTACAAACTACTGATGGGAAAATGTGGAAGCGCCACATCGACCAACTGCACTCCAGGCTGGCACCTACCCCCGTCACAAATCCCGAACCTCAAACCTGAGGGGGAAGGGAAATCGAGGGGCCCGGACAAGAACTAGCACACGACCCAGTACTTGGAAACCAACAATCAGCACAATCAACCCGGGGATATTCACCTTCCAAAGGAGAGCCCAGTCAGATGATCGCCTCACCACAAAGCAGCACTGTGACAGCAGCAAATCCAAGGGTCCTGGATGACAGCTGTGATGGCAGCAGAGATAACAACCCCGAGTCACCCAACGGAGAGGTTGGACCATCTGCTTCGCCGAGCTCAGCAAGCAGCCCACCGGGACCAGAGTCAGGGCAAGGACTGGTGGAGCAACGTAGATCAGGTAGACAGGTGAAACAACCTGCCTACCTGTGAGAATACATCACCCCACCCCTCAAATGGAAGCTAGGGGGGAGGGGTGTTATGAACTAAGCAAACACGTCATTTTAAAATCCTAATCATTTTGCTTCCACAGCAGGCTCGTAATCCTGCACTTTTGATTCGCGAACAGCGGTTCGTGATTGGTCGTTTCTGGCTGATCAGATTGGCTGCTAGCGGGTCGCCGCTGATTGGACGCTCCCAGCGCAGCAAACTCAAATCATTGGTTATTGTGACAGCAGCCAGCTCTATAAAAGGAGCTGCTGCTACCCCAGTATTTTGCTCTGTTTTGCCTCGTCTCCGTTCTTTGCGCCCACGCTCCAGATCTAACACTTCTGGCTAAGAAACAATGGAGAAAGGGGACAAGTATGAACATGTTAAATGAAATTCTGAAGATCCTGCTCTATCCAGGATTATATTAGTGAATAGTCAAGAACTTATCTTAGAATGGGATAATATTCAAAATAAACAAGTGTCCCTAAACTCTAAAGAATACTAACATTAACACATTAGCTGGGAGCCAGTTTGGTCTAGTGATTAAGGTCCCAGGCCAGAAAGCAAGAGACTGTGAGTTCAAGTCTTACCTTAGCCATGAAAGTCAGCTGGATGCCTTTCTCTCTCAGGCCAACCAGCCTCACAGGGTGGTTGCTGAGAGGAAAATGCTCACTGCCTTTGAGTTATTTGTAAAGGAAATTAATAAATAATAGATAGATAGATAGATAGATAATAAAGCAAGACAAAGTAGCCAAGCGCATTGGAAATACTATTTGCTTGCAAACAAGAACTGATGGGATCATAAAACAGAAAATGTAATAGAAAATACAGAATCTAAAATCCTGTCTTCCAAGTTTTCTCTTAGAACTTCTCTATGTTCACTGGGCTATTCTGTGTGTCCAAAAGTGGCTGAAGCCACTGACATCTGGCTGAATGTATGATGAACCATAATAATCCCAAAACATCTGAAGCCTCACTTGAACACCATCGACATTGGCAAAATCAGTCAATTACAAAAGGCAGGTTTACTTGAAATAACTTACAACCTGTGATAATACCTTTAATACCATCAAAGATCCACATATACCTAGGTCCTTGAAAAGGACTCGATAGGTGCATAAAAATGCCAAATCCAGTCTAAGCATCTGGTTGATTGTGCAACCAACCATAATAATTTCTGAGTCTTCCCAAGAACGAGAGAGAGAGAGAGAGAAACCATTTCCTCAGAGCTAAGATTATGCCCTTGTAGAAAATGATCCCCTAAGTCCATAGCTCATGCCAATTATATTCAACTTTCTATAACTCTCTATCTGGCAAAATACCCAAACAATTCTGATTTATGTACAGTTAGCTTTATCACACACTGTATGATTTTGTTTCTTTGAATGTAGCTACATTTTGTTATTCTGGCCCTTAAACTAGACATGCCCTGAATTCCTTGATGACCTAGTAATGACTTTATTCTATTTGAAATAGAAACTGTTTAATGGTTTTAATTAATTAACTCATAGAATTCAGGTCAGTCACCATGATAAAATGAGATTTGATTTGAAGTTGCTATTATAAGTCTGTCCCTCCTTGTTTATCAACAAATGTCTACAATCACTTAAGGCTTCCTGCATTGCACTGACATACTTCCACGTTTGCAACGTTTGGAAAGTTGTGGTCAATTCATGGCTTCTAGGGAAAATCTTCATATGCTTGAAAGCCTGCATGCAATGTAATCAACTGCCTTTTATTTCAAAATGAAAAGGGGCTAGGGGAAAAAACATGAAGAGAATCTTAAAGATTTTTTTTAATGTTATTTATTTTGTATGTGTGTTTTTTTTAAAAATAATTTTGGCAATTGGGTGATATTATGGGCCGTGGTGGCGCAGTAGTTAGAATGCAACATTGCAGGATAATTCTGTGGACTGCCAGGAGTTTGATTCTGACTGGCTCAAGGTTGACTCAACCTTCCCTCTTTCCGAGGTTGGTAAAATGAGGACCCAGATTGTTAGGGGCAAAAGGCTGACTCTCTAACTTGCTTAGAGAGGGCTGTAAAGCACTGTGAAGCGGTATATAAGTCTAAGTGCTGTTGCTATTGTTATTAAGTGAATATCCAAGGCTCACTGCAGGGTCATGATTCTTTATTTTGCCTAAAAGCAAACAAGAATCTGTTCCAAAGTATTTCAAATGAAGCATAAGTATATTCTGCTCCACATAACACCAAAAGGCTTGGAACAAAGGGAGGGGATAAGAGAAGCTGCCTTGAACCCTCCATCTGAAGATGCCATGATGATGATGATGTGTGTGTGTGTAGGGAGTGTTTGTTGTTGTTCTCCAAATAGCCATCCTGCTATCAGATGACAAAAAAATGAAAGTTACTATACCAGGAATTCAGGAGCAGCAAAAATAGCAAGCTGCCCCCCTTCCCCCAAAATCAGATGCTTCTCTTTAAAGAGAAAAGCATTAGGTTTATATAACATCCAATAAATGGCACGCTGGTGTGGTGAGGCACAAAGGCTGATGTTTACAGTAAGAAAACGTATCATCAGTGTCACCATTTCCCTCCATTCAGGAGTGATTCTTTCCGGTTCTTCCTCCAAGAACTACAATTCATTCAAACCAATGGGCTAAGCATTACATGAGTTTTTAATTTATCAAGAGAAGAAGAAGAAAAAATGTCAGAGCAATACCTGAAGATTTTTTTTTTGAAAAAAACTCCAAAGAGGAAAAAAAAATCAGTCCATCAGTAAGGATGGACAAAATATTCTAATTTAGAACAGCACAAAAGACTCTAATTTAGGACAACATATGAAATAGAAAAGTGAATTTGGAAGAGAAAAAAGTATTTCAAATGAAGCATAAGTATACTCTCTGCCTAAATTCAACGAAATTAATTAATTTCTCCCTATCTGTTCATCTCTCCTTAGGTTGTACCAACCATTTTCATCACCCTAGATGGCCAAAATGGACACTGGCTGTACATATAAATCACTTTGTGATTTGGGATGAACAACCCTTGAATGGTGTGGGAGTAGGAATGGATTTCCAGAGGAAAAAAACTGCAGACTACAGGAACCAGGAGCACTACTCAGGTAACCCTAAGGACAAGTGCTTCAATGACCCTCTAGAAGGATGCAAATGATCAGCTTCCATTCCCCATTATCCTGTCAGAGCTGAAGAAGCTTCTCGGATGAGAAGCAAAATGTCTTTAAAGAAAAAACCAGAAAGTCCAGTTGCCTCCTGAAAAAAGCACTTTTGGGAAAACCATGACCTGGATGACTGAGAATCTCAAAGACCATTAAAGACTATTATTTTCTATGTTAGATTTAGATCTGAAAGATGAAAGGTCACGAGTATTTCTCTCCTTCTAAGTCCCAAACTCAAGACTCTGTATTTTCCATAGTCCACAGGAAGCAGGCAATCAGCATTTTAATTAAGACCCATGGTGGCCCAGTGGTTAGAATGCAGCATTGCAGGCAGTGGTGGGATTCAAAAAAATTTACTACCAGTTCTGTGGGCGTGGTTTGGTGGGTGTGTTGTGACTTGGTAAGTGTGACTTGGTGGATGTGACAGGAGAAGGATACTGCGAAATCTCCATTCCCACCCCACTCCAGGGGAAGGTTACTGCAAAATCCCATTCCTTCCCCACCCCACTAACCTGCTTTCCAGCTCCATTCTCCTATGCAGGACAACAAAAGAAGACTCAGCCAATCAGCTGGGGCTCAGGAGGCAGATAATAGATGGGGGTGGGGCCAGTCAGAGGTGATATTTACTGGTTCTCCAAACTAGTCAAAATTTCTACTACCGGTTCTCCAGAACTGATCAGAACCTGCTGAATACCACCTCTGATTGCAGGCTAATTCTGCTGACTGCCAGGGGTTCAATCCCCACTGGCTTAAGATTGACTAAGCCTTCCATCCTTCCAAGGTTGGCAAAATGAGGACCCAAATTGTACAATTATTTGGAAAGTGAAGACATCAGTCATGAGTTGAAACTCTGAAGCAGGTTTAGCTTCTGCCATCTTTCACTCAGTGAGAAATGTTTAAGGCTCTCTATTTGTCCGCATTAAAAATTCTAATCTAGTTGAGCTGTATCTGAGGCCTGTGTCAAAGCAAGGATGGAAAAGGAGTTAAGCATCTGGAGAGCTATGATTTACTGCTGAGCCCTTGTATGAAGTCTGACAATGCCAATTGAGCTGATGGGAATTATAATCCAGATTCATGGTTTTAGCATTTAACAATAAATAAATAAAGTTGTATCACAAGGTCAGGGTGACTGCTGAAACATTAAAATGAAAAACTTTTGGCACTCGTATTAATCCATTTAGAGTTAGAGATAATAAGATGAGAAGACAGCGGTGCACAGCTTTCATTTGCTTTGTGAAACAAAGCCCACACTGCAGATAATGAATTGGACCCAGTACATTTATTTATTTATTTACTTATTATTTATCAGGACTAGAAGCCATCTTTTGTGTTCTGTTCAGAGCGTGGGCGCAAAGAACGGAGACGAGGCATCGGAAAGTGACTCAACTCTTTATTAGTGACTTCAGAACAGAGCTAAAATACTCGGGTAGCAGGAGCCCTTTTATAGGGCTCGCTGCTGTCATAACAGCCAATGCTTTGAGTTTGCCGCGCTGGTGGCGTCCAATCGGCAGCGCCCGTTACAGCCAATCAGATCGGCCTGGGATGACCAATCAGGATCTGCCGCTGGCGGGCCAATCAGAAGTGCAGGATTTTGAGCCTGCTGTGGAAGTAAAACTATTTAAGCTTTAATTAGCGTAATTGCTTAGTCCGTAACACCCCTTCTCCCTAGGTTCCGTCTGAGGGGTGGGGTGATGTACTCTCGCAAGTTCGCAGGTCATTTCACCTGTCTGCCCAATCTGCATTGCCCCAACAGTTCTTGCCTTGGCTCTGTTTCCGATGGGTATTTGCTGGGCTGAAAGGCACGGCTGGGTCAACCACTTCGCTGGGCGACGCAGGGCTGTCATCCCTGCTTCCGTCGAGGCTGCCTCCTGAGTTTCTTGGGTTTGCTGCTGTCGCAGTGCTGCTTTGTGGTAAGGCTATCATCTGGTCCAGTTCTTCCTCGGAAGGTGAATATCCTGAGGTTGGTTGTGTTGATTTTTGGGTTTCACGTACTGCGTTGTATGTTGGCTCATTTTCGGCCCCCTCGCTTTCCCTTCCCCCCCCAGATTTGAGGTTCAGGGCTAGGGACAGGGGTAGGTGCCAGTCTGGAACGAAGTTGGTCAATATGGCGCTTCCACATTTTCCCTTCAGCAGTTTGTAAACGGTAGGAACGAGGCCCCGTAAGTTGAATTATGGTAGAGGGGACCCACAATGGGTCACCTGAGAAATTCTTTGCCAAAACTGGGTCGCCTACCTTGAACATGCGATACTTGCTGCTGGACCCTAGGGGTTGTTCTGGCATGTAGGCAGGGTGTATGCGGTCAAGGTGTGATCGAAGTTTCCGTCCCATCAGGAGTTTGGTTGGGGTTTTGTTTGTAGTACTGTGTGGTGTAATATGTTGGAGGAGGAGCATCCTGGTTACTTTATGATCGATGTCTCCTTGTTCCATTTTTTGTAAAGTTTTCTTCACAAATTGGACCATTTTCTCAGCCCTACCATTGGCTGCAGGGTGGGCAGGGGAGGTCAAGGCATGGCGTATCCCCCGATCCGCTAGGTACTGTTCAAATGTGAGAGCAGTGAATTGGGGACCATTATCAGAAACCAGGACATCTGGTAGTCCATGTGTAGCAAATAGTTTATTTAATTTTTTAATGACTGCTTCTGTGGTGGTGCTCTTCAGTTTGTGGACCTCTAGCCAATTTGAATAGGCGTCCATGGTTATGAGAAAGGTATGTCCTTTGGTGGGTCCCGCAAAATCAAGGTGGATGTGGGACCAGGGACACCGGGGAGTCTCCCATGCCGTTGGTGGGGCTTTTGGTGGATCTGCACAAGTTTCTTGACACTTGTTGCAAGTGGCCACCCAAGTTTCTATTTGTTTATCTATATTTGGCCACCACGCGTAGCTCCTGGCTAGTGCCTTCATTCGCACGATTCCAGGATGTCCATCATGCAACATTTTCAGGACTTTCTGTTGTAGCCGCTCCGGAATGACAACTCTGTCTCCCCACAATATGCATCCTTTTGGGGAGAAAAGCTCTGTCTGTTGGTTTTTGAAGGGTTTGAAGATGTCACTGAGTTCGTTGTCAGGCCAACCTCTTTCCACCCAGCTGAGGATTCGTGCTAAACAAGGATCTTTCCTTGTTTCTGTGGCGATGTCTCATGCAGTCAGTGGTGGAGAAGGAAGGGTTTCGATTTGTAGCGTTGTTAGTGTTGGAGCCGGATCATCTATGACTTCAGGTAGCGGTGAGCGGCTCAAAGCATCAGTGTGGGGAATGGCTTTCCCCGGGTGGTGTAGCAATTGGTAATTGTATGCGGCTAGAAATTCTGACCAACGCATCATTCTTGGCGATAAGATGTGGGGTGTTGGTTTGTCCCCTGCTAAAATGCCAAGTAATGGTTTGTGATCGGTGACTATGGAAAAGGGTCTTCCATATACGTACTCATGGAAGCGTTTGACAGCAGCTACGATAGCGAGAGCCTCTTTATAAAGTTGGCTATAGTTCCTCTCAGCTTTAGCTAAAGTCTTTGAAAAAAATGCAATAGGTGCCTCAGTACCGTTTGGTAGAATGTGGCTCAGGATGGCTCCTACCCCAAATGGTGAGGCATCGCAGGTGATGGTTAAAGGTAAGGTCTCGTTATATTGTATCAATACAGCATCTGAGGTTGGACTTCCGGTTTGCGTGGCTTCGGGGCAGCAGGAATTCGCGACAGCTCGCGATTCCTGCTGGCTAGCTGTCGAGGTACCCCCGATCCAGATGGGTCAGGGGGTTAAGGCTGCCCTGTAGGGACAGCTGAAGATAGAGGGGAGCCGGCTAGGGAGGTGGGGGCATCGCAGACCCCCCCTTCTCCAGAAAACCCCTTTTTCCCAAGGCGGTGGAGCGGCGGTCAGCAATGGCCGCCACGAAGATGCCAGCAACCGGGTAAGAACTGTGCTGGAGGAAGTGTGAAAAGTGAAAGTTCTGTCTGAGCCGGGTCAAGTAACAACTTTTAAATTGCCTGGAATTGAGCTGCTTGTTGCTGGAGGATACATTGTTTCCCTAAGAAGATAGAAAGCGGCGGAGAAGCTGTCAAAGGGAACTTTCTTTTTTTTATTTTTGTTTACTCTCCCATCCCACGGAAAAAGCAGAAATATTTGGATATATTAGACATTGAAAGTGGATTGCTTTGAAAGCTAAGCTAAGAGACAAAGGGATTTTTGGACATTGAAAAATTTAAGAAATTGGAAAATTTTTGCTGGAGGTATGGATTTTTGATTATTTAAAATTGTTATTGCAAGTGGGAAGGGAGAAAAAAAAAATTGGAGCAGAAACTGAAAAAGGAGGAGACTGTCTAGAATGTCTTGGTGGATCCCAAAAGAAGATATATGGTAATTGGACCTCTTTGATTAAAAATTAATTTAGAAAGAGAAAGAGAAGAAGGAAGAAAAGTATTAACTTTTGGAACTTTTTTTTTTTTAATTGCTTTTGATTGTCCTGGATTAAAAATACTTGTGGTTGTTTTGGAAAAAATTTTCCCTTTTCATAATGGCATTGTCTGTGGATGAACTAGAGATTGACTATCAAAAATATAAAAAAGAAGATACTTTGGGCGCTTTGTTCCAATTCTTAGAAATGGCGTTATGTTCTCTTGAAAAGTTGATTATGCAGCAGAAGGACTGGGACAAGGAAGAAGAGGAAGAAGAAGCCATCTTTGATGAACAATGGGTTCCTTCCGGAGAGGAGGAGAAAAAGGATAAGAAAAAGGGGTTTTTAAGAATTATAAAAACAACCAAAAGAGAGAAAAATGAGCGAAAAGATGGAGGCAAGGTTAGAAAGCAAAGGAAAAGGAGTAAGAAAAGCGAAGAGAAAAAGCAAAGGGGTAGAAAGGGCAAGGAGAAGAATAAGCAAGAGAGAAAAGGGGGGAGGAGAAGCCTTAATGGGGGGAAGCAAGATTTAAAAAAAAAAAGTTTATTTAGAGACAATGGGTGAATTTAATTTAGATTAAAAGAGGGATTCTGGAGGGTATATAAGAGTGTGTTTTTATATGTATATTTAGAATAAAAAATTTATTATGTAATTTTAGAATCTTTTAAACAGAATCCCAAGAAAGATTTATATGTAGTATTTTTAAGTTAGGTAATGAGTTATAGATGTAACTCCAATTGTTGTACAGGAGAAGTATAGTAAAAGAAAAAAGATGAATGGATGTTTGGAAATAGAACAGACAAAGAATGTTGTTGAAAATGGTAATAATGGAAGGATATATATGCTTTTCTTTTGATTTTGTATATTGATAAAAGGCAATAAAATTTTAATTGATAAATAATTTGGATGGAAAAGAGAAGTAGGGACAAGATATGAAGTTAATATTATATGAAATATTAATATTATAATCTTGAAATGTTATGTTTTATTGGTCTATCATTATTATTATTATTTTTTAGAAAAGAATTTATAAGCTGTTATGCCTTGATTTTGTGTGCATTGTTTTTAGAAAACTGATAAAAATGGTTTTTATATACATATATAAAAAAAAAATAAAAAATGATAATAAGATATGGAAGGAGATTTAGGTTGAATATGATGTTTGAATTTGTGTCTGTGTAAAGAGTTTTAACCCGGGAACAGACAACCTTCAGAAAAGATCTTTTAGTTTTGTCTATGTTTTATGTTTTGTGTTTGTATGTTTGTGTATTATGCTTATGATAAAACTAACAAAATTTGTTTTTTATTTAAAAAAAAAAGGAAAAAAGAATCAATAAAACCTTGGAGGAATGTTAGATGAGAAAGCTTGGAGGTCTGTCTTATTCCTAGGTCTTGGGGCGTTTTTTATGGCAGTCAGTTTTTTTTCAGTAGGATGAATTCCCTGTTTGTCAAGTAGATAGCCCAGGAATTCAACCTTTTCTGTGCAGAGTTGGCACTTGTCCTTCTTGACCTTTAAGCCAGCATCTTTAAATTTCTGTAGAACCATTTGGAGTCGTTTTTCTAAAATGCATCTAGTCGGGGCAGCTATCAGTACATCATCGAAGTAGGGCATGACTCCTTTTATGCCTTGTAGCAATCTTTCCATTAAGCTCTGGAAAATGCCGGGGACTACACTTACTCCGAACTGGAGTCTGTTACACTTGAAAGCCCCTCTATGTGTGACTATAGTCTGGGCCTCTGCAGTCTGTGCGTCTACAGGCAACTGCTGGTACACCTGAGCTAAGTCCAATTTTGCAAATATTTTCCCACCTCCAAGGGAGTGAAGAAGATGTTGGACCACAGGTATGGGGTAAGTGCTCTGCTGGAGCGCATGATTTAGGGTGGCCTAGTAATCCCCGCAAATTCTCACCGATCCGTCTGGTTTTATGGGGGTCACGATTGGGGTCTCCCATTGAGCATGGTCAATTGGTTCCAACATACCTTGTGCTATTAATTTGTCCAATTGTTCATCAATCTTTGGCTTGAGTGCAAAGGTCACTCGACAAGGCTTAAAGCGAATGGGTGCAATTTCGGAGCTGAGGTTAAACGATATAGGGGACCCTTTATACTTGCCTAGCTTCTCGCTGAACACGTCCTGGAATTCTTGGACGAGGGCCGCTTCCCAGTCATCATTGCCAGTCTGGTTGATGCCAGCTAGTTCGATTCCTAATGGCGCAAACCACTGTAGACCCAGAAGGCTGGGTCGATCTCGATTGATGATGGTCAATGGTAAGGTTGCGGTGTGGTCCTTGAAGGTGACTCAGACGTTGCTGGAACCGACGACCGGAATTCTATTTCCTTGGTAGTCTTTCAATATGACGTTTAGAGTGCTGAGGTCGTGGCGACGGATGTCAGGGATCAGCTGCTTGAAGGTTTTCCAGGATACCATCGATAGGGACGATCCAGAGTCAACCTCCATAATGCATGGTTGCTTCTCGATGGCGACCCTCACTCGGATTTTCTTTGCATCAAGGGATGAAGCGTGGCCTTTGGTGATGGTCTGGTGTGCCTCTTCTCGTCGGGATGAAGTGGTGGCTGCTCGGTTTCTGTATTGAAAGTTCCATTGGTTGTTTTGGCGGTCCCAATTAACTGGTGGGGTGCCTGTTGTCTATTGGAAATTGTTTTCTCTCCTGGTTGGGCTGGGTCCTCGTTTGCTTCTGCAGACCTTAGGGATGTGGCCTCTTTTCCCGCAGGAATGGCAGAGTGCGTCTAGGAATTTGCAGTCGGATCGCGGGTGACTGCCCCAGCATCTGGAGCATTGGTATGGGAATTTTCGATTCTTTTGGTCCCGCTGGTCGCGTTCTGACCTGAGTCTGTTGACCTCTTCTTCCTCGTTTTCTGATGAGGATTCGAGGTCCCCATGGTGGGTAGTTGTCGCGTGACTCGCGGAAAACGGTGTAGCGTCGCTGGTGAGTTGGCAGTGTGGTGCATTTGTTCGACGCATTCGAGCAGCTGACTTCCTGGTTGCTTCTGCTACAGTAGCATCAGCGATGACATCTGCAAGGGTGATGTCTCCCTTCACCATAATCTTGCTCTGGGTCATGGGGTCTCTTAGGCCCAGAACAATTTGATCTCTTATGGCTTCCTCGAGATTTGCGAAGCCACAGAGTCCTCCTAGGTTTCTGAGGTCAGCAATGAAGTCCCCAATGCTTTTGCTTTCCTGTTGGTCCCTCTAGTAAAACTCGTGTCTTCTGATGAGTGTTGGCACCGCCGGTGCATAATGGGTCCAGAGGATTGGGGCAAGGTTGTCCCAGTCCATTGTCTTGACTTCTGCTGGTTTTGCAAGTGCTTTTGCCATCTTGAAAACAGCAGGCCCGCAATGGATCAGGAATACAGCTCGTTTCTTGCCAGGCGTAGCATCTTTCAGATTGTTGATCTCCAGGAGTATCTGGAACCTGTCCATATACGAGTCCCAGTCTTCGTTTGCCGGGTCAAATGGAGCGGGTGGTATAGCGCTGTTGGTCATTCTGCTGCTTCTTCGGTGCGCTCTTAGCCACATGCTCTGTAGGGTTCGTTGAGTGTTTGATCAGCCCTTAAAGTCTCCGCATCCCACCCTCGTTGCCAGTGTTCCGTTTGGAGCATGGGCGCAAAGAACGGAGACGAGGCATCGGAAAGTGACTCAACTCTTTATTCGTGACTTCAGAACAGAGCTAAAATACTCGGGCAGCAGGAGCCCTTTTATAGGGCTCGCTGCTGTCATAACAGCCAATGCTTTGAGTTTGCTGCACTGGCAGCATCCAATCGGCAGTGCCCGTTAACAGCCAATCAGATCAGCCTGGGACGACCAATCAGGATCTGCCGCTGGCGGGCCAATCAGAAGTGCAGGATTTCGAGCCTGCTGTGGAAATAAAACTATTTAAGCTTTTAATTAGCGCAATTGCTTAGCCCATAACATTTGGTAGAGGAGCTCAAGGCAGTATATATGGTATCCCTTTCTCTGTTTTTACCTGACTTCAACAGCTCTGTGAGAGAGGGACTTGCCCAGAGTTATCCAATGAGCTTTTGGACCCAAGACTGGATTAGTGTCAGTCTGATACGTTCATCATATGCCAAATTGGTGCTCGCTTGCTCACTCACTCTTTCTTAATACAGATTTGTGGGAAATAAATGCTTTAAGTGTCTGCAAACCTTAAGAAATCCATTTTCCTCGATAAATCCCCACTATCCTGCAAAGTGCAAAGACAATTACATTTTTGACCCTACTACTCTGAGAAAGGAACTCTAGGGCTTGAAAATGAGTGCTGCCCTACTTCATATGACTTTTATTATGAGATCACTAATGAGCAACTGACAAGTCTGGTCTATTTCTGAATGAGTCCTTTAGATGCTATCTTTTATTTGGGAAGGATCACAGAAATGTCAATCATTTTCTTGGTGGACATATGGGAGAAAGTGGACAAAAGACTCCATCATTGTTGTGGGTAATCTCTTCCAAGTGTCAGTCTTTTATAAACTCTGCCTGTCTGGAAGATAACAACTGATTGATGGTAGTATATAAAACACTCCAATGCATTTTCTACTTAAATGTTGATGACAGAAATAGCAGCAGAAGTGACTGATTGAAGTTCAGTGAAATATTTATCCTCTGCTTAGCCTTTGGTAGCATATCTCAATCTAAATAAAATCCAATGGAATAGTATATCCACATTCATGTCATGATGCTTTTTCCTTCCCCTATTTGCCCTGTTTTGTTTTATTCTTATTTTCTGAAGCACATTACTACTCATTTTTCTGCTAAATGCAACAGTGTAAAAAGATATTCCTTGGAAAATGGTTTCTCTTTTATTTGTATTAGTCTGTAAAATGACATGGTTTTGGGAGAAAATAATAGTAAGTCTCTCCCAATATCAATATGGTGAGGCGTAATTAACAGAAACCCATACTAGATTGGTTAGTATGCCCTTGGTCAACAAGAACCACACTAAGTATTAGAGTTCCTGGACATCTGGTATCAAGTGAGTTACAGGACTCAGGACTGTTGACTAAGCAACCAGGGTCAGTAACTGGAAGAAAAATGACTTACTTGGGACAAATACAAATTTTTTTTAAAAAAATGTTTGGCTTAATTTCTATGGAGATTCTCAATCATCCAGGTCATGGTTGTTCCAAAGGTGTTTTTTTGCATAAAGATGGCACAGTGAAGCGAGCTCAATCAGGGCTGTCTTAATGCATGGGCCTGATGGGCACTTGCCCATGGGCCCCATGACGATAGGGGCCCCATACTAATCTGTGTATGTTAACCCTTCAATGCACTTTGTATCATATAAATACAGAAACATATTTATTACATTTTACTGCATTTTAAAGATATTGTTTTAGCTTTTTATTATGGTTATTGCTACAGTGGTATTTATATTGGAGCTTGCAAGCTACCCAGAGTACTAAGGAGGTGGGAAGTATATGCATTTGTTAAACAAGTTGAAATAAATAAGGAGAGAAAAAGGAGGATCAAAGTTACTCTGTGTGAGTAGTTCTCATCCCAGCCTGATTAAAGTGCTGAATAAGACTGTCCTGGTTGGAACTCCAACTGCCACATTTCTCCTAAAATAATCATGTGTGGATTTCAAGTGAAATCTTGACAAAATGGTTTTCCTCACATTTTGTTTCAGGACTGTATTTATTTTCCCCTCTTCCATTTTCTTCCCAGATCTACTAAACTCATTAGACTTGACTTTGCCTCATCTCATCAAAGTTTCCTCTCACATCTCCTAGCTTCTCACCAGTTAGTTCATGACAATTCACAGAAGTAGAATGAACCTGTAGCATACAGCAATAATTTTTCCATTTCCACAGTTCCTGTTTCTTGAAATTCAATATGGAGGGGCTTTGGCATCTTAGCTTTTAGAGATGAAACTTCTCCTATAAAAAACCTTTTAATAAAAGCAGTTGCTTGGCTTCAACAACCTAGAATAAAAACCTTAATTAACTGAATGACTATAAAAGGACTTCAACATCTGAAAATGTCCATTTGATGAAAGAGATAAAAAGGCTTATTGAAAAGTCAGTAATTATACAGATGATCAACTTTTCCAGAATTAAATGCAAAAACTCTTTCCTTACATTTTTTGGTTCAGAGGGAAACAGAAGGTGTTTTTAAAGTTTTCATGTAAACAATGTTCAATACCACTGAATTCAAAGATACATTACATAACATCCCACACACCATCCATAATTCTGGATAACAGAGTTTTATTAATCATTTTACTGAATGATATACAAAGACCAACCAAGTATATCAAAGGAAACAAGAATCATGCTCTGCTCTTCTCTATGGAGACTTTTGCTTTCCTACTGCTCTTAGAAAAATTTGGTATTCTTTATCATCTGATCAATTTAAGATTCATGTGTCCTAGAAAGCTTAGACAGTGTCTTGCACAGAAGTAGATAGAATGGATTCCAAATTTACAAATTCTCTCTGCTTCTGTGAGTCAAGCACTTGTTACAATTGTTCTGATATTCCTATATTAATTCCACACTGTGATCTGGCTTTGTGCCTTTCCAAGAGTCTTTACAGTGACATCTTTGTCATATTCTATATGGTTGGGGCTTTCCATCAATTTTCCTGAAAGTGCAGCTGCAACTAATGTTACAATTGTTTTGGTATCATATCAATATTGGCCATTTTCTTTGTTCCTTTCGGAAGTGGTATTCAGCAGGTTCTGACCAGTTTTGGAGAACCGGTAGTGGAAATTTGGGGTAGTTCGGAGAACCAGCAAATACCACCTCTGACTGGCCCTGCCCCATCTATTCTCTGCCTCCCAAGTCCCAGCTAATCAGCTGGGACTTCTGTTGTTGCCCTGCACAAGAGAATGGAGCTGGAAAGCAGGTGAGTGGGGTAGGGAAAGAATGGGAATTGTGCAGTAACATTCCCCCAGAAGTGGTGAGGGAATGGAAATTTTACAGTATCCTTCCCCTGCCATGCCCACCAAGCCACACCATGCCGACCAAGCCACGCCCACAGAACCAGTAGTAAAAAAAATTGAATCCTACCACTGGTTCCCTTGTATGGCTGCTTTCTATGCTTCATTTATCTATCTATATCTATATCTATATCTATATCTATATCTATATCTATATCTATATCTATATCTATATCTATATCTATATCTATATCTATATCTATCTATCTATCTATCTATCTATCTATCTATCTATCTATCTATCTATCTGTCTATCTATCTGGTATTCAGCTTTGTTCGGGTATTTTCCCACGTCATTATAGTTGTGCTTTTAAAGTTTAAAAAGAACCCAATACACAAGCCTGAGGATGGCAGATGAGATTCTGCCAAAACGTCGCTATAATAAAAGCACAAACATTAAGACGTGGGAAAATACCCAAAGAAACCTAAATACCATACATATAAATACCCATGAAAATATAAGAAAATATAAGACATATATTATTGAATTGCAATAGTGATATTGCAGGATCATAAATGTTAAGATGTATGATATTGTGTATTTATTTATTAGGACAGTTGTTCCTAGTCTTGGGTCATAAGGAAAAAAAAATCCAGTAATGTTATAACTGAATCATCATTATGTGATTCTTTAAAATAATTGTTAATCTTTTAAAGCATTTTTCTTCTTCTTTTGGAGAGTTTGAGGGAGCTCCAATGATGTCTACATTCATGGGTTCCAGACAAAAATGCAAAATCCTGCTGAATCAGTAATCCAGATTCAGGCTATTCTGTTAGAAAAGAACTCCCTTTTGCACCTTCCCGTGTCTAATGAGAAAATGTGCCATTGGCGGGAATGTGACATAGCAGGTAACACAAGAGACAAAAATGGCTGTCTCTCTTTTTTTATGTGTGATTATTTTATTATGGACAGAGGTAACAAGAGGAAAGAAGGTGGGAGACAGAGATTGAAAACACAGTTTTGTCTAGCTGGATTTTTGCTTCACATTCTTTGATTGTCTATTTATTGAAAAAAATATTACATATTACAGTACAATCCCAAGTGAAAGTAAATCTGTCTGGAACAGAATAAAGAGTGTAGACATCATCTAATACCCTGTCATGTTATCTCATCTAATCCTGTGGTGAAAACCTGAAGGTGGCAAAAAGCTGAGAGAAAAACAGAAGAGGTTTTCATACACATATATAGTCTCAAAATGGATTAAGAAGCTTGTGAGAAGTTTTGGAGTGTTGGAGATGGATTCAGATCAGGAGAGAGAAAACATCTGGTAAAAGAAGATGGAATTAAGAAGGAATTGGATCCAGGCTGATACTGAAGAGGAGTTGGCATAGAAATCACCATGCAAAGAAAAAGACAGTGTGGCATCTGGGTAAATTCTTAGAGGGAAAAAGGGATTCAAGGCTGCCAAAAAATAGATCAAGGTTGTGCTAGCCACAAGAGATTATCAGCAAAATTTTAATTGAAACCTTTGATTAATCCATTGGGGAATTTAGAAATAGCTACATGGGAAGCTTTAGTTTAGGACGGACATACTAACATGTTAGCGGAAGCAATATTATAGCAGGCAGGGTGATAGTTAATTTTGGAATGGTAAATCAATTAGGTCATAAAATATTATATTCCTTTGAAGGCAGAAGCAAGAAAAAGATGAGGAAAATTAAGTTGGTTTTTATGCATTAACTGAATGCTCCTTGCTTAGTATGTATATATCTATGCTATGTATAAACAAGCATTGGCAAGAAGCACTGTTGTGCACATTGTCTACCTGATGAATTCTAAGAACTTATGACAAAGTCCTGGAATTTCTAAATTCCAGGTTGGGAAAAGGGGAAATCATTAATGAAAATTGTCCTTTATTCCCTTATTTATCTGTTACCTAAATATTGTCTTCTTCCCAATTTGTTTTTTAATCCAGTCGTTTCAGATATTTTAACAGATAAGATTGGGAGATTACCTGTGTGTGTACACAAGGCTCACCAGGCCTGTCTTCTGATAATTCAAGGATTTCTATGAGCAAAATGTCACAATTATTTTATTTCAACTATTGCTAGTCAATAGTTAACCAAAGAGTTAACCAAAGACATTCCAATTTAAGGTGGCAACATTTTTGTGAATTCAATTTGAACCTTTCAAGATATTTGGAGCTCATTTTATATTCACTGTAATTGCACTGATGAGTAGAATTCATTCGATATTTGTTCATCTCAACACATTTATTTTTGAACTATAGGTGTTCTGTTTTAAATTAACATTAATACTTGATGTGAAATAGGAATACTTTGGGTAGATTTAAGAAGTTTGGATGAAGTTGTGTCCTCAACAGATGCATGTATGCATATATGTATACATGTGGGATATGCATAATATGTGTGTGAGTGTGTGTGTAAGCATTGGTGAATTGAACAATCAATTGCATCTAAGATTCTTCTGATAGGGGCTTAATCAAAACAAACGAAAGAATGTAGGTGCATTTCTGAGTGTCAGATTTTGTAGAGACACATGATAGGCATCTTAAACTGTATGAAGGGAAGTCATGTAAAAGAGCAGAATTTTTTCAGAGCTATTCCAGAAAAATAGGACAAGAAAGAATGGATAGAATCTATAAGTAGATTTCAGATGGAGGTTAGGAAAAATATTCTAACAACAAGAATTATTCAACAATGGATTAGATTTTCTCAAGAGATAGTAGATTCTCTTTCATTGGAGATGTTTAAATGGAGACCGGATGCTCATTTGTCAGAGTAGTTATAGGAGTAAGTTCCTGCACCGGGTAGGAGGTTGTGTTAGATTATCTCTCAGGACTTTTCCATTCTATGTTCTTATGATTTTGAAGCTCTAAAGAAAAGAAAAAAATAACATCCACCCCCAACCCTGATTCTACAAATACAATGCAGAACCACTACAATTGGGGGAGGGGGTCCTGGCACTGATTGGAAGCTAAAAGTTGAAAGTAACATCCAACTAGTAAGAAATGCTACTGAGCTATGCAATTACCAGCCCAAATTGGCCTTCCTTTTTCTTTGATGTACCCAGGATTGCAATGCAGGATATAAGGCAAAAACTTAGCTATCAAATTGAAATAAAGACATCACATAGTATTATCCACACAAATATCTCATATTTTTTAATCAATAATTTGTTTTACGGAAAACAAACAAATGCATCCAAGGAAGGAAGGAAGGAAGGAAGGAAGGAAGGAAGGAAGGAAGGAAGGAAGGAAGAAAGGAAGGAAGGAAGGAAGGAAGGAAGGAAGGAAGGAAGGAAGGAAGGAAGGAAGGAAGGAAGGAAGGAAGGAAGGAAGGAAGGAAGGAAGGAAGGAAGTAAGTCTCAAAGTCACAACACAAAGAAACTCAGCAGAAGTTTCAGAGGGATGCTTTGTGACATACCCACAACATGCCCTTCCTATAAACTGCTGGACTAATGCAGCAGTTTGCATATTTAAAACACTACAAATCAAATACCAATATGATGGACTTGTCTACTATTTCTGACCAAGAGGCACAAAAACCATTCCCAGTTGAAGATTACCTTCATCCCAATATAACAAAATGCTTCTTGTATTGCTACCAATCTTATATGTGTAGCACTTCTAAATTAAAAATTCAGGAGCTGCACTCTGATGACTGTTGTCCTGAATGATAAACATTTCAGTGAAATGAATGCCAAACTCATCCCCACCATCTACCAGCAACGTGTCTCCTTTTGATACCAGCAATGTGTCCCCTTTTGGTACAGCTGAATTGTTGTTGCCCAAAGAGTTGAAAGAAATACCTCTGAATATGTCTCTGCTTTAGCAAAAGCTTTTTGTTTTTTGTTTTCATCATGAAAATATGAGCCATGACCACAATTCTAATAAACAGCTATACCTTTGACAGCTATACATGCATGACCATGGACATCTTTATATTAATTGCTTTATGAAATTATAGCCAATCTGGAGGTCTTTTTCTACTGAATTTGAAGTACTAACTTCAAATAGTAACAGTAATTTGCTTCATGCCATTGTTAGACAGTGTTGTATTTTCTTTATGTCAATGACCCCATCTCTCTGCTATTAACTCTATTTATAAACCTGTTGTCAGCATTCCAGCAAAACCAGATCCCAATCCAAAATTCCAAGACAGGCATTTTCTCAAAGTTTCTTTTTATTGGAACAGTCATACTGGCACATCTGGGAAAACCCAAATCTGAGAATTCCAGTTTTTCCCTCAGTAAATAAAAAATCAAAACCCAACCCCTGCACCCATCACATGGTCCAATCTGTCCCAACTGGAGACATCCCTTCAACCACTCCTCCTCCGGGTGCAGAAATAACATGACCTTGACTGAAAAGAAGAATACTAACACTCTAAAAAAATCCTCCCTCCTAATTTCCCAGGCATAGGAATGTGGCAGCATGGAAGTTTCTGGGTTTAATATGGCTTCCAAAGCTGACACCTGTAGTGATCATCTATACAGCCATTTTGCCATGATTTCCTCCTACTCTGGAGAAAGAAGGAAATCCTGTTAGCATAAATCCAGGGGTGTCAAATTGATGGCCTGCAGGCTGGATGCATCACATGCAGGCCATGCCTACCCCAGCCCCATGAAAGGGAAAAAAACATTGTGAAACATCAGATGATGGTAACGTGATGACCCAAGTTTGACATCCATGGCATAAACAGGTCTGTTAAATGCATCTGGAACAGCCATGCAGTCCATACGGTTCCTTTGCACGACACTGTAAGAGCAGTGATTGGCATGTTTTTTGGCCAAAGTTTGAATGTCACCAACCACAGAAAAGGCCATCAGCAATTTTCATACTGAACATCGATGAATGATGGTGGCTATAATGGGATAGCCTCATTTTTCCAAAACAAACAATTGGCTTCCAAAACAATTATTGGCTTGTCAACTGGATGCCCTCTGTGAAAGAATTAAAGTTGTTGACTCTCTCTTGGTTGCCACTGTTCACCCTTCCAGGTAGACTCTCAAGGATTTCATGAATGCCATTTTACTGTTGTATGATATAATAACAGAAATTTGAAAGTCTGTAGGAGTATACCTGTGTCCTCTTACATTAAACAGAATCAGATTTATTTACTGATAAGTTGACCCATTTAAAAAACAAAATTAAGGATGTGACTGTAGAAACTGAGATTCTGCTCTCCCCCTGCAGCCAAAACAGTATTGCAGAACAGGAACTAAAACCACATTGAAGGGGCAACAACTAATTATAGTTGAACAAATCACCACCTCAACCTGTCAGTTCCTGCCTCTTCTCCATGAACCATTAATTGACCAAATAAGCATTTCTCTGTTTTGCCAGGAAAAACACTGTATTATATATAAGAATCTTTGTATCAACTTCAGGTTCCTTCAGGGCTGATGAGAAGATGGAGCTTGTATTCTAAAGACATTTTTTCAATAAATAACATTAAAGCTGTAGAAAACAGGCTCTGTGAATGAGCCTATAAATTAGGCATTTGGAGAAGGATTCTGCAAAACCATTGTTTTATGTACCTTTTTAAAATTTGGTTTATAGTCTGCTATTTGATTTGAAGTGCTTGGCCCACTGACTGGCACAGTATTTTCACTCCATTGTTCCAGTTTTTGTCATTTTCTTATTTCATACAAGCTTCAATTCATCTAGATTAATTAAGTAATCAATCAATCAATTAATACTACTTTTGGAGCTATATCCTGCCTTCCTTTCTTTGCTTAGAGAAGTTGCATTATACAGCAACTTCAATACAATTAAAATACAAATAACAGTCAGACATTAACATGAAATAAGTTAAAATGAGATAAACAAATAGTTCAAATGTTGGTGAAAGAAATGTGCCTTTGCCAACTTCCTAAACACTGAGAAAGTGGAGATGTGGGGAAGGAAGAAATGCAGAGGGAAAAAATATGTGTCTCCTCCTTCCTGTTTAAAGCCAACCCTAGTCTAACCCTTTATGTAAAGTCTAACCCTTTATGTAAAGTCTAATCCTTTATGTAAAGTCTAACCCTTTATGTAAAGTCTAACCCTTCATGTAAAGTGTGAAGTCCATTATAGCCGAGGGAAAAGTGGAAGTATGCAGAGCACTATGGCACAGGCAGGCAGATGAAGAAGATGAAGTCTATAAAGAACAGGAAGTGGTTGGAGAACTCTGCTAAATGGTGGGAGAACTGGCAGTAACTGAAATCTTAGTGGCATTGGCTGAATGAGAATGACTTTGGCTGGAGAGTCACTGGACCAGAAGCAGTATGAGAGCTCATTGTATGAAAAGGACAAAGGAATTGAGGATCTCAGAAATTGTCACAGCAGCATCTAGAAATATGAGGTCCAGAATGCTGCGGCAAGTCTTTGATAGCCAGAAGAGGTAAAACTTGGAATCTAAAGACAGAGAGGTACTATCTAGAAGACCAAAGATCCCAACACAAGGCTTGAAGAAGCAAGTCAGCATGGCAGCAGACCAGATATGGAGGCTGCTATGAAACTGCCTCCTCTACCCAGCAACAGAAATCCAAAGAAAAGCATAGCACCTGCAAGCAATTAACAAGGGCCTTTGTGAGGGCTGCCGGAGAATGGAGAGGCAGGGAATTCGAGCACCAGCAGGAAAAACAAGAAAAACAAGGATATGGCTGAAGTTAAGTCAAGCTACAGCAATAAGTAGAAAAGTAAATTAAGAATTCATAAGAGACATAGAACTAAGATGATGGAAAAATAAGGCATGAATTTACATAGAGAAGACAGAAAATCAGTACAGCAATAAAAGGGGAAAGACTACTATAAACTGTAGTCTGCTGAATGGAAGATAAATATTCTGTTACAAGCAACCAACTGAAGACACACAAGCCATGTTTCAGTTTCTCAGGAAAAACGTTGAAGGAGTTTAAAGGAATCAAGATAGATTGGATGGTTGTTGCTATGTACAGTACAATCACCTCATTAAATGGTGTAGTAAATGGTGTAGTGATATATGACTGTAATTATAGAAACTGACTTTCTGGCATAGCCACATTTCCAAATCAAGTGACATGTGGGATCAAACAATCTCCCATCTTGTTTGCACCATGATTATTTCTGCTTTGTTCCACTGGCTGGTAAATCATTCCAACTCTCATTGTGTGGAAGGTTCCTATTTTCAATTTTTATAAATTTTGCTGCTATCCTGGCACAATTTTGAGATCTTAAACATTTCTGAAGTTATGATACTATTAAGAAGGTGTAAAACTTAAGTTCATATCTTGAGTGGAGTTTTGTCTCATTTAGTATACAGACTGTGGTTGGAGATGTCAGAGCAATGTGTCTTATCTATGCAGTTTTAATCTTTGACTGTCAAAAGGAAAGCAAGCATTATCTTGCACTGAGCATAGCCTAGTTCTTTTTGGAAATCAGCATAACTCTAATGAAACTTATTTGTATTGTTCTTGTGCACAAAACTAGATTTACAAAGTTCAGTAACACTGACGCCTGAATCTGAACTGGGAAAGCTCTGTCTGAACATTTTAGCTGGTGGCTGAAAAAACTGCTTAAATTAATTTCCTATAAAAATGTGACTATCTCTTCACAGCTCTTGGTATTGTTAGACTGAACTTTTGTGTAATTATTTTTATATGAATTTACTGAAGCTTTCCCTTTTTCATGAGGTTCATATAGGCCATCCATATTGCTTCTAATATGTTATCAGGTCTCATCTGATTTGGGGCTTCAGTAACTAGATTTTCTTTTATTGTCATCATATTCATACTTTTTAGATAGTATTACATTGGTCTTGTTCTTTTCTAAGAATCTATCAGGATTGAGGCAGGCAACTAATATTGTCAAATAAATAAATATAAGAGAGGTTGTCACTAGAGATTATACTGATTCTTTTTGAAAGATCTCAGTGCATTCATAGAGTTCAAAGATATCAGAATTGTCATTATTATCTATCTTCATACCATGTTTCTGTTTTAGAAAAATAGGGTTTTTTATTAAGATTAGCCCAGATTTTATTTCAGTTATTTAAAAAACAGATTTTGCCAGTGTGGAAAATGACATCATAATTTGTTTTGTTAATCTGTTTATTTCTCAGATTTTGTGACTTCTATCAGTTTGCCAATCAATTTAAAAAGCCGTTTAAGCTTTATATGACAGCTCCTGCCTGAGCTTGCAGCATAGAGGCGACACTAAGAAACTTGTAAAGCCTCCTCTTTCAATGCTCTCCTTTGTTGACATCTCACATAAATTAACATGAGGTGGCAA
The DNA here is from genome assembly GCA_033807585.1 of Hydrophis major. NCBI lineage: Eukaryota > Metazoa > Chordata > Lepidosauria > Squamata > Elapidae > Hydrophis > Hydrophis major. Next base: position 327,196,722 of record CM066328.1, on the reverse strand, counting down.
AGGACAAAATAAATGGAAGAAAGATATGAGGAAAACCAGAGGAAGAAACTGAAACTTAAATAGGTAGATTTTTGAAGTGAACAATTTGTACACCCTCCCTGGTGGCATTATACATAACTGCATGTTTTTAATATACAAGAGAGAGAAAGCTTATAAACGTCACTGAAGTGTAAAAGAATTCTTCAATTAACTTCTTTACCCAGAGACACTGGAGACCCACAACAATCACAACATTATATACTTCCTTTTTGTCCATAATTCCAAAACTTGGTCCTTTCCAAAGATGGTATATTTGAAGGGAGAAAGATCAGTTTTTGAAGGCACATTGGATGACCATATAGCTGTCTCAACCATTCATATGGAAGGAAGGAAGGAAGGAAGGAAGGAAGGAAGGAAGGAAGGAAGGAAGGAAGGAAGGAAGGAAGGAAGGAAGGAAGGAAGGAAGGAAAACATAATTCAGCAGTTTTTGCAATTGTTTAGGAAAGGGGGAGAATTAGTCTCAGGGCATCTGCCACTAGGATTATAAATTAAATGGACTGGAGGAAGAAAGTATTTGCTCCAAATTTCTTCCCCTTTTTTGACAGGCTTCATGGTACTCTAAGCTTCCTATCATTACTATTTTCTTTTTTGACAGCTCAGTCTACTATTCCTGAGTGCAGGGATACATCATCTGGGTCCACTGGAATTGGTAAATTGAAACAGTGATAAGTTGAAACCCTCAGGCAGCTGGAAGAAAAGGAACAGGTATCTGTCAATGATGTTTAAAAGACATAAGTTCTACCACTGACACAAATTGCCAGATCCATGATGTTTTTGATGATTAGCATTGTCTCACCTGTGCTCATCACCTGAGGAATCAGCTAAAACAACCACTTCTGCTTCTGCTTTTGCCTGAAAAGAACCATCTATATACTTGACAGAAAGCTTTTCTCAAGTCTAGCTTAGCCAAAAAGGAAAAATGCAAAAACAGAGCTTTCCTTGTCCTAAAATACATAACTTTTCTCAGACATATTTGGATTTTTCCTGCATAAATATAATTCCAAGTTGCCAGTTATATTCAAATAAAACTATTTGTGGTATTCAAGATTAAATACATGCTGGAAAAATTTTCAAAATGTTTTCGTTTTGCACATAATTTTCCATTCCCCAGGAAACATTTTTTTCTTGTGATATTTTCAATACTCAAAAATATAGATGGATCTCTAAATATGACACATGTTTTCAATTATCAGATGAAGTAGTGAAAGAGCTTCATTTCCAATTGAAAATATTAGTTTTATTAATTATGGAGGGAACAGAGAAATATTGTCCAATGGGGTTATCAAGCAGCACACAGCTGGCAAGTTCAATGAAGCAAGAACTGCATAGATTTTAGAAAGTCATGCTAGCCTGGGGTGGATATAGAATTTTGGACATGGCAAAAGATTTCCACAGCCTCTTGTGAACATAGTTTAATTAAGTTTCTATCCTTGAATAATTTTACAACTGGACTAAATTGCCATTTGCAAGATATGGTATCAACTGGCTTGATCTTCTCTCTTGACTATGCATATCTGCTTTCTCTCCCATTCCTTTCTCAGCTTATCACCATCTCTTACAAGATCAGCCTTCTTTCTCCTGCCCAGCAAGTTCCTTGAGAATTATTTTACATCAAGCATGATTAATCCTTCCTTCCTGAAGTAGTAATTTTGGGCAGGATAAGAGCTACCATTTCATGGACAATGATGCAAAGTGGATAGGATACTATCAAGGTGCAGAGGTGGACATTTTAAATGAGGGTGGGGGAGATATTTGGTTTTTGTGCTCTCGTATTTCTCACAAAATAAGTTTCCATAAAAGTGAAAAAATGAAAGACAATAAGCCATTGAAATGAAACATTTGGAGATCTTTGTGGTAGGGAGACATGTAAAGAGGAAGAACCATTATTCAAAACCTGTCAGCCCTTCAAATTAGACCAGATCAGGAAGCAGATATCACAAAAAATAGTGAAACTCTGCTTTATTAATTTAGGGCAAAATAACAGATTCTTGAAAGCCTGCAAGTGTTTTGCCTTCCCTCCCTCTTATACTGAAGAGAATCAAGTTGGGGCAATCTTGAGTTTCTTTTGCCCACTGTCTTGTTTTTCCAGGCAAAGTTCATGTTGTCTTAATGGTTGCCATGTATTTTCTCCAAGGTCAACTCTGTGCTCCTCTATTAAGCCACAACATATGTCATAAACTAATTTTTAAAAGTTCTCATACAAAGTAAGACCATACTACTAGCTCATGATGGCTCCTTTTACCAGAAGGTGTTGATATAATCCTTCTTTAGTGCTCAACTTAGCACATTTTGTTCATTTATGCAACCTGTCCAGAGAACATTGGTTGGTTTTAAAACTTGCTCTGCTATTTTAAGGGCAAAGTGAAATGGAAATTATCTTCAAAAAATAATGTGAGGCGTTTGTGATACAAGAAAAGGAAAATAAGCAGTGATGGGATTCAGCCAGTTCGCACCACTATGGGAGAACCGGTTGTTAACTTTCTGAGCAGTTTGGGGAACTGGTTTTTGGAAGAACTTATTAGGGCAGAGAATCAGTTGTTAAATTATTTGAATCCCACCACTGAAAATAAGCCTAAGTCCTGGTCTTGATTTTCCATAAGAGTTCTCAGTTCTAAACTCTAGATTTATAGTAGTAACAAGGTTTTACCTTTCTTTCTCCTCTTTGTCCCGAGATGACAGCAAGCAAAGGTACATGACTTACCTCCCAATCAATAGAAGCTCTCTAAGTACTCCCATGCGTCTCATAGCCATGAGGATTCCTCTGACGGTCATCCCTTCGCAGAAACAAACCACAACTCTAGCCTTTGGCAACCTGTCCCGGAGCTTCTGTAACAGCTTCTCAAAGCTTTTTTCTCCCGCATTGCTGTAGATCTTGTCTGAATGCGCAATACAAAGGCCTTCTTGTGCAGCCAGTTCCTTGAAAGCTTCCATGCCACTCTCTCCATAGTTTCCTAAACAAAAGGGGAAAAATAAAGGAGAATATTTGTAGCTCAGGGTTGACCTGAAGGGTCCTTGGTGCTCTTTGAGCTTGCTTGTTTTCTTGGAGACATTTCATTCGCCAAACTAGGTAACATTATCAGTGCTGGGTGCTGGAGTGCAGTTTGCTGTAGGTTTATGTCCTAGTAGTGGTTTGCCTGTCAGTGTAGGTGGGGATGGTCTTAGAGATGTTTTCGTTGGGCTGTTTGCTGTTGGCTTCTTTGGCTGTTCCTTGATTGGGATATTGCTTACTTGACTGTTGGTCTGATGTTAACCTTGGAATTAATATATACTGATATTGGTGGTGGTTACTGGTGGAGAGGTGCTGGAATCTTTTTGTTCTCTTTTGGGCTGGTCTCTTGCATAGTCTACAGATATTGTTAATGTCTGTGTGTCCATTTATGGTTGATTTGTCAGAGTGCCAGGCATCTAGAGATTCCCTAGCATTTTTGGACTTGGTTTGAATGGTCACATTTTCCCAATTGAAACTATGGTTAAATCCGTCTATATGTTGCGAAATTAAAGAATTTTCATCTTGTCTTCTGACTACCAGTTGGTGTTCATAGAGGCGTTTTGCCAGTCTTCCACCTGTTTGTCCTACATAGTGGCTGTGTTTAGAAGCCTGGCAATTGCTAGAAGCCTGGCACTCTGACAAATCAGCCATCAATAGACATATAGACATTAACAACATCTATAGACTATGCAAAAAAGGACTATCACCCAGCCTCAAAAGGAACAAAATGACCCAAGCACCTCTCCACCATCAATTAGCACCCAGATCAGCATAGATTAACTCCAAGGTTAACATCAGACCAACAATCAAGTAAACAATACCCCAATCAAGAAACTGCCAAAGAAGCCAACAGCAAACAGCCCAGCCATAGAATCTCTAAGACTATCCCATCAGCACTGACAGGCAAGCTACTTGAATATAAACTGACTCCTTAGTAACACTGATGGTGTTACCTAGTTTGAATAATGAAATGTCTGAAAGAAAACAGGTAAGTTCAGAGAGCACCAAGGACCCCTCAAAAGGGGAAAAGGTTATTCCAATGTACCTGAGAGGCTTCAAAATGACCAAGGTTGTTTCTGCTCTGCTCTTAGCATAAATCTTAGCTGATTAAAACAAATCTACCAACTAATTCACTCCTCTATCGTTTATTTGAGATGTAGGAGAGCAGCACTTTCTAATCTACATCTCCTTGGCCAGGCCACCAGTTCCCATCAGAGGTGGCATTCAACAGGTTCTGAACTGTTCTGGAGAACCGGTAGCAGAAATTTTGAGTAGTTCAAGAGAACTGGTAAATACCAACTCTGACTGGCCCTGCCCCCATTTATTCTCTGCCTCCTGAGTCCCAGCTGATTGGCTGTGTCTTCTTTTGTTGCCCTACACAGGAGAATGGAGGTGGAAAGCAGGTTAGTGGGGTGGGGAGGGAATAGGATTTTGCAGTAACCTTCCCCTGCCATGCCCACCAAGCCATGCCCACCAAGCCACACCACGCCCACCAAGCCACACCCGCAGAACCGGTAGAAAAATTTTTCAAATCCCATATCCCACCACTGGTTTCCATCTTACATCTCAGATAAATCACAGAGGCTGTATTGCTCAAATTATTTCACTGCCACCATAAGAACAATGGTAAAGCAAAGGAGGCAAACAGGAGGAAAATGTGTTTTGTTTTGTTTTTCCCAGGTTACCATTACTTTATTTTTACTTAGTTTGAGACACTGGCATTTCCAACCTAGTTGAATTCCGTCGTTAGCAGAGATCCCTGAAACCAAACATTTGGGGGAAAGAGACATGAAGGTTAACCAAAAGCAAGGTTTTCACTTGTGCTTGGGTTTTGTTAATTCTGTGGAGACAGAAATCCATGGGGCTGCCAGCTATTAGGGCACTTGGAACACACAGTGAAGTGTGAAACAAAGGCTGTCAATATTCCGAGAGGCCCCATTTGTTTATTTCTTCATAATTGCTGTTGCAACAGAGCATTATTCAAGGTATTGTTCCACCTGGTTTAAAGCTTGCAAGTTGCTCAGCTGTGCTTTTTATCTTTGTTTGGCAATCCCTCAGGCACCTTCAAAAGTCTTTGTTTTGGGAAATTGCCTCTCCCTGGTTTCTTTTGGTGTGAAATTAATAAGAGCAAAAACAATTTTTATGCTTTCCATGGGGCTTTATAGAATAAGTGGTGTAGCTTTGAGTCATAAATTAAACACAAAAGCAACAGTATAGTGATTTTCTTCCTCTTTTTCTCCCAGGCATGGGCTCACTGTATATTTGTAGGTGACTTAAGAATACATAAGAGAAGAAAATGATACCACATGGAAAGAATCCTTCCCTGAAATACACGGAATCTTTGCCATTTATCAGAAGAGTTTTGGCACTCCTAGCTGTAGTAACATGGTTCCACATGTTTCTGTACATGCTCACAGGTTATGGAAAGTACCTATTTCCCTTCTGCTCCACTACTTATCTATCCATGTCCATTCAAGCATTGTATCTGCAGCTAACAGATAAATCGAGGCAAAGCAACTAGCTTCAATTTTCACCTTACAATATTCATAACTGGAAATCAGAACCAGGTCACCAGAATATAGCTGAGACTGGAGACCAGCGAGATATACCTAGCAATTAACAATAGCAATAACTCTTAGATTTATATACTACCCCATAGTGCTTTACAGCACTCTCTGAGAGGTTTAAAATGTCAGCATATTGCTCTCATATTCTTTTTTTTTTTTTTTTTACCTTTGAAAGACAGAAGGCTGAGTCAACCTTGAGACCCATCAGGATCAAACTCCAGATTGTGGACATAGTTTGCCTGCAATACTGCATTCTAACCACTGCACCACATCCTGAATTTCATGTTTAAGGCCCTATTTCTAGAAATCATTCCACTGAATTCTAGGGACAACTCAGGAAGAAAATGATTTGATTTCCAAATGATTTCAAAAGAATCAGAATAATACAGAATAGTTCACTACCCTGATCATACCATTATTAATAGCAAGATCTTTTTACAAGCCTCCAAATCTCCACATATGTAAATTGTAATCTAAACCCTAATCTCTTACACACTGCCAGAAGGAGGTATACTCCAGTTTCTTTCTTTTAAACCTTGTTGGACCTAGGAAGTGTATCTTTGTTGCAGTTGCCCCATTCTTTGGAATAACCTCCCCTCCATCCAACGTACGCCAGATTCCCCTCCTCATTTCTCCTTCAGAAAGCTGTTAAGACCTGACGTTTCCCCAGTTGTTAAGGGCCAGTTGAGTGACAGTTCTGATTGTCTTGCTTTCTAATTGGCCCCATTTTATATTTTGCATTTATATGTTGTGTTTGTCTATTATTATATGATTTTTTATAGTGTCATTCAGTCATGTGATTGTGATTTGTGATCTTCCCAGATGCCTTGTGACAAGCAAAGTCAATCAAAGCTTCACTTTACACCTATGTGATTCACTTCGTGACTGGCATAATAAAGATTATAAAATTGGGCCTGGTCACATGATGACTTGCTTAACAACCGCATTGCTTAGCAACCAAAATTCTGGTCCCTGTTATGGTTGAAAATTGCCTGTAAGCACCATGCAACAATGCTGTTGAACAAATGTAGATTTCCAGTGCTAACATACCTTCAATGATTTGCTAGGAAAAAGACATTATCTTCTTTTTGCCCAGCAACTAAGGCAGAGACTGGATTGGTTTGTACAATTAATTTTGTCAGTATGAATGTTATTTATATAAATCCATATGAGCACCATCTAATGGGCAAAATATAACCATTAAGGCAAGTTTATTAATATTACTAGATAAATACTTAAAAGGTGAAAAATTTATATGACCTAAACAGAAACTAGAGTATAACTTTATTATTAATGTTTGTTGTACAGACAGCCAAATATTTAAAATAAATTTGGCATGTTTATCCACCTACTGAGTCTTCCTCGAGGACCTGGGATAGGAAGATGTAAATGTTTGTTGATGTTAAAGATATTGTCTCAGGATAGAAGCTGTTCCAAGTAAAGCTGTCCTTTGTAATTGACTGATTTGTCAATTGATTGACAGTGAATTTGTTGGGGCTGGTGGTGTTCAAATGGTGCTCCAGCTATTTTGGGATTTCACCCAAGCTGCCTATTACTATTGGTACCACCTTTGCTTTCTGTTGTGGCCTATTGGCCACCAGCTCCTTCAGCAGCTGAATCAGATAATGAGGTGGCATTGGAGTCAGGGCCAGTGTGAAGGCAATCTTAGAGCTCCAAGGGGGAAGAAGAAATGAAGCTGTCAGAGATAGAGACAGAGGTGGAGCCTGGGCCATCCATCAGCTCTCAGATGGAGAGTCAACAGCCTCCAGGTCTGGACGTGGCTGATGAGGAAGAGGAGGAACAGCTGGGTCCAGTGCCTGATGCAGGGATGTGCAGAAGGCAGAGGAGAGGAGAGCAGTGGAAATCAATGGGGTGATTCTTGGGATGGAAGAACCACTGCAACTAGTGAAGCCCCACCCTATTTCTGGGGATAAAAGGCAGGGGACGGAGATGAATAGGTGTGACAGACAACTATTAATCTCCCTGCTGGACAGACTAGTTAGCCTGGGGTTTGTGTGTGAGTGAGTGTGTGTGTGTGTGTGTGTGTGTGTGTGTGTGTGAGAGAGAGAGAGAGAGAGAGAGAGAGAGAGAGAGAGAGAGATATTTTGCCAGGGCTGCTGGTGCTTCTAATAAAGGGAACATTTAATTAATTACAGAGGATTTGTCATATTTGGGAGCCAGGTCAGAACATTTTCTTTTGCCATAGTCATTCTGCTTCTATTTGCAGGTCCAGTGTGGTTGAACTTCTGCCATAGCTCCCATCTTTCTCATAACATACAAACACCACAACCACATCCAAATAGTGCCTCACTGGGGGATTAATATAATTGATCAGATGTTTAGACTGGATTTGGCATTTTTATCCACCTGTCGAATCATTATTGTTGTTGTTGTTGTTATTTTATCCCATCTTTTTATTTATATTTAGTGAACTCAAAGTGGCAATCTTAGTTACCATTCTTGTCTCCTGTTTTGCCCACAACAGCAACTCTGAGAGGTGAGATGGGCTGAGAGAGAGAGAGAGAATGACTTGATCCTAATCACTCAACTAGCTTTCATGCTTAAGTGTGGGGTGGGATTTTGCCTTCCTTAGACACAAAAGGAAGGTAGGATCTTTGGTATTGTGGCTTTAATTAGTCTTGTCTTTTAGAATTTCAAAGTGGCCTCAATGGCTCTCAGACAGAGTGCTAACAACCAGATGACTGCAAAGAAATACAATCCTTCCATTCATCCCCACCATCCTGTTAGAAGCTACCCTTCCATTCCTTTACCATCCAGTCACAACTGATGAAGCTTCTTGGATCAGAAGTGATCACTTTTTTGGGGGGGAGGGGGGATTCAATTTTTTTTATTACCGTTTCTGTGAGTGTGGCTTAGTCGGTGTGGCAGGGGAAGGATATTGTAAAATCTACAGTCAGATGTGGTATTTGCCAGTTCTCTGAACTACTCAAAATTTCCACTACCAGTTTTCCAGAACTGGTCAGAACCTGCTGAATACCACCACCAAATGAAATATCTTCTTCTTCCTCCTCAAAGAAAAAACAGTCCAGTTGCCTTTTGAAAAAGCACCTGTGAGACTCCCAATCTCCTGGTTTCTAGGTTAGCACCTTAATATCTCATCAAACCTAATTGCTGGTGGCATTAATATTTTTAGCTTGTCTATTGCACAAGGGACTTTGACGATTTGGGCCATCAGCGTTGTTTTAAATGTTAATTTCACTGCATCCTGATCTGTAGCATGGGACACTATCCTTTTCTGGATGATTGTTCTGAGACAGGATCTTTGAGATCATAGCTTTAATTATTCTTATCTTTAGGATTTCAAGCTCCTTTAATCAGGGTTGTTTTGCCTCTTTAATTCCTTAGCTACAAATTTAAAGCTTTTTTTTCTATCTGTTTTTGGTATACTTTTAAGATTTATAAACATATATTTATGAATGTAATGGTAAAAATTAGATGATCCAATATTAGGGCATCAAAGTGCACTCTAAGGGCCACACTTAACATCATATTAAGACAGCAGCTCATAAATAACAATTGAACATATTCAGCACTTAATGTTCAGCAATCAGGATTTCCCTGTTATGTTTTGGTCATAGAAATTCCTGTTAAAAACCTTTGGAAGTATAGTTAGGGAGTGAAACTTCACATCCAACAAAACATGCTCATGTAACATGTAATTAATAAAGGAACTTCTGGATAATTCTCTCATTTTGGCTCTGACAAATTATTTCGCTTAGTTATTGTCCTTTAAGAGTACCACATTGAAGGTTATTTCAGCCCTGAGCTACAATTTTCTCCTTTATCAATAGAACCACATTGCTGTTTTACCGGCAGTGCCATACACAAAAGTGTTACAATCCTTCATGAATTAAGTTTCAAATGGGTCTTGTTCTTACAAAATGTTTAACCGAGTCAATGAAGTGTTAGGGTGTCACATAAATATCAAAAGAGGATCTACTGATCCAGTCCATTGACGAGCTGCAACTCTCCAGGCACCCTTTAGTTTAGACACTAGCAGGGCAAGGATTTTGCATTTCTACCGGAAGGGGTCTTCAGCAGGTTCTGACCAGTTCTGGAGAACTGGCAGCGGAAATTGTTGTGAATGCATAATACCAATAAAGTTATCATTGAGCTTGAAGTCTAGTGCAGGGTTCTGGCCCTGCACTTCTGATTGGCTGTTAATGGCAGGATCAGATTGGCCCGTTCAGGAGCATCCAATTGGTCATTAACAGGCCATTCCCATTGGTTAACGGAGCTAGCGCTCCAGGTTTGCTATTGGTTGAATAGTTAATGAGTTGCCTATATAAGCAAGGATATAGCAGCCCTTGAGCTGAGCTGTCACAAGATGTAAATAAAGAGTTTGAAGTTCACTGTTTCTACCGGCTCATCTCCATCATTAGCACCCATGCTCCAAACTTAACAGAAATTTTGAGTAGTTTGGAGAACTGGCAAATACCACCTCTTACTGGAGATTTTACAATATCCTTCCCCTGCCACACCTAAGAAGCCACACCCACAGAACTGGTAGTAAAAAAAATTGAATCCCACCACTGATCTCTACCCTGCAGTGTGTTCATTTGGATTTTTGAAACCCGGGTCTGCTAGCTGTACTTAAGGGATTAGCTATAACTCTAAACCTATTCAGTCTCGAAAGACTATAAACTAATTTTGTCAATTGGGCTTCTCATGACAACTGCTGACCTTGAAGTTAATCCATCATGGAATTAAAACCAAATCCAAGAAAAAGCCCTGGGAAAGGGACCTTTCTAGATACTCTATGATCATCCTGTTTCCATCTCCTGTTTCCATCTCCCCCTCCACTGTGGGGGAGTAAAATAGAAGCAGACATGGGTGGCAGATAAGCAATATTCTTTTACTTCCCAATCTGGAAGGAAGAAAGAAAACCAAAGGATAGGATAGGAAACAATTGCTATCAGCCTTCTCAAAGGAGATTGAGAGCCTTGTAAAACAATGAGGCAATGGAGGGACAATCATCCCCAATTATGTACAAGTGATGTCACCTGCTGTTATTTCTGGGCAGTTGTCACAAATGTTGTAATTTGCATTAGTCACATCATGACATGATGCAAATGAAATAAAGTATATATTTTATATCATTTGCATAGTAAGATCATGACATGTAATATCACTTGTCTTTCTTTATTCTCCCCTCTCCCTGAGATTCACATGTGCAGGTAGCACAAATATTGAGTTTATGGACTGGAATAAAAGATGACTGGTAGGGCTTAAGATGACTTGGACTTTATGAAGAAATGAGCACAGCGCTGTAGCCTCTTTTTAAAAAAACAAACAAACAGATCACTCCTATAAAAAGATACAGCTGTATTAAGGAATCAATCACAAGAGTCAAACTGAATCTTAAAACAGCTGTACTTTTTTTTCTAGCTTGCACAAAACCTGAAAAAGAAGGGCTGCTTCAATAAAATAATAGATAGGTGCTTGCTCAAAGTAAACATTATTTGTTCCAAATAATATGCAAGACATCCACAGCCTTTGGCATCCAAATATGGGCTGCAAACATCCAGATGACTGATAAATTCTTTACTTCTTTGATGAAGTTTTTCTGTTCAGATGCCATTGACACCCAACATTTCATTTCATTTCATTCCATTCCATTCCCTTTACCCCTGTTACATTCCAGGCCACCCTATTCATATGAGATGTCATTTTCCATATAGGCCCATACTTATTACCATCCATCACAGTGTTGATCTGTTGAGGTTTTCACACAATGCTCTTTAATAATGTAGAGAAGGGGTGAGCTAGCCACGTCTGTGCCACATGCAGCATCCTATTCTTATTTTAGCCTATCTTGGTTACCGATTGACTTTAGAAATTATCACATCTATTTCTGAAACGACATTTCATGTTTGTCTTAGAATTTGTGGCAAAAGCTAACAGCCATTTGAGAGAAATTAAAGTGCTCATAGTAAAAATTATAATAAAATGTCTCAATCCATTCAAAACATGCACTCAGGGTACACTTACACTTCTCCAGCACAGCAGAATTTAAACAAAATAGATTATAACAAAAATCCTCCTGTGGATAAAATTTCTTAAAACAAAGTAACAACAACAACAACAACAACAACAACAACAACAACAACAACAATAATAATAATAATAATAATAATAATAATAATAATAATAATAAATCCAATCATTTACAACAGCTTGGCTAAACATCATGATAATCACTGCTGCATTAGAAATGGAAAGAACTGACATTTCTGAAATCTAAGCACTTGCAAACAATTTATTAAACTTCACCACAGGTACTTTTGCTATTGTGATTCATCAAAGTGGGTATATTATTTTTCTCTCACAAAGTGAGAGAAAGTCAAGAAAATATGAACAGAGAGGGTGACAGTGCATGTGTTAAATAATAACAGAGGCTGTTTTAATAAACTTTTAATTCAAACTTTTAATTTAATCTAAATTAAGTTAAACTTTAACATTTGAGCAATAAAATGTTACATATTTCTCTGATAATTAAATAACTTTGATCAGAAATGGGGGAAAAAACCTATAATCTATTTTATTATAGTAAAATATCTTAGACACATAATATCTTGTTTTATAAGCAAACGACCTCTTTTTGGGGAATCTATCATTCTTTTATCATCCAATCAATTATGGGATTAACCATTAAAAGCTTGTCCTATCATTATTTATCCTTCAGCAACATTGAAACCCTTGTTGCGTAAGATAGAGAAAAATTGGAACACAAAGAAGAGTAACTGAAAATGGTTTTACTGAACTGGTGTAGGGTTTCTTTTGAAATCCAATTCCTTGAATTCTAAACTTGGGCATCACTTGCTAAATAGGTACCTTAATTGGGGCATCATTGAAAGCAATATGTCAAGGGCAAACCTTAATTAATTTGGAAATCAGGCTTTTTTTTTAATTAAAAAAAGTTACAGTATTGGAAGATGTCATAGGAAACCTGTATATTTCCCGCCTAGTTTTTGTCAATTTAATGCTTTGTCTTCCACTTTTTTGAAAACTCAGAGAAGTTGGAGAAGTTAAGAATTTGAAAATTCATTCTGAAGAGAATGACCATCCAAAATAGCAACAATAAAATGTCAACTAACTTCAACCTGTCACATTAAATATCTTCCTCACTCACAATATTTTCTTTAGAGTATTAATTTGAGGACATGAATATTTCATGGCTATGACCGTATAGATAGCTATGTTTAGATTGGAATCTTCCACTGTTAAAGTCGTTTTGATCTGATGATCTCATACTAATCTTTTAGTCGTCATTTCATTATTACTGTTATTGTTATTTCATATATTTTCATTTGTATGAATACTTCTGATGCTGACCTTAAAAAGATGAGGTTCTTGTTTTTAAAGTAAATCAGAAAAAATAAATCAACAAGCAGTTTGATTCCAACTTTACATAGAGAGAACAGGTAAAGTGTCACAAATTCTATGCATATCTGTCAAATCAACTTTGGTACCAAAGTAAACCCATTTAAAGTAAAGCAAAGTTAATTTTAAAAATTGACATTTTAATTAAGTTTTTAAAAATATTTTTTTATTAAGTTTCTTTTATTACATCATAAAACATCTCAATTCCAACAGCATTCTTGGCATCCATACAGGTTCTTAAGTTAAATATCATAATACATTACGTTTAACTAATATTAAATAATAATTTCCACTATAATTGTTATCCTTATATCTTTATATAATTTACATATTTACATTTTACTCTCATAAGGGTTATTTCAATTAGATTTCTTGTCTCCCTTCTGGGTTCTGTTTGTTAGCCATTTATACCAGTTCCAGATTAAAAAGAATTCTGAATCATCTTTTTTCTTTCAATCCCAATGTTAACATATTCATCTCAGCACTTTCCATTATTTTATGTATTATCAATTCTTCGTTGGGAATATTTGCTGTTTTCCATTCCTGCACAAAGGCTATTCTGCGGTTGTTGTAATGTGTAGCAATAAATATTTTACCTCTTTTGGTAGTTAATCCTTGATGAATCCTAGAAGGAAGGTTTCTAGTCTGAGTTCAATCCGGTACCCAGTAATCTCTTTTAACCAATTTTTGATTTGGATCCAATATGTCTTGTCTTGGGGCATAACCACCACATGTGGTAAAATTTACCATCAACTTTTTTACATTTCCAACAGGGCTTATGTTGGGGTAAATTTTGCCAATCTTGTTGAAGCTAAATACCATCTATAAAACATTTTGCATATATTTTCTTTTTATGCTGCAGATACTGTTAACTTATAATTTTTGTTCCATATTTTCTCCCATTCCTCTAATTCTATAATATGTCCAAAATTCTGTGCCCATGCAATCATTGTACCTTTGACTGTTTCCTCTTCCATTTTGAAATCTAATAAATATTTATATATTTTAGTTACAAGTTTTTGTTCCGATCCCATTAATATTTTATCTAATTGGTTTTGCCCGTTGTCAAACCAAAATCTTTTAGGTCTTTTCAATATTTATTTTGGATTTGCAAATTTGGCCACCAATCAATTATAATTCCTTTTTCTTTTAGTTCTTGATTTGATTTTAATTTTCCTTGTCTATCTAATAATTTTTCATAACTTTCCATTTTCCTTAAGTCTAATCTATTTGGATGAATTATAGCTTCCATGGTTGACTATATGGGATTTCCATATAGTGCTTACCTTTAATTTTTTTCCAAGTTGTGATCAATGAGTCTCTTATTAAATGCTGATTACAATAGGTATGCACTTTACTTTTGTTTTCCCACAAAATTGCATGCCAACCGATCAGGAGATAATGTCCTTCTAATGTTAATATCCTCTTATCTTTTAATTTAACCCAATCCTTAATCCAACTCAGCACTGCTGCTTGATAGTAGAGGTCCCATTGTGGTAGTCCAAAACCTCCTCTGCTCCTATTATCTTGCAATAGTTTCATTTTAATGTATAGCCTTTTGCCCAACCAGACAAATTTAGATGTCATTTTATTTAGTTCTATAAAGAAAGATTTCCCTAAATTAATTGGGATCATTTGAAATAAATATATTAATTTTGGTAGTATATTCACTTTCATTGTTGCTTTTCTTCCTAATAGAGATAGTTTCAATTTGGTTCATAATTCCAATTCTTTCCTAAATTGTTTAATCAATTTAGTATAATTGTCCTCTTGTAGTGATGAACATCTGGGTGATAACCAAATTCCCAGGTATTTCACCTTTTTTACTATTTGCAGTCCCATTATATTTTCTAATACTGCTTTCTATTTTGTTATACAATTTTTGACTATCATCTTAGTTTTGTTTTTGTTTATCATAAAACCTGCCACTTCCACAAATTTTTCTCTTTGTTGAAACAATATTTGTCTCGAATTCGTTGGATCTTCTACTATAAACACCAAATCGTCAGCAAATGCCTGAACTTTATATTCCTCATTTCTAATTATAATTCCTTGAATCTCTGGGTTTTGTCTGGTTGCAGCTAGCAACACTTCTAAAGACAAGATAAATAGCAGAGGCGATAGTGGACACCCTTGTCTCACTCCTTTTGTGATTTCGAATTCTTCTGTGCGATCTCCATTTACATACACTCGCTTTCTGATTTGAGTATATTTCTTGTAATGTTTTTTTCTATATTAGCACTGAAATTTAGCTTTTTAATTTGATATAGCATGAATTTCCAATTAAGATTGTCAAATGCTTTTTGCGTGTCTAGGAAGATTAAAGCTGCCCGTTTTTTTGGGTGAGCTTCATAATATTCAGCTGAATTTAGTACTGTTCTAAAATTATTTTTAATTTGTCTATTTGGCAGGAAACCATTCTGGTCTGTATGTATGAGTTCACTGAGAATTGGTTTCATTCTTTCTGCCAATATTGTCATAAATATCTTATAGTCTGTATTTAGCAATGTTTTAATTAAATTTTATATCTTCATTTGCAACATGATTATTAAATTACATTATAAGGAAAATAATTTGAATGTTGAAATGCATTAGAAATTAATGATTTAAATATTTCTGAAATTATTTAATCAAGATTTGTTGACTGACATTTGTTTCTACAAATAGGAAAATGTTGATTTATGAGCAGCAATTTTTGAAATTGGGAGCAAAAGTTTGCCTACTTTATCCATTCTGCCCTTCCCCAATGCAGATATATTTAATACTGGATACTGGATACCCACTACCAGAGGCTGTCAGGCGCAAGAAACTAGGAACCGGAACAGAGTTCAAAAGTACTACAAATTTATTCCATATTTTCTGTACACAAAAATCTGATCCACTAATGGTCAAAATAAATTGGTCCTAGATAAGAATCAGTGGAATTCATGGGGAACTGAATTTAGTGGGAATTTAGCAACTCTAAACTGATGATACATTTGACCCCACCCTCGGGCTCAGCTTGATCATCTACATCAACATTGGATAAGGCATTGGGAAAATGAGGATATTAGCCCAATGATTTGTAAGTCCATCCTTCATCCAGAAATCTATATCACAAGGCATGCAGTACAAATATCCTAAATAAATGAATTAATTAAGACTAACTTTGGTCTTTCCCAACAAAGCAAATTGGGCTGAGACATTTTCAAAGTTTGACAAATATATAGAAATGAGCAAGGCAATAAAAGAGCATTCTAAAACATCCTTGCACAAACTGAATGTTCAAGAAGGATGTCTTCCAGATTATTTATGATGTCATTATCCAAATCTTGTATTGTACCTATTGGTAGCTGCTGTGTATGTACCATAATTAATAAAGAATGAGCTTGAGGTAAAGTGCAGGGTTCTGGCCCTGCACTTCTGATTGGCTGTTAGGCGGCCAGATCGGATTGGTTAGTTCTGAGGAATCCGATTGGCCCTTAACGGAGAATTCTTATTGGTTAAAAGGGCTAACGTTCATAGCTCGTTATTGGACAAATCTTACAAGGGTTGCCTATATAAGGCAGAGTTCACTGTTGTTGTTTTGAGAAGTCACTATGCAAATAAAGAGCTGAAAGTTCACCGTTCAGAGGCTGTCTCCATTTATTCTGACCCATGCTCAGTACTTAACACTGGCAACGAGGATGGGATTTGGAGACGTCTGAACCGAAGAAGCCAGGAAGCAACACCAAGCACGTGACAGATGGCGCCAACAACGGAACCATGTCCGGCGGCATCGTACCACCCGCTCCGTTCGATCCAAACCAAGAGGATTGGGAATCCTACATGGATCGCTTCCAAATGTTTCTCGAGATGAACAACTTGAAGGACGCCATGCCAGCAAAGAAAAGGGCGTTGTTCCTGACGCATTGCGGCCCAGCCGTATTTAAGATGGCTAAAGCACTCGCCAAACCTCGAGAAGTGAAGGCCATGAGCTGGAACGACCTCGAACCCATCCTGAGAGACCATTACGCGCCAACCGTGCCTACGCTCATGAGACGCGATGAGTTTTATCAGAGGAATCAACGAGAAGGGGAAAGCGTGGCCGATTTCGTGGCGGACATCCGAAATTTAGGGGGCCTCTGTGGATTCGCCGATTTAGAAGAGGCACTAAGAGATTGAATAGTTCTGGGACTAGATGCACTAGGCCTGCAAAGCAAGCTGATGGCGAAAGGCGACATCAGCCTTGCTGATGCCATCACCAAAACCACAGCAGCAGAGGCGACAAAAAAGTCGGCTGCACAACTACGGCGAAGCCGCACTCCGGTACCACCACTGGCCAGCGAAATCTCACCTAGCACAGAAGGGCAGCTGTTAACAACGCACCACGAAGACCTCTCTTCGTCATCAGACAGCAACGAAGAAGGGGTCCATCGACTGCGGTCCGACCGGGACCCTCGCCTGAAGCCCTTACGCTCTTGCGCTGGCTGTGGAGCAAACCATGCCAGGTCCGAATGCAAATTCCGCGATGCACTTTGCCAGGAGAGCGGAAATGAGGCCACATCGGCCGGGTCTGCCGCAGCTTACCAGGACTCAGCCAGGCCTCAAAAGGGGCTAACTATCGCCAATCGACAGGAAACCGTCCTGTAAGGCAAGAGCCAGTAAACCACTCCTACAGAAATCAAGCTTTGCAGAGAGAAGAGGCTCACCATACTATCACTATCGGTCACGCCTCAGCTTTGGACACTAAGAAAATCCGAGTCACAGTAGCCATCGAGAACCAGCCTTGCCACATGGAGGTCGACTCAGGATCGTCCCTCTCTATGGTGTCCTGGAGGACACTCAAGCAACTCATCCCCACAATTCTACGCCAAGACCTCCAATTTCAACGCCTCATCCTCAAGGACTACCAAGGGAATCGAATCCCCGTTGTCGGGTCCTGCCGAGTCCGAGTCTCCTTCAAGAAGCATACAGTGTACTTACCTCTAACGGTCATCGATAGAGATAGGCCTAGTCTACTAGGCCTCCAATGGTTCGCGCCATTCGGCATTGAAGTGGCCGGCGTGAACCAAGTCGGTGGTTGTGAGTGGGAGGAAGACCTTACCTCTGAGTTCAGTGATGTCTTCGCGGACAGCTTAGGCGAGTATAAGGGGACACCGATCTCATTCAGTCTAGACCCAAAAGTAGCTCCCATTCCCTTGAAGCCCCGTCGAGTTCCGTTCACTCTTAAAGCAAAAATCGATGAACAACTCGACAAGCTAATTGCTCAAGGGGTGTTGAAGCCCATCGATCACTCTCCATGGGAAACCCCTATCGTAACACCCATTAAGCCAGATGGGTCAATCCGAATTTGTGGGGACTACCGGGCCACTTTGAACCACGCCCTACAGCAGAATGCGTATCCAGTTCCGGTGGTGCAGCACCTCTTCCATTCCTTGGGGGGCGGGAAGGTTTTTGCTAAATTGGATTTAGCTCAAGCTTATCAACAATTACCAGTGGATGAAAAAACGGCTCGAGCCCAAACTATTGTAACGCACAGGGGTGCCTTTAAATGTACCCGATTGCAATTCAGAGTTAGTGTAGCCCCGGGGATCTTCCAGAGCCTTATGGAAAAGTTATTACAAGGAATCAAGGGTGTGGTCCCTTTTTTTGATGACATATTAATTGCAGCCCCTACCCAAAAAATCTTACAGGACTGTTTGAAATGCATTCTAAAAAAATTCCAAGAGGCCGGACTTAAGGTAAAAAAAAAAAATGTCAATTGTATACTGACAGTGTTGAGTTTCTAGGGTACCGGATTGATAGCCAGGGCATTCATCCTACCGAGAGTAAACTAAAAGTGATAAAAAACGCTCCCAGGCCATGTAACAAGGTCGATCTCCAGGCGTTCTTAGGCCTCATTAATTTCTCTAATGTATTTTTACCGCACAAGGCAACTGTCGCTGAACCATAACACCGATTATTAGATAAGAAAGCATTGTGGGTATGGGGTTACCGGGAAGAGCGTTTCGGAATGTTAAAAAACTGCTCACATCTTACTCTGAATTTATGCAGTATAACGAGACTTTGCCGTTAGTTATAACCTGTGATGCATCGCCTTTCGGGGTGGCCGCCATTTTGAGCCATGTACTGCCTAATGGGAACGAAGCCCCTGTTGCATACTTTTCGAAGACTCTTTCACAAGCAGAGCGGAACTATGGACAAATTGATAAAGAAGCCCTCGCAATCGTCTCAGCTGTAAAAAAATTTCACGAATATGTGTATGGAAGGACATTTACCATTATAACTGACCACAAACCGTTGCTAAGGATAATAGCCGGGGACAAGCCAACCCCCTACATATTATCCCCTAGAATGACCACATGGTCAGAATTCCTAGCTGCTTATAATTATCGGCTGCAATATTGCCCGGGGAAAGCCATTCCCCATGCCAACGCATAAAGCCAAGCACCGCTTCCAGAGACTCTCGACGATCCGGCACCAATGGCAACCACATTGCACATCGAAACACTCAACTCGCCGCCTATGACCGCCCGAGACATCGCGAGAGAAACCAAACGAGACCACACCCTAGCTCGAGTCCTAGGCTGGGTAGAACGCGGATGGCCATTGGACCAAGTACCAGATGACTTCGCACCATTCAAATCTCGACAGACTGAACTTTTTTCCCAAAAGGGCTGTATCATCTGGGGCGATAGAGTTGTTGTCCCAGAGCGACTCCGGAAAACGCTGCTGCGAATTCTGCATGAGGGCCACCCCGGCATCATGCGAATGAAGGCGTTTGCACGAAGCTATGCATGGTGGCCGGGCATGGACCGGCAAATCGAGCAGTGGGTTAAAGCATGTTCCAATTGCCAACAAACCAGCAACGCCCCACCAAAAACCATGCCTACTGAATGGGAAACACCACGTGGACCCTGGTCCAGAATCCACCTGGATTTCGTGGGGCCAACCAAGGGCTATACCTTCCTCCTTACAGTCGACACATACTCCAATTGGTTAGAAATTCATCGTATGATGACTACGACCTCCGAGGCGGTGATCAAGATTCTAAACAGACTCTTTGCAACCCACGGATTGCCAGATGTCCTGGTGTCCGATAACGGGCCACAGTTTACTGCACTAATGTTCGAGCAGTACCTCGCTGACCGTGGCATCTGCCATGTGCTCACCTCGCCTGCGCACCCTGCAACCAATGGCCGAGCTGAACGCATGGTCCAATTTGTTAAAAAGACATTGCAAAAAGTGGACTATGACAATATCGATGACAAGGTCAACCAAATTCTCTTTTTGCAACACATAACTCCACATAGCATCACCGGCAGAACTCCCGCCGAACTACTGATGGGACGTAGACTCTGCTCCCACCTCGACCGGTTGCACCCTGCTTACAAACCGAAAAAGCCAATAGGATCTAGCGGCCGCTGTCGCACCTTCCAGGTAGGAGACCTCGTTTACGCACGGAACTTATCAGGCGACCCGTTATGGATAGAGGCGACAGTAGTACGAGTGACCGGTCCCAAATCCTACGTGGTGAAATGCTGTGACAATAAATTGTGGAAACGGCATATCGACCAATTGTGGTCACGACTCGCAACAGCCAGTCAACAACTCCCCCATGACCAAACCGAGGGGGGGAAGGTACGGAAGAAGATGAAGTTCCAGGGGACCTGCTCGAAGGGAACGACGAACTAAGTGATACTCAGGAAATGGAGCAGGAAGGAGAAACGTTTGCACCGCAAGGAATTGTAGCTGAGCAAGAAGCAGAACCACTGTCAAATAACAATCCACCTCAACAGGATTGCAACCAACCAATCCAACGAAAATCCGAAAGACTTAAAAGACAACCGTCCTATCTAAGGGATTATATAACTACACCGTAATTAAGAAGCCAGGGGGAAGGGATGTTGTGTATGTACCATAGTTAATAAAGTATGAGCTTGAGGTAAAGTGCAGGGTTCTGGCCCTGCACTTCTGATTGGCTGTTAGGCGGCCAGATCGGATTGGTTAGTTCTGAGGAATCCGATTGGCCCTTAACAGAGAATTATTATTGGTTAAAAGGGCTAACGTTCATAGCTCATTATTGGACAAATCTTACAAGGGTTGCCTATATAAGGCAGAGTTCACTGTTGTTGTTTTGAGAAGTCACTATGCAAATAAAGAGCTGAAAGTTCACCATTCAGAGGCTGTCTCCATTTATTCCGACCCATGCTCAGTACTTAACAGAAGCAAAAGCCAATGCTCATGTTCTAGCTTAACAAACAACAATACTGCACATCTCTTATCCAATCTGTGCTCTTACGTTGTCATTCAAAAGCTAATGGCAGGTTGTCCAGGTGGAGCTAGTTGTCTTCATAAAGTTTGCTCGCCAAAGTTCCAACAAATCAAATTCTAAACTCTAAAATAGCTTGACCCAAATCAGATTTCCAGTCTACCCCAGCCCACAACAGAATAAACTAAATTAACATTAGCCTGTGGGCCCATGAGAATACTTCCAATCCAATCTAGGTCACAATGAGATTATGGGATGGGAGAGAAGGGAACATCCAATACACTATGCACGTGGGATCAAGAAAGGTAATGCAATAAAGACTACGGAGCGGGGAGAACATTTAGACATTAGCTAAACAAGTTACAGTTTAGGGCCTTGCACAATTTCAGAATATCAATTTTCTGATTTTGCAAGAGTTCATTCTTGCTTATATTTAAAAAAATGATTCTGATTACTTATTGTGTGTGCATGTTTGTATGTGTATAATTATCTTGAAAATTATATTTCAGTATTGTTTCCAGAGTATACTGTATTATAATCTAGAAGAGAGATCAGGTCAGCCAAATGATAAATCTGTAAATGCATTTGTATGAAAATAATTTGTGTTTGTATTTTAAATGCCTTGCTTTTAAATAATTAAATAATTAAAATAATTTTAAATAATTAAAAGGCATATTTTATTTCTTTTTTTTTTTTTTTTTTGGTGACCCAAAGTTTTGTTTTGGTATGCACCTTAATGAGACCTTGTGGTGTAACTCTCTAACAAGGCTTTACATAGCTTATGGCCTCACCAAGTCTAAAACCAGCACTGGAGAAAGGAGAGAAATTAGAAGAAAGGAAGGAGGGCAGGATAAATTAGAAGCTAGTTAGATAATCCTCCTAATACTATAAAAATACTGGTATCTTTCTGTTAGCTATTTTAATAAATAATTACAGTCCAGTTCTGAAACATCCTCCTTTTCAAAGCAAATACTGTATATCTATTTATATTTTTTTAAAAAAATTCCTAAAATTATAAACAAGTTAACCTGATTATTTTACCTTAAAAATAGCAGAACAAATAATAAAACAACCACTGACTAACTTGTAGACAAAAAGTACTTGATTATTACCAATCAGTATGGCTTTATTGAAGATAAGTTCTTTTCTCTTTTTGATAAAATAAGTGATTTTGTAAACAAAGGAATATAGTTTGTGTTTCTCAATTTCTGCAGAACCTATCACAAAAATCATATTCTTCTCAGCCAGCCTCTTCCTCTCAATTAATTTGAGACCAGAATCCTAAGAATCGCATATGATGCTATACAAATAACTAAAAATGAAACATGCAAGTCTCTCTATATTCATATAATTAGGAAATCTTTAAAAAAATATAGCATTTGGCTGACTTTGATTGATCTCAAGAAACATCAGGGTTGAATTGGATAATACTTAGATGTAAGAAAAAGCAGAATTAAAAGTTAGCATGGGAAATTGAAAAGACATCTTGGAAGAAGACAATGGCAATCCACCATATGCTAAGAAAATGGCATAGAAATGGACATCAAAGTCACCAAGAGGACATTGACCTTTCTTCTATTAAATCTATTCCAAATAAATACAGCCATTACAGTCAGTATTGTTTGGAAGGAGCCATCAAACTGTATTCTGTAGGAATGAGTATATGATTAAGTAATGATTTAAGAACTGGATAAAGACAAAAGTCCATAGTCACCCACCTATCTGCTTAATGAACTATTATTTCCATCAACTAATTTTCTGAAGTAGTGAACCTAATGAGTTGGGTTCACATACAAAGCTAAACTAAACTATAGTTGGTTGATTTGTGGTTCAGTGCCTTGTATATTCAGTGACCCGGAATATTGACATGTAACAAAGAAATAACTTCAAAGTCTGCTTTCAGACTATGCACCAGATTTGGTCCAAAAACTTTCTCTTCCTAATGAGAAAGGAAAGTGTTCTGTACATTCATTAGCATTCTTGAAACCCCGCGCTTTGATTGGCCAAAGCGCGGGGTGATCTGATTGGTTTAGCGAGCCGTGCTGATTGGCCCGCTAAGAATCTCCTGCGATTGGTGGATATGAATCGCGGGAGATTCAAAGTGGTGCCATTGGCCACGGCCGCCGCAGCTTGGGAGTAAAAAGCCGCTGTTTTTCCCTTGGAGCCAGATCAGTTCCGGGGACCAATAAAGAGCTGAAACCTAGTCACCGCCTCCTGGTCTCTTTACCGACGGACGCAACATTGGCGACGAAGGTGGGATCCCGATTCTGAACTCCAGCAAGCACATATCTGACGAGATGGCCAGCATCGCTCTGCCCGCACCCTTCAACCCCGCTAGCGAGGGAATCCTACATGGACAGATTCCGCATGTTCCTCGAATGCAGCGACATGAAGGATGCCACCGGGCTGAAGAAACGAGCCGTCTTCCTGACACACTGCGGGCCCACAGTGTTCAAGATGGCGAAAGCCCTAGTGAAACCCGCTGACGTCACCGGGATGGACTGGGCCGACCTCGAACCCTTACTCCGAAAACACTACGCTCCCGCCGTGCCCACCCTCATCAAACGGCACGAGTTTTACCAGCAGGACCAGAGGTCGGGCGAAAGCCTCAGCGACTTTGTTGCGGAGCTGCGGAACCTAGGAGGACTATGCGGGTTCTCCGACATGGACGAGGCCCTACGGGACCGAGTCATGCTCGGGCTTTGGGACCCAGTCCTACAGAGTTGGCTGATGGCCAAAGGCGACATCGCCCTCGCCGATGAAGCCACCGCAGCCGAGGCCACCCGGCAGTCAGCAAACCGCATGCGGAGACCAGACGCTGGGGACCGCACCGCGAACAACAACCCTGGACGGGCGACCGAGGCCCAACCGGAAGCAAGTCACCGCAAAACTACCACCCACCATGGCGAATTCCACTCCACCTCCGACACTTCAGACGAGGAGGAAGAAATCCACCGGCTCCAGGCAGGATGCGACCAGTGCAGACGGCGGGGTCGTAAGTCGGGGACCGCGTGTGCCAGTTGCGGAGGCGACCACCCTAGATCCGAGTGCCGGTTCTTTGATGCAGTTTGCCGGCACTGTAACAAAAAGGGTCACATCGCCCGCGTATGCCGATTGAAGAAAGCCTACAGCCTCAGACGGCGGGACCACAGCGAGCGGAGATAGGACAGCACACCCCCCAGAACCAGAGATCACCCAGTCGACATCCGTTGGGACAGGAGCGGGCGAGCCCGACGAGATGGCGAGACCCGGCGGAAGGAGGAAACACACCAGACGGTCATCATCGGCCACGCATCAACCACCGACGCCTGAAAATTCTATGTGGAGGTAGGCATCGAAGGCGAGCCATGCAAGATGGAGGTGGACTCTGGGTTCTACCTCTCCATGGTCGCCTGGCAAGAAATCAAATGCTTGGTGCCTACCATCCAAAAGAAGGGACTGGAGAACCAGAGACTAATCATTAAAGACTACCAGGGAAACCGCATCCCAGTAGTTGGAACCGGACAATTCAGAGTAACATTTAAGGGACGCACTGCAAAGCTTCCCCTAACAATCGTGGACCGAGACCAACCCAGCCTTTTGGGACTGCAATGGTTCACACCGCTCGGCATCGAAGTCACGGGCATCAACCACATCGCCGAGACCAATTGGGAGCAACAACTGGCACGAAGAAGAAGTGTTCGATGGCACCCTAGGCAAGTATCGAGGGCCCCCTATCTCTTTCAGCCTAGACCCGAACGTTCCCCCGAGACGCCTAAAACCAAGGCGGGTACCTTTCGCACTCAGACCAAAAATTGACGAGAAAATTGACAAGCTCGTCAAGCAAGGGGTCCTACAACCAATAGACCATGCCCAGTGGAAGACCCCAATAGTCACCCCAGTCAAGCCCGATGGGTCGGTAAGAATCTGCGGGGACTATAAGGCCACCCTAAACTGTGCCTTGCAACAAAGCGCCTACCCTGTCCCAGTAGTGCAGCATCTTCTACACTCACTGGGGGGAGGCAAGGTTTTCGCGAAACTCGACCTGGCCCAAGCATACCAGCAGCTGCTGGTCGATGAAGAAACCACATAGGCGCAAACCATAGTCACCCACCGGGGAGCTTTCTGACGTAACCGACTCCAGTTTGGAGTCAGCATGGCGCCTGGAATTTTCCAGAGCCTCATGGAGAGACTCTTACAAGGCATCAAGGGGGTGGTGCCCTATTTCGACGATGTGCTGGTATCGGCAGCCAACCAGCCAGAACTAGAGGGTCGACTAAGGGAGATGCTAACCAAATTCAAGGAAACCGGGCTCAAGGTGAAGAGGGAAAAGTGCCAACTTTACACAGAGCAGGTCGAATTCCTGGAGTACCTCCTAGACCGGCACAGCATCCACCCAACCGACACCAAAATTAAAGCCATCAAAGAGGCCCCCACACCCAGGTCTAAAACGGAACTGCAGGTGTTTCTGGGACTACTTAATTTTTACAATGTTTTCCTGCCCCAAAAGGCAACCGTGGCGGAGCCTTTGCATAGGCTCTTGGACAAGGCGGCTCCCTGGACTTGGGGGAAATGCGAGGAAGCTGCCTTCAGGAAAACCAAGGACCTGCTCACTTCAGATGCCGTCCTCATCCAATACAACGAGACCCTACCACTAGCCATCACATGCGACACATCACTTTTCGGCGTCGGCGCCATCCTCAGCCACAGTCTCCCTGACGGAAAAGAAGCACCCATCGCCTTCTTTTCAAGGACCCTCACCAAACCAGAGAGAAACTACAGTCAGCTGGACAAAGAGGCCCTGGCTATCATCGCCGCAATGAAGAGGTTTCACGAGTACCTCTATGGCCGGACATTCACCATTATCACTAACCACAAGCCGCTGCTGGGAATCCTCGCAGGGAACAGGGTCACCCTGAACATTCTATCTCTTAGAATGACAAGGTGGTCTGAATTCCTTGCCGCCAACAGCTACCGGCTCACACACCGACCCGGTAAGACGATCACACATGCAGACGCCTTAAGCCGCTCACTGCTACCCGAGCTAGACACCGACCCAGCACCCACGACGACCGCCCTCAGCATAGAGACTCTGCCCAATCTACCCATAACCACGTCAGACATTGCCTGAGAAACTAATAAAGACAAACATCTGGCGCAGGTGTTACATTGGGTAGAGAAAGGGTGGCCGGAAAAGGACAACGACGAGACATTCAGAACATTCCAGAACCGTCAAACAGAACTCTTGCTACAAAAAGGGTGTGTACTGTGGGGGGATAGGGTGGTTATCCCGGAAAAACTGCAAGGGAAGGTACTGGAGTTGTTACGTGAGGGGCACCCAGGCATAATTAGAACAAAAGCCCTGGCCAGGAGTTACACTTGGCGGCCAGGGATGGACAAACAAAGCGAGGTTTGGGTAGCAAGGTGTCAACGCTGCCAAGAAACCAGACCAAGCCCGCCCACGGCACCAATCCTAGAATGGGAAACCCCCAGGGGACCTTGGTCTAGGATCCACATAGACTTCGCCAGGCCCACAAAGGGACATACATTCCTAATAACCGTAGACGCTTACTCCAACTGGTTGGAGGTAAGCAGCATGAAAACCACCACCACAGAGGCCGTGACCAAGGAACTTTGCAAACTCTTCATAACACACGGCCACCCAGATGTCATCGTGTTGGACAACGGGCCCCAATTCACCTCGCTGGAATTTGAAAAATTCCTAGCGGAATGGGGCATACGACATGCACTGACAGCCCCGGCACATTTGGCGGCGAACGGAAGGGCGGAATGGATGGTTCAATTCATGAAAAAAGCCATCCAAAAAATAGACCACGGGGAGATCCAAGACAAAATAAATAAAATGCTTTTCATACAGCACATAACCCCAAACACAACAACAAACAAAAGCCCGGCAGAGCTACTAATGGGGAGGAAAATAAGATCCCCACTCGATAGACTGCACCCCACATACAACCCAGAGAAACCCCCAAACTCCTCCAGCAAGTACCGATCCTTTGCACCAGGCGACGCCATCTATGCAAAGAACCTAACCGGAGACCCACTATGGGTACCAGCAACCATAACCCAACTGACAGGACCCCGCTCGTACCAACTACAAACAACCGACGGACGAGCATGGAAATGCCACATCGATCAATTAAGATCGAGGACAGCCACAAGAAACACAACCGACATGCAACCAGACAGAACCAATCCCCTTAACACAAACCAAGAGGGGAGGGAATACCCCGGGAACCAAATATATCCCGGAAACCAAATCCCAGAAGAAAGGAACCAGCCATACTCACCAGCAAGCAGCCAGCCCGGAACCTCACCAGGAAGAAGCAGCCAGGCCAGCTCGACCAGCTCGGAAAGACCAGGCGGGAGCAGTGAAAACCGCAGCTCAACCAGCCCGGGTAGACCAGGCGGGAGCTGCGACGAGCGGCCCGGCAAGACATACCAGGCGGTTCCACCAACGAGGCCGAGAGACACAGAGAACCCGACCGAACCAGCCGGGAGCCAACCCACGACTGACCTGCGCAGGTCCAGTAGGCAAGTACGGAGCCCCGCCTACCTACAGGACTACGTTACGTAGGACCAAACCAAGAGGGGAGGGGTGTTCTGTACATTCATTAGCATTCTTGAAACCCCGCGCTTTGATTGGCCAAAGCGCGGGGCAATCTGATTGGTTTAGTGAGCCACGCTGATTGGCCCGCTAAGAATCTCCCGCGATTGGTGGATACGAATCGCTGGAGATTCAAAGTGGTGCCATTGGCTGCGGCCGCTGCGGCTTGGGAATAAAAAGCCGCTGTTTTTCCCTTGGAGCCAGATCGGTTCCGCGGACCAATAAAGAGCTGAAACCTAGTCACCGCCTCCTGGTCTCTTTACCGACAGACACGACAGAAAGATAGGCTAGGCACTCTCCTCACTGCAGTTGTAAAACTTGGCTAGGTGGCATCCAGTTTCCAGTTCCAAGGCTTTGGGCCCCTAATCATAGTAGCTTTATGGTTATGCATCTCAACTGGTCAAACTATTTTTCATGTAAGCAGACAAAAGCACACAAAAAATTACACAAAATGAGTTTAAGATAGGCTTATACCAACTGGTTTTATTTCCCCCTTGAGCGAACTAGAATCAGATATTTCTTTTAAATGAAGCTGTGGGTGCAGTTGTGATTCCTTAATATTCTTTGCTGTCTAGAGAGGCAGCAAGAAAGGTCAACATAGTTTGGCTTTGAACTATTTTTGAGAATTTGGAGTACAAAAAGAGTGATGGTGTAGAAGGGATGAAACTGAAAGAAGGTCCTTCAGTCTATAGCTAGTAGAATTGGTTCAGTGATCCATTTCAGCTCTAGTTAGGAAACTTTGAATAAACACACAGTCATAAAATGGGAAAAGAAATCCACAGGATATATACTGGGGGAGGGAGTGAATCAAATAAATAAATGTGTGTTGTGTTGCCATGATGTGAACTCTCTTTTATGGACTTAATAACATAGCAATTGCATTTAGAATTATATACTGCTTCACAGTGCTTTACAGCCCTCTCTAAATGGTTTACAGAGCCAACGTATTGCCTCCAACAATCTGGGTCCTCACTTTAACCACACCTTGGAAGAATGGAAGGTTGAGTCAACTTTGAGCCTGATGAGATTCGAACTACCAAATTGTAGGCAGCAGAAGTAACCTGCAGTACTGCATTCTAACCACTGTGCCATCACAGTTCTGTAGCAGATAGAGATGTCATGATGCACATCAGTGTGTATAGTACTGAAGTCAAAATCTTCCCTTGATTGCTTAGGAAATTGTAATTTTGTTAAATATAAATACCAAGCATTTGAGTTTGTTTTAAATTAATTGGTTAATTGTGTTTGCAATGAGAGAAATAGTCTGTGCAAATATCTGTTTCTGTTCAGGTAAGCTATTAGAATAAAACAATAGTCCTATTGTTCTCTAAAGACAAATGAGTTTTAAAGACAACTGGCTAATATGTTTAGCAAAGTATTGGTTTTCCCTGCTTTTTTTTTTTTCCTTTTCTTATTTTACCCCTACACTGATTGCATCTGCTAAAGTATCAATCTGTTAGGCAAAGTATTGCCTTTCCTCAGTTCTCCTACCATCCTTATTTTACTCCTGTGCGGATTGCATCTGCTAAAACATCAATACCACCAAATTTACATTTGTAGGAAAAGTAGAAGAGACTCTAGCTTAAATCTTGTCTGGAATATCAGCCACCCAATGATGCTGAAGTTCGATGAAAGCAAAATAGTTCCCAACAACTGAACAATGCTAATCCCCTTAAGAGCAGATTTTGATAATTTAGAGATTAGATTTAGACAAATCTGGGAGTTAACCTGTTTGCCAGTTATATTAGAAATTGCTTTCTTCTGTTGTGATCCCAAAAATGGAACAGAGAGGAAAGGCTAAAGCTTCTTTAAAGACCAGGCCTATTGTTTGGGTGCAAGTGAAGCAGCAGCCTAAAATAAAGGCAGTTGGAAAGTAGCAGGAAAGGAAAGGCTGTTGAGATGGTCCTGAATTGCTGTGATCAAAACCTCAGCTGGTTTTTATGCGCATTAAATGTGCACATGAAAAAGAATAAAAAAAGCTTTAATCCTACCACTGCAGTTGCTATCTTCACTGTTTTTTGTTTTTTTTACCATACTTTGTAGATAGCTCCTGAATAAAGTGCCACATGTAGTATACTTATCCCAGATTCCATATAGGGCAAAGATGCAGCTGACATCTCACTGCCAATGCTAAAAGAAAGACTTAGTTGCCATGCTGCATAGTTTCTAGGCAGGTAAAGAGATCATTTCAGTTTTCAAATCATTAAAGCACCTGCATCTTTTTCTAGGCTGGTATGCAGGGGTGGGATTCTACCAGTTCACACCTATTTTGCTAGAACCAGTTGGTAACATTCTAAGCAGTTTGGAGAACCAGTTGTTAGAAGAAATTACTGGCCTAACCCTGTAAGGAGGGCAGGAAGGAAACATTCTGGTGTTGCTTACAGAAACTGCCTCTTTGTTAACCCTTATTACATTCTTGGCAGGACTAGACTTCTTGTCTCAGGAACTTCTTGGAGTTTTTTCCCCCTCCTTTGCTGGTACTTTGCTTGTGTGGAGTGACCATTTAAAGTTACAATAGCACTGAAAAAAGTGACTTATGACCATTTTTCACACTTACGACTGTTGTAGCATCTCCACAGTCATGAGAGGCCAGGCGAAGAGATGCGTACCTCGATGTGAATGATATTGAGTTGGCCACACCCAGCCAATAACATGACCACCAAGCCATGTCCACCCAGTCACATGACCACCAAGCCACGCCCACCACCTAAGCCACACCCACAGAACCAGTTGTAAAAATTTTGAATTCCACCCATGCTGGTATGGCTGCTTTGGAAATGATTCCAGGCTGGGTTTTTTTGCCTGAGTTTATTACACAGTCACTTTGGTTCTCTAGGAAAAGTGCCTAAAAAAGCCACAGCTGCATGAACAGTTGGAAAAGATTAGCTTGTTACATATGCTGACACATTCTAAAGAACCTCTTTTGAAGAACAACATTTCTGCATTAATGGCTGTTATCAGGTCATGGTAATTCATTTACATTGAGTTTCAATGAAAACTACTACATTTCTCCCAAAAATTAAAAAAAAAACATTTGCCAATCCATATAGGAAAAATATATGTTCAAAAGAATTTCCAGAAAACATTATTTCAGGCAAAATTGCTTGCAAAAACAAATTGCAAATGAAGCTGCGTAGGGTAGGAGAAAATACATGCAACTTTTCATGCAGTTTTTTTTAAAAAAATAATTTGGAATAATCAGTCAGAAATGTCAGTATCAATTCTCCTATAAATCTGCCTGTAAAATTACTCCCCATCTCCATACAAAAGGAGAACCCCAGATTCTGGTATGGCTCTGCTATAAAGCTTCTTGGCATGAAATAATGTAATACCTTGTGACAAGAGGCAAGAAACATGCAGTGAAAAGATAATGAATCTTTCAGATGCACAAAATGTTTCTAGGCCAGATATCATACATTTCCTGTAGTAAGACCAAGCACAGTTAATCAAACAAAAACAAAACTATTTTGACTGCAGTCTGTTAGGGCAGTGGTCCTCAAAATTTCTGGCACCAGGGGGCTGTTTTCATGGCAGAAAATGCTTCCATGGACGGGTATGTGTATGTGTATGTGCAACTTAGATTTCATGCATGCGCAGATGAAGCTTCGCTCTCTCTCACTTACTGCATGTGTGGTCTAATTCCTAATGGACTCATACTGATCAGTTCATGGGCATCACACGTTATGCAGTACAGGTAGTCCTCAACTTATGATCACAATTGAGTCCAAGATTTCTGTTGCTAAGTGAAACACTTGTTCAGTGAGTTTTGCCCCATTTTATGATATATATTTTTTTGCCACGGTTCTTAAGTGAATCACTGCAGTTGGTAATTATTAGTAACACGGTTGTTAAATGAAACTGGTTTTCCCCATGGACTTTGCTTGTCAAAAGGTCATAAAAGGGGATCATATGACCCCTGGACACTGCAACCATCATAAATACAAGTCAGTTGCCAAACATCTGAATTTTGATCACATGATCACATGGGGATGCTGCAATGGTCATAAATGTGAAAAATGGTCATAAGCAGGGGTGAGATTCTACCAGTTCACACCTATTCGCTAGAACCAGTTAACTTTCTAAGCAGTTCCGAGAACAGGTTTTTTATAAGAAATTACTGGCCTAATCCTGTAAGGAAGGCAGGAAGGAAACATTCTGGTGTTGCTTACAGAAACTGCCTCTCCGTTAACCCTTATTACATTCTTGGCAGGACTGGACTTTCTGTCTCAGGAACTTCTCTGGAGTTTTCTTCCCCTCCTTTGCTGGTACTTTGCTTGTGTGGAGTGACCATTTAAAGTTATAATGGCACTTAAAAAGTGACTTATGAGCCTTTTTCACACTTACGACTGTTGCACAATGAGAGGCCAGGCAAGAAGATGCGTGCCTCGATGTGAGCGATATTGAGTTGGCCACGCCCAGCCAATAACATGACCACCAAGCCATGCCCACCAACTAAGCCACTCCCACAGAACCAGTTGTTAAATAATATGAATCCCACCCCTGGTCATAAGTCACTTTTCCCCATGACGTTGTGACTTCAAATGGTCACCAAATGAACTGTTATAAGTCAAGGACTACCTGTAAAGCTTTCTGCAAGCTAATTATGTCCTGGTTGTTGTTTTTTAAAGGATCCTTTGACTTATTCTAAATCTTTTCCCAATCAGCCATCTTAGAAGGCCCTAAGAGAGAAAGAATAAACCTTCCCTTTTCACTTGATGCAAGTCAGACATAACTATACATTTGGATCAAGGTCCTTTTTAAGAAGTGGATAATGTATTTATCCATAGCCTGTTTTCCATTTCGGTACATAAGTGTTAATCACAACATCTCTACAGTATATAAGTTAAAATGCATTTCCAGAATTACTCACAGCCTGGCCTCATTGCCCAATAAAATAAGTGACAGCCAACTGATACAACTCTATTAAGTCAGTCTTTCGGTTTAAGCCACACTTATTTATCCTGCAAAGAAAATGCCACATTCACAAAAAAGTAAAATGTCTGCTTTCTGCATTTATCTACAAAATGACTTGCACTCATTAATACTCTGGTTACTATTAAGTTTGGAGCATGGGTGCGAATGATGGAGACAAGCCAGTAGAAATAGTGAACTTCAAACTCTTTATTTACATCTTGTGACAGCTCAGCTCAAGGGCTGCTATATCCTTACTTATATAGGCAACTCATTAACTATTCAACCAATAGCAAACCTGGAGCGCTAGCTCCGTTAACCAATGGGAATGGCCTGTTAATGGCCAATCGGATGCTCCTGAACGGGCCAATCCGATCCTGCCATTAACAGCCAATCAGAAGTGCAGGGCCAGAACCCTGCACTAGACTTCAAGCTCAATGATAACTTTATTGGTATTATGCATTCACAACACCCCTTTCCCCCGGCTTCTGCCCACGGGGCGCGGTTACATAGTCCTTAAGGTAGGACGGTTGTTTTACTATTCTTTTCGATTTTCGAAAAGTGCCTGGTGGTTGGCTGCAATCTTGCTGAGGTAGATCATTGTTTAGCGGTAGGGGTGCCTCTGGTTCTGAGTTCGCGTTCCCGTTATCATCAATATCACTGGCCATTTCCTGAGGTGCATTCACTCTGGTCCCTGGTTCCTGTTCCTGCATTTCAGTTCCAAAATCAGTCTCTTCAAAAAGGTTTCCCTCTAATAGCAATTCGCTTTCCTCTGTATCTCCCCCCCCTCAGTTTGGTCAAAAGGGAGTTCGGAAGTGCGCGATGGGTAGCCGCGATCGTAGCTGATCTATGTGGCGCCTCCAAAGTCTATCGTCAGGGCACTGAACGAGGTATGAACTTGGGCCAGTTACGCAGATTACGGTTGCCTCTACCCACAGCGGATCGCCCGATAAGTTTTTAGCGAATACTAGATTGCCTACCTGGAAGGTGAGGCATCGGCTGCTGGATCCAAGAGGCTTTTCAGGTTCGTAGGCTGGGTGTAACCGATCGAGGTGGGAACGGAGCTTCCGTCCTATTAGCAGTTCGGGGGAGGGTTGTTGGTGACGCTGTGAGGTGTGATGTGCTGCAGGAAAAGGATCCGGTTGATTTTTTCGTCGATGTTGTCGTAGTCGATCTTTTGGAGAGTCTTTTTGAGGAATTGAACCATGCGCTCAGCCCTACCATTGGCAGCAGGGTGCACAGGCGAAGCGAGAGCATGTCAAATACCACAGTCAGCCAAGTACTGCTCAAAAGGTAGTGCGGTAAATTGGGGCCCGTTGTCGGATACCAGAACGTCTGGTAATCCGTGGGTTGCAAAACGTCTTTCCAGTCTTTTGATGACCGCGTCAGTGGTTGTGCTGCTCATTCGGTGAATCTCGAGCCAATTCGAGTAGGCGTCAACGGTTAGCAGAAACGTGTGGCCTTTGGTCGGCCCCGCAAAGTCCAGATGGATGCGGGACCAGGGTCCCCGTGACGTTTCCCATTTGGTTGGGGTTGCCTTTGGTGGAGCGTTGCTTACTTCTTGGCATCTCTTGCAAGTTTTAACCCATGATAAGGCCGGTCCTTATCGATCACTGTCAGGGGTAAGTACGCCGTGTGGTTCTTGAATGTAACCCAGACTCGACTGGCTCCTGCAACTGGAATTCAGTTCCCCTGGTAGTCTTTTAACATGAGCCGTTGGAATTGAAGGTCTTGGCGCCAGATAGTGGGGATAAGTTGCTTGAGGGTCTTCCATGAGACCATCGAAAGAGACGATCCTGAGTCTACTTCCATCTGGCAGGGCCGATTTTCGATGTTCACGTTGACCAGAATTTTCTGAGCGTCTAATGAAGAGGCATGGCCAATAGTGAGTGTTTGGTGAGCCTCTTCTCGTCTTGCTAGACGATTCACGGGTCGGTTTCCATAGGAGTGGTTTACTGGTTCTCGCCTACAGGGCGATTCTCTGTCGATTTGCGGAGATTGGTTCCTTTCGAGGTCTAGCTAGGTCCGAGGAGGCTTCTGCAGACCTGTCCGATGTGGCCTCGTTTCCCGCACTCGTGGCAGAGTGCGTTGCGGAATTTGCAATTGGAGCGAAAATGGTTGGCCCCACAGCCCGGTTGCTAGGACTTCGGGTATCATTCCCGATCGGACCACAGGCAATGGACCTCTTCTTCGTCGCTGTCTGATGACGAAGAGAGGTCCTCATGGTGGGCCGTGGAGAGCTGCCCTTCTGCGTTAGGTGAAATTTCGCCAGCTGGTTGGTGGGTTTGAGTGCGATTTCGGCGTAGTTGGGCAGCCGACTTCTTGGTTGCCTCTGCTGCTGTAGCTTCAGCTATGGTGTCTTTAAGGGTGATGTCGCCCTTTGCCATTATTTTGCTCTGTACATTTAGAGCATCTAGCCCGAGGACTACTCTGTCTCTCAAGGCCTCTTCCAGGTTGGTGAATTCGCAAAGGCCTCCCAAGTTCCGGAGGTCTGCAATGAAATCGGCGACGCTTTCTCCTTTCCGCTGGTTCCGTTGATAGAACTCGTGTTGTCTTACGAGCGTTGGAACGGTGGGTGCATAGTGGGCCCTTAGTAGCAGTTCAAGGACGTCCCAGTCCATGGCCTTCACTTCAGCCGGTTTCGCTAATGCCTTGGCCATCTTGAATACCGTTGGTCCGCAGTGCATCAGGAATACCGCCCGTTTCTTTCCGGCCGTGGCATCCTTTAGATTATTCGTTTCCAAAAACATTTGGAAACGATCCATGTAAGACTCCCAGTCCTCTTGAGCTAGATCGAATGGAGCGGGTGGTATTGCACCGCCGGACATGGTTTTGCTGTTGTGCGCTTCAGTCACGTGCTTAGTTGGCTCTGATGTCATCCAATCCCACCCTCGTCACCAGTGTTAAGTTTGGAGCATGGGAGCGAATGATGGAGACGAGCCGGTAGAAACAGTGAACTTCAAACTCTTTATTTACATCTTGTGACAGTTCAGCTCAAGGGCTGCTATATCCTTACTTATATAGGCAACTCATTAACTATTCACCCAATAGCAAATCTGGAGCACTAGTTCCGTTAACCAATGGGAATGGCCTGTTAATAGCCAATTGGATGCTCCTGAATGGACCAATCCGATCCTGCCATCAACAGCCAATCAGAAGTGCAGGGCCAGAACCCTGCACTAGACTTCAAGCTCAATGATAACTGTATTGGTATTATGCATTCACAACAGTTACAGTTCTGAAATGGCTCGTTTCACAGCATTTGCTGCAGTTTCTAGTTGTGTAAGTAGATGAGGAATGAGTATGCTGTGTGATTTTAAAATATTTATCTGAAATTCAAAATCCATGTGAAATTTCCAACCCGTATACATGTTTATCTACAAATACCAAGTTTCTCTTCTTATTTTGCTTGTTAACCAGGCAACAGTGTAGGCACATTTACCTATTATTATGTCTATTGAATTCAATGAGGCAGCCAAGTAAATATGCATAAGACTGCATTGCAAATATAAAAGTTACACATATAAAAGTAACATGTCCAGCATATTGTTATTGTGGAGACAGAACTAAATATTTGATAGCCCTGGCTTTTTTATTTCCTCTTCCCCTCTCCTTTGTCTCTTTATTGATGCTTTACAGAGAGGCAGGAAATAAAGAAAATGTATTTGCATCAGAGGTGGTATTCAGCAGGTTCTGACCAGTTCTGGAGAACCGGTAGCAGAAATTTTGAGTTGTTGGGAGTACTGGCAAACGCCATGTCTGACTGGCGATTTTACAGTATCCTTCCCCTTCCACGCCCAGCAAGCCAAGCCCACAGAACTGGTAGTAAAAAATTTTTTGATTCCCACCACTGATTTGCATGTGATGAAACCAAACATCAAGCTCAGATTGGAAGGGTGCAATATTTTCAAATGTTCAAACTATTCTCAATCCCATCTTTAGCAAAATCCCATCTCTCTCCTATTTCTGCAAATTTTGCAGCATTCAAGAGAGCTATGTGTTATGAACTAATAAAGGCGTTTAATAAAGTTTTAACAACCTTGAGTAAAAAGCAGGGTTCTAATCCTGCACTTCTGATTGGCCATTAATAGCGACATCGGATTGGTCCTTTCCGGGACATCTGATTGGCTGTTAACGGGCCAACTCTCATTGGTTCAAGGGTTTAACACTTCCATGTTTTCATTGGCTAATAGGACAGCAGCCAATCCTATAAAAGGGCTGCTGCTGGCCTCGGTGATTGCTCTGTCCAGTATGCTTAATAAAGAGTTGAAGTTCACTGTTCATTGCCTCGTCTCCACTCCTTGCACCCATGCGCAGAACTTAACACTGGCGACGAGGGTGGGATGCGGAGACATCTGAGCTGATTGAACACTCACAGAGCACCAAACAGAGCACGTGGCTGAAGGCACATCAACAACGGAAAACATGTCCGGCGGCGCCATACCACCCGCTCCATTTGACCTGGCACAAGAAGACTGGGACTCATACATTGATCGGTTCCAGATGTTTCTGGAGACCAACAACTTGAAAGACGCAACTACGGGAAAAAAGCGAGCAGTGTTCCTGACCCATTGTGGGCCTGCCGTCTTTAAGATGGCCAAGGCACTAGCGAAACTGGCTGAGGTGAAATCCATGGACTGGGACGTCCTCGCACCCCTTCTACGGGCCCACTATGCACCCACCATACCAACGCTTGTCCAAAGACATGAGTTTTATCAGAGGGACCAATGGAAAGGAGAGAGCGTCGCAGATTTCATCGCGGACCTCCGGAACCTGGGAGGCCTCTGTGGGTTTGCAGACCTCGAAGAAGCTCTGAGAGATCGAATAGTTCTGGGATTAGATGACCAAATGGCGCAGAGTAAGATCATGGCCAAAGGGGACATCGATCTTGCCGATGTCATCAAAGACGCTACTGCAGCAGAAGCAACCAGGAAGTCAGCCGCCTGAATGCACCGCACCAATGCACCACTCCGTCAACTCGCCAACGATACCTCACCTTGCCTAGAGAGGCACACAACAGTGGCCCCCACGAGGACCTCGAATCTCCATCAGAAAGTGATGAAGAGGAGGTCAACCGGCTCCGGTCCAAATGCAACCAACGCAACCCACGGAATCAAAGATTACCGCACCAATGCACGGGTTGTGGGGCAAACCACCCGTGATCAGATTGCAAATTCCTCAACGCACTCTGCCATTCCTGTGGGAAGAGAGGCCACATTGGGAAGGTCTGTAGAAGCAAGCGAGGATCCAGCCCAATTCGGAGAGAAAACAACTACCGCCAGATCACAGGGAATCGTCCTGTGAGTCGGGAACATTTGAACCACCAATGGAACAACCACTCCTACAGAAATAAAACACTTGCGACTTCAACAAGATGGGAAGAGGCACACCAAACCATTACCATTGGTCATGCTTCATCGTTAGATGCAAAGAAGATCTGAGTGAGGGTCGCCATCAAGAACCAACCTTGCGTGATGGAAGTCGACTCAGGGTCGTCCCTCTCGATGGTTTCCTGGAAGACCCTTAAACAATTAATCCCTGTCGTCCGGCGTCAAGACCTCAGAGCCCAAAGAATTATACTCAAAGATTACCAAGGGAACCGAATTCTGGCTGTCGGCTCCAGCCAAGTCAAAGTATCATTCAAAAATCGTACTGCGTCGTTACCACTGACCGTCATTGATCGCGACTGGCCAAGTTTGTTAGGCCACTCAGGATCGAGGTAGCCGGCATTCACCAAACCAGAAGCGACGACTGGGAGGAGGCCCTCGTCCAGGAATTCCAGGACGTCTTTGCAGACAAACTAGGCAAGTACAAGGGGACCCCGATATCATTTAACCTTAACCCTGAAGTAGCCCCCATCCATCTTAAGCCTCGTCGGGTACCTTTTGCCCTAAAACCAAAGATTGATGTGCAGCTCGATAAATTAATAGCCCAGGGTGTTTTAGAACCAACTGACCACGCCCATTGGGAAACCCCAATCGTAACACCCATCAAACCGGATGGATCGTTAAAGATTTGTGGGGACTACCAGGCCACCCTCAATCATGCCCTTCAACAGAATGCTTACCCGGTGCCGGTGGTTCAACACCTTCTCCATTCCTTGGGGGGCGGAAAAGTCTTCACTAAATTGGATTTAGCACAGGCATACCAACAACTGCCTGCAGATAAATAAACCACGGAAGCACAGACGATCGTTATGCACCGAGGCACTTTTAAATGCAACCGACTCCAATTCGGAGTGAGCGTGGCCCCAGGGATTTTTCAAAGTCTGATGGAGAGACTTTTGCAAGGGATCAAGGGAGTCGTGCCATATTTTGACGATGTTTTAATTGCGGCCCCAAATAGAGAAGTACTAGAGAGACGTCTTAAAATGGTTCTCCAGAAATTTAAAGATTCCGGCCTAAAGGTCAAAAAAAATAAATGTCAACTGTGTACAGAGAAAGTAGAGTTCCTGGGGTACCTAATCGATAAGCAAGGCATTCACCCCACTAATAGCAAACTAAGAGCGATCAAAAATACCCCAAGACCCAAGAATAGAACAGATCTCCAAGCTTTCCTGGGGCTCATTAACTTTTACAACATCTTCTTGCCCCAGAAGGTGACCGTAGCTGAGCCCCTACATTGACTTCTCGACAAAAAAGCAACCTGGATTTGGGGACACCGAGAGGAGCACGCATTCCGACAAGTGAAAAACTTACTAACCTCCAATGCTGTTTTAATGCAGTATAACGAGACTTTGCCTTTAACCATTACATGTGACGCCTCACCGTTTGGAGTAGGAGCCATTTTAAATCATGTGTTACCAAATGGTAGAGAAGCCCCTATTGCCTATTTTTCAAGGACCTTATCGAGAGCTGAACGCAACTATAGCCAAATTGACAAAGAGGCTCTTGCTGTTGTATCTGCTGTGAAACGGTTTCATGAATATGTGTATTGATGAGCTTTTACTATAATTACCAATCACAAGCCTTTGCTGGGGATTATAGCAGGAGACAAGTCAACCCCCTATATATTGTCACCTAGAATGACTCGTTGGTCAGAGTTCTTAGCTGCGTACAATTATAAATTGCAACACCGCCCAGGGAAAGCCATTCCCCATGCTGATGCATTGAGCCGTGCCCCACTTCCGGAAACCGTCGACGACCCAGCTCCAACTCTCACGACACTCCAGATTGAAACACTACATTCACCGCCGCTAACAGCCAGAGACATCGCTATTGAAATGAAACGAGATCCTGTCCTGGCGCGAGTTCTCAGCTGGGTCGAACAAGGATGGCCAGTAGAACAAACCCCTGACGACCTCACCCCTTTCAGGAACCAGCAAACAGAACTTTTCTCACAGAAAGGCTGCATCCTATGGGGAGATAGAGTCGTCGTCCCAGAGCGGTTATAACAAGCAGTTTTGAGAGCATTGCATGACGGTCATCCCGGCATCATGCGTATGAAAGTGCTCGCACGAAGCTACGCGTGGTGACCGGGCATCGATAAGCAAATCGAAGCCTGGGTGAAGACTTGTCTAAAGTGCCAAGAAGTCAGCAGTGCCCCACCTAGAGCAACTCCAACGGAGTGGGAAACCCCCCGGGGACTGTGGTCCCGCATCCAAATTGACTTTGCGGGACCTACTAAGGGACATACGTTCCTCCTAACAGTGGATGCCTATTCCAACTGGCTCGAAATCCACAAGATGAAGACTACTACAACTGATTCAGTCATCCGCAAATTAAACAAACTATTCACAACACATGGACTGCCAGACGTTCTAGTCTCCGACAACGGATCCTAGTTCACCGCCCTGGTGTTTTAACAATACTTAGCGGACCGGGGTATCCGCCATGTGCTAACCTCGCTGGCACACCCTGCGGCCAATGGCAGGGCCGAGCGCATGGTCCAATTTGTTAAAAAAAACTCTCCACAAGATGGACTATGGGGACATTGAGAACAAACGAAACAGAATACTCCTACTCCAACACATCAACCCGCACAGCGTCACCAACAAGACTCCAGCTGAATTGTTGTTGGGATGCAAGCTCCCCTCCCACCTCGACCGTCTCCACCCGTCCTACATGCCAGAGAAACCCTGTGGATCTAGCGGAAAATGCTGTGAGTTCAAGGTAGGTGACTTAGTCTTCGCTAAAAACCTTTCCGGTGAACCATTATGGGTCGAAGCAACCATAACCCAAACCACCGGGCCCAGATCGTACCACGTGCAAACATTGGATGGAAAGATATGGAAACGCCATTTTGATCAGCTTCGCTCTAGATTGTAACCCAGTTCCCACGACTCCTGTGATTCTCAAATTGAGGGGGGAGGGGATGTCGAGGGAACCGAATTCGAGATGGTGGAAGGCAAAATCGAAGAAAGTCAGCAGCCAGGTGCGTTCAATGAAGAAGAATCAGGAAGGGATGGTGTCTCGCCACAGAGAAATACCTCAACGGAGGCGAGCCTGCAGGAACCGGAGGACAGCGATGACAGAATTAGTGGCGCCGAATCGTCC
This sequence comes from Hydrophis major, assembly GCA_033807585.1. Classification (NCBI taxonomy): domain Eukaryota; kingdom Metazoa; phylum Chordata; class Lepidosauria; order Squamata; family Elapidae; genus Hydrophis; species Hydrophis major. The sequence goes on along the minus strand of CM066328.1, from coordinate 327,155,477 downwards.
TGTGGGAATGCGGAACCGCCTATACCAGATAAATCAAAACACGTTCCACCGGAACCAGACTACAGACAGGAACTGGTGGGACAGCGCAAATCTAATAGGCAATTGAAACGACCGGCATATCTACACGATTACGTTACCGCACCCCTCAAACAGAACCTAGGGGGGAGAGGTGTTATGAACTAATAAAGGCGTTTAATAAAGTTTTAACAACCTTAAGTAAAAAGCAGGGTTCTAATCCTGCACTTCTGATTGGCTGTTAATAGCAAAATCGGATTGGTCCTTTCCGGGACAACTGATTGGCTGTTAACGAGCCAACTCTCATTGGTTCAAGGGTTTAACACTTCCATGTTTTCATTGGCTAATAGGACAGCAGCCAACCCTATAAAAGGGCTGCTGCTGGCCTAGGTGATTGCTCTGTCCAGTATGCTTAATAAAGAGTTGAAGTTCACTGTTCACTGCCTCATCTCCGCTCCTTGCAACCATGCGCAGAACTTAACACTATGGTTTTTTTCTTTTTCTTTAATGAGGCTTCAGTTCCCACGGTAGCCATAAAGTTTCACAAATATATAAATGAATGTGATCAAATAGAACAGCGGTCTCCAACACTTACCACTGGGCGGCCTAGCTATGGGAGAGAAAAAGGGGGACTAAACTGCATTAGCAGTGGACTAGCATCTACATGTACACATGTAGCTCCACCCACGCAAGAAAGAATGGAAGTCTTTGGGGCACCGTTCACGTGAGTGGAGCTGCGCGTGTGCCAGAGGTGGTATTCAGCAGGTTCTGGCCAGTTCTGGAGAACCAGTAGTGGAAATTTTGAGTAGTTCGGAGAACAGGCAAATACCACCTCTGACTGGCCCCGACCCCATCTATTCTCTGCCTCCCGAGTCCCAGTTGATCATCTGGGTCTTTTTTTGTTGCCCTGCACAGGAGAATGGAGCTGGAAAGCAGGTTAGTGGGTGGGGAGGGAATGGGGATTTTGCAGTATCCTTCCCCTGCCATGCCCACCAAGCCATGCCCACAGAACTGGTAGTATTTTTTTTTTTGAATCCCACCACTGGCAAATGCATTGGCCTGTCTCTTGCACAGCCCAGTCCCAAATAGGCCAGTAATGGGCCTGGGAGTAGGAATCCCTGAAATTAAAAAATAGTAAACGGAGAATAAACTTTAGAGTAGCCTTTAGAAAGGTTAATTCAGATTAAAGAGCTTCATGAAAAACCATATATTTTTTAAAAAAATGAAAATCTGATTTCATGTTTTCTTCTCACTGATTTTTTAAAAGCAGTATTCTGTTATTATTTTTATGGACTTTTGTCAAATAATTCTACAGGCCTTTTTTAATTTTTAGAAAGCTTTCTCCCCCAATCCTCTACGTTTCAATGAGAAAACAGATCAAACTGAATTACTTATCAGGGAGTTTTTACTGAAGCTATAGAGTATATTGGTATCTTATAAAACTCTTTCACATTTTGAAGTGACTACATGGTTCTTTTCTAATAAATTTAAAAAATTATGAAGTGATTCTCAGCACATTTACCTAAAAGTAAGTTTATTTACAGTATATCCATAAATTTGCATTAGAACAAAAACTTTTTATAAAAGAATTAATGCCATACCATCTGTTTACCCATCGAACCTATCTCAACCACCCACAGATAGAAGGAGGCAAGCAAAAAGAAAGGGCTCAATTCAGATATTTCATACTGCAATATACCATGAAATATAGAATAGGTGACATCAATATAAAAAGAGGCCTCCCTGATCCATAGTGAAAATCTACATCTGGATTGTCTGGCTGTGTTTGGAAAAAGGATGCCAATCTGATAAGAGATAAAGGTTCTTCTTCCTAATTTGGATCCATCACTTGTTCCTTGACCAGATCCCCACGATCAATCCTCTCATGTTTAGGCTGCCATATTACTTATGAGGCAGCAGCAACTGTGTTTGTATGCCACTCAAAGTCAGTCTGCCTGGAGCTGCATATTAGCCCAAGAAAAATAAAATAAAATAATTGCACAAGAATTCTCCGGAGAACTTGAAGGTTTACAGAAGTACAAGCAAATGTATGGTATCAAATTTTTTTAGCATAATGACCACTGAGTCTGTTGTGGAACAAAATGGACATTTTAGAAAAGCATAACTGAGGAAAATAGGGTCACTCCAAACTGCAATATTTTACTGCATTTCCTATGTGTAACTGTCTCTTATTTAATTTGACTTCCTTCAGATCACATTGCAAAATAAAACTGTGTTGAATGCAAAATGGGAAGATAATATGAACAGTAAATATCAATCTTCTATTAGAGCACATTTTAATATCTGCAAAATACCATTGAAAGCCACAAGGCTTGGAATATTCCAGATGCTCATTATATTCTAGGATGGGAGAAAAGGCTCCCAGAAGCAAGGGCACTTCAAAGGTCTGAAGGATTAAGAAAAGCCACAAAAGTCATTTTTTCTTTCTTTTCTTACATTTTCCCCAAGCTGTTCTTCCACAATGTTTTAAAGCTATGCTGTTTGCAATTGCAGTTTTTAATTATGCAGCTACTAAGTCGTTTTAGAAACCTTCAGTTTAGTCGTCTTATCGGGATTGTCATGTATTTTACTTGGAGAAATATGTAAATAATATCTACTGTATTTAAATAAAATTAAACATAAGAGGAAGAGAAGGTGTTGGGGCCATAGATTTCAGCTGGCTCTTTGTATCTTTTTTTGAGTATGCATTGATGGGCATGTCCTTTCTTGCTGCCTCAATCTGAGTGATACTCTGGCTTTGGAAAGGAACACTAAAGTCCAGCCCAGACTGAATCATTGCTAGTTTATTTTCAAAACCATGGGCCAGGAAACAATAACAGGTCAAAAGTCCACCAAACATCTTCATGTTAACCTTGATCTTTCAGGCCTTAATCTGACACCTTAATCACCATACCAAGTTTAACCAGTTGTAGAAACTGCATTTGGATGTCATTGTAGAACAGTTTTTTTTTTCTTTTGGCCTGACTGACCTTGCAAATTACAGTAGTTAGATTCACTATGAATTCTGATTAGTTAGATTCACTATGAATTCTGAAGCAGCCCTATATTTTGCTGGCATCCTCACTACGTCAATATTTCAAGTAGTTTGAGCTGTATATTATCAGGACCAAGGAGAGGTTCATTGGGTATTTAGAAGAGGAAATATCTATGTTAGGTCCCAGAGGACTTATGATGGAATGAGCACTCACACAAGAGTCAGAACAAAACATCTAAATTGCCCCATGTCCAGGCACCTTTGAGAAACAGCTTTTCCAAAGCAGATTAATTACCACCAGCCACACATACATGACTTGAGCTACATACAGCATTTGCTGCAAGGTATCAGCCTTGGAAGCCATATTTCATTTTGAAGCTTCAAGGCTGCCACATTTAGTATGGGAATTTGAGAGGGGGGGAGGATTTCATGGAGAAGTGAAAGATTAGACTCAACAGCATTCTTTCTTAGAAAGTCAAGGACAAGTCACCCTGCACTTGGAGAGGAGTGTCTGGAGGAAGATCTCCAGTTGGGACGATGTTGAGACCATGCGATGGACTGGTTGGTGCAGGAGATGGATCTTTGAATTTCTTTTGGGAGGGTAAAGCCTGGAACTCTTCATATTTGGGTTTTCCCAGATGTGCCAATATGACAATTCTAATAAAATGGAATTTTGGGAAAATGCTTGCCTTGGAGTTTATTGGTTTGGACGTTATTTGGAATGCTGACATTCCAGTTCATTCTAGAGCAAATGAGACTCTTCTTTCACTTTTTTATGTAATTCCAGCCATCCTAGAATGAGTTTCTTCAGTCACCAATAATGTAGAATGAGTACAAGAAAATTTCCTCCCTTGAGCGGAAAACTCTCCAGTGTCTGTAGTGGTGCAGGCAGTGCTTAGGACAAATGAGATTCTTATTGCATAAAGTAAGGATGGAGAATTGTTTTTGTGATCAGAGATCATACTTAACTTTTGTGAGTTGGGGAAGTGCAGTAGGTGAGGTGATGGTACAAAGCAGGTGTAACACATTGCATTTGTGGTAAGATATGGATTTACATACTGCCCCTCCCCAGCCATTGCTTTGGGGGTAGGTCCTTAAACTTGTTTAAAGGTATTTTAATGTCTATTTCTTCCAATATAAAATTATGGGAATTCTGCCACCAGAGTTTGATAATCATGGCTTGAGGGGCTTTTAGGTGGAAACCAAGAAAAAGGAGTCATAACTTGTTGATGATCAGGGTATGAACATAGATACTTAAAAAGGAGGAGAAGGAGGAGGAGCAGGATGAAGAGGAGGAGGAGGAGGAGGGGGAGGAGAAAAAATCACTGAGTTCTTCTATACAGCCAATTTATGAAGTCTGCAGGAGAAAAGTACAAAAAAATCTGTTATCGAGTGTTGAAATTATGTGAGTGCTGTAGGGTTCGTAACATACACAAAAGAAACATCTAAAGTTTGTAACTGTGGGAGAGAAGTTTCTTGATCACAAAAAAATAAACATTGGGGACATCTGTAAGTCTCATACAGTCCAAAAAAGTTTTTAACAAAAGACATCCATCTCTTTTCATCCATCTCTTTCTTTTAGTTATGAACCCACAGTCAGCATTCCTGGATAAAAGTAATCCATTACTAGGAAACTGTTTCTTCATAATGAATTACTCTCTTTATTGCCTTTCCAATGTGAGCAGAAAAAGAATGTCTTAATTTTCATTTCCCAAAGTACTTCTCCAGAATCACATTTTGTTGTAGGTGTCAGGCAGATCGTCTGTCAAAATGAATGAGTGGGAAATCTAGTGCCTTCCTTCTGCAAACAATAAGGTTGTGATGACATTTCAGATGCTCTCCTCAATACCTGATTTATGACATCTTCCTGAGCGGCTGCTCCTGGCCTATTTCCTAGCAAACATGCCCAATGACATGAGCAGAAATGAAGAGCTTTTCTTGTTCTGCATCGCTTTGGGCTTTGCATAGGCAGAATACAGAACTGACTCTGCTGTTCTATTCCTTTACATCCAGGAGTTGGAATACTGGGGACTAAAACTCACATAGTTGATGCAAAGACTCTTCAACACAAACATGATTTGTTGATTTGATTTGTTGCTGCAAAAATATGGAGCCCTGCTGCATCTTAACCAAGAATTAATCTGTTATTCTTTTAATGTGCAGCATAATTTTTGCCGTTTTTGCTGCAAGTCTTTTCTTCTTTTTCTGCAAGTCTTTTTTCTTCTATGATCCATGCTTCAATGGATCATAGAGCATATTATATTTATACACGTAGTGACAATTAATAAATAATAAAGTAGAATTGCTAACTTACTAGTTTTGATTCTAAGACATTAAGACAAGTTTAAATTGTGGCTTACCTATAAAATTCTACTAGGTGACTTATGTAACTTGTTGTCTTTAAATCTAAATTTGCAGTTTTAAAACAAGGTAAAATACCTGAAAGAAGGACACAGTTCTGCCACATTCGAAATTTGCTATCATGAATTTGATACACAGGTCACATTCAGCCATAAATTGTGATTTATTAAGCAAAATGATTACATTCATTCACTAAACCAGCAATAATCGACATTAATGAGTCTATCAATTTTTGCAGGAACTAAATTATTTTTAATGTACACTTCTAAGGAAACTCAGCTAAGTAATTTAATCCTGATAAAAGAAATTATTTTAATTATAGTTTCTATTTTTTTTTCTGGTGATTATTGACCAACATTGCTCAACTTTCTGAAGACAGAAAAATATCTCACAAATTGGAATTGTTTTTCTTCACTATTCATAGATGATGGTTTCTTCAGTGTGGATATATCACGTACATTCAGATAATTATAGAAACTCCTATCTTTTCTCTATTGATACAGTTTAAAAAGGGGCACACAAAACGATATGTATTCATACATATCCCCTTTAGTAAAAGCAGCTTCACTGAAATTTAGGCACTTAAGGTGTGCATGGGATCTTCTATATATATCTCTAAGAAATCACTATATTTTTGTTGCCAAACACTTTTCCAAACTAATGCTGGAGTCATTAAGCACTGTTCAAAGAAATCATAATTCCTGTTTTCTTTCATAGTCAGGGGATGGCAGAGGAAGCCAGATTGTCCATACCTGAGGGTGGCTTAAATGCTAAATATATGTATTTTGCCTTCAAATATGAATTAATATGAAGATGGAGGGTATCTCAAATGGTGGATGAATATGCATGGTATGAAAGCTTTGAGAGAAAAAGAGTTGAGTGCTCGCATGGTTCTTTGTGTTTCTTCAATCTTGAGTAATTTGTGTGCCCCTGTTAAGAAGGTAAGAAGGGAATATGGCAAGAAAGCCTGGGCATTGAGAACCTAGTTCAGCATTTGACCTTCATATTCTTTTATCCAGGCTGACTATGAAACTGGTCGCTGAGCTTTGTTATGCATTAGTATTTCATGGTAAGTGAAATAATAATAGAATAGAATAACAGAGTTGGAAGGGACCTTGGGGGTCTTCTAGTCCAATTCCTGCTTAGGCAGGAAACTCTACACTATTTCAGACAAATGGTTATCCAAACTCTTGTTAAAAACTGCCAGTGTTGGATCATTCACGACTTCTGGAGGCAAGTTGTTCCACTGATTAATTGCTTTAACTGTCAGGAAATTTCTCCTTAGTTCTAAGTTGCTTCTCTCCTTGATTAGTTTCCAGCCATTGCTTCTTGTCCTGCCCTCAGGTGCTTTGGAGAATAGCTTGACTCCCTGCTCTTTGTGGCAGCCCCTGAGATATTGGAACACTGCTATCATGTTACCCCTAGTCCTTCTTTTAACCAAACTACACATACCCAGTTCCAGCAACCATTTTTTGTATGTTTTAGCCTTGTCTAGTCCCTTAATCATCTTTATTGCTCTTCTCTGCACTCTTTCTAGAGTCTCAACATCTTTTTACATCGTGGTAATCAAAACTGGATGCAATATTCTAGGTGTGGCCTTATCAAGGCACTATAAAGTGATATTAACATAGGCATAATAACACAACACTCCTGGGAATACTAAATATTCCCTATGGGAATTTACCTTGTTTTAAAACTACATATTCCCTATATTTCATTTTTTTTTAAATTAGGGTGTAGTTAAAAATAAGTCTATTGAGCAACCGCATTCTCACGTGCTTAGATCTCCCTCTGCTCTTTCATTCCACACATAAGTTAGTTGCTTCAGAACAAACATGCCAGTTTCTCAATGGTGTGAGAACTAGTCTCCTGCAAAAGACAGAAAAACATACGTACATAAAGTGGAAGAAAGAGCATTAATGTGCTTGTTTCAAGCCACAAAGCTCAGATGAGAAGAAATAGGGCAGGTGTCTTTAAAAGTGTTTTCTCATACTCACAACTATTTTGCCTTCCTGAGCTCAAGGTATCCATGATACCATTTTTTTTTCTTTTACTTTAAAGACCTTTCTTGAACTGATCCATTCAAAGTATCTAATCAAATTTTACCCATCTCTCCTTCTTTGGAAACAAGAACGCAACCCTACTGAATAAAATAACCATATAAACTATTACTGCCATTTTGTTTCCCAACTATCGGGCTCTAGCCAGTATGCAGTCCTATTTCTTGCCTTTCCTTATATTACAAATTTCTTGGAAAATAACCTAAAAAGTCCAATTGCCTTTGGGGAAGCACCTCTGGAAGAACCATGACCTGGATTATTGAGACTCTCCATAGACGTTAAGATTTGAGTTACTACTAAGTGGTTTTATTGGTCATATGTCTTCCTTACTTTTTCTGTCCCCTTTTCATCAAAATCAAGGCAACCACAAAACTAGAATGCTAAGTCTGGATCATAGATGACAGAAAGAAATCATTGCTCCACTCAAGTTGTGAAATCAAATTATCTCACACTTACAAACAAACAGCCTAACACTGGATCAATTTGTTACCAAAGCAAGAACCAGATGGAATTGCCACTCCCACACTCTCTGAAAGAGTAACTTCTAGTCTTTATGTTGCATAGACTGTGTACCATATATGATACACAGCAATTGCTGGAATTATTTTATGGCAGCATCATGGATTTTGTTACAAAAAAATCTGTTTCTCAGAGTCTTAATGTTCTTGGAAATCTATTGTTTCAGTTCTTTGCCTAACTGTGGTGCAAATTGGAGCTGAGTTGAGGGGAGGAGTGAAAAGGCTGGCTAGCCACTGATAGGGAGGAAACAGATGAAAGGACATCCTCTCTAAAACTTTGCAGTGTCTAATAGTTGGGTGCAGGTGGTCCACAACTTACAATTATTTGTTTAACGACTGTTCAAAGTTACAAGAGCACTGAAAAAAACTGTTTTATGACCATTTTTCACATTTAGGACCATTGTAGCATCCCCATGGTCATATCAGAGGTGGTATTCAGCAGGTTCTGACTGGTTCTGGAGAACCAGTAGCGGAAATTTTGTGTAGTTCAGAGAACCGGCAAATACCACCCCTGACTGGCCTCGCCCCCATCTATTCTCTGCCTCCTGAGCCCCAGCTGATCGGCTGGGTCTTCTTTTCTTGCCCTGCATAGGAAAACGGAGCTGGAAAGCATGTTAGTGGGATGGGGATGGAATGAGATTTTGCAATAGCCTTCCCCTGCCACACCCACCAAACCACGCCCACAGAACCTATAGTAAAAAAATTTGAATCCCACCACTGGGTCATATGATCAAAACTCAGATATTGGTCAACTGGCTCATAAGTATGACAGTTGCAGTGTCCCAGGGCCACACAATCCCCTCTTGCGACCGTTTGACAAGCAAAATCAACAGGAAAGTCAAATTCACTTTGCCACTGTTACTAATTTTCACAACTGCAGTGATTCACTTAACAGCTGTGGCAGGAAAGGTCATACAATGAGGGGAGGGGAAACTCACTTTACAACTGTCTCGCTTAGCACTGAAAATTTTAGGGTCAACTGTGGGGTTGTAAGTTGAGGAGTACCAATAGTGAATGTTTTTGTCTGGTGAAATTCCTGCCTATGGTGAGCTGCAAGACATATCCCACTCTGATCAGCTCCTTGTGTTGCTTCTGGTTCCTTGTGCCTGACTTTGGCTAAAAGAAGTGTGACAGTTATTCCAGACAGGTTCTGACCAGTTCTGGAGAACTGGTAGTGGAAATTTTGGGTTGTTCGGAGAACTGGCAAATCCCACCTCTGACTGGAGATTTTACAGTATCCTTCCCTGCCATGCCCACCAAGCCATGCCCACAGAACCAGTAGTAAAATTACTTGAATCCCACCACTGAATTATTCGTATAGTGTGAGTGGACCTGGAGGACCAGTAATTAACTCCTCTGAGTTAACTGGATCAGGAGTCTCCAACCTTGGCAAATTTAAGACTTGTGGACTTCAACTCCCAGAATTCCTCAGCCAGGAACTCTAGGAGTTGAAGTCCACAAGTCTTGAAATTGCCAAAGTTGGAGACCCCTGAACAGGATCACTTAACTCAATTGTGGAGTTCTTAGAAGACATTCATTCATCCCCACAACCCTGTTAAAGCCACTGAGAAGTTTACAAACAAGTAAATGAATGTTTTCAAAAATCAAAATCATACTTTTCATTATCATACTCCTTTTTTCATTTCTAAGTTTCCTCAGCCAATGCCCTTAATAGCATTATTCAATTGCTCTTCTATATTAGGTATATCAGCTCAAGTGGAATAAAATATACATAGTCAGGTTGATGTCTAACATTTTTTTCACATTTGAAAGGAAGTGAAGCAAGAGATATTGGACTACGTGAAATATTTATTGTGACAGAACTCCTATCCAGATATGACACAGTGCCTTCAAATAATGGTGCACTAGTTCTTCCCACTGCAGAGGAGGGAGCAGATGGATTATAAGCCACAGTCTCCATCTTAATACCCGGACTTCTGCATGTGATTTGCATTCATGACATCTGTCCCTGAACAGAGGGATACATTATAAAGGTAAGGGAAACCAGGTGAAAAAGAGGTGTGGCCCTTGCAATGCCTGCATGGTTGGGCTGTAAATTTCTTTTATCCTGGATCAGAACAGGATAGAGATATAACTGCTGTCAGTTAAGAAAGGAAAAGTCAGACAAGGAAAATGAGTGCCAGCAATATATAAAAAATAAGTTAAATTAAATTAAATTTAAAAATGGCCCTCATCAGACAGGTGGTGCCCTCATATCTTCCCACCAAGCTGCCAGACAAAATCTTAATTATGCAATTATTAATTCATCATATTTTTTATACTTCTATTTGTCTTGTGAGATTCTCTCCCTGCCAGGGGTGGGATTCAATTCTTTTAACAACCGGTTCTGTGGACGTGGCTTAATTGGTGGGCATAGCTTGGTGGTCATGTGACTGGACGGGTGTGGCCAACTCAACATCATTCATATCATGGCACGCATTTCCTCACCTGGCCTCTCATAATTGTGGGGATGCTGCAACAGACGTAAGTGTGAAAAATGGTCATAAGTCACTTTTTTCAGTGCCATTGTAACTTTGAATGGTCACTCCACACAAGGAAAGTATCAGCAAAGGAGGGGAAAAAAATTCCAGAGAAGTTTCTGAGACAGGAAGTCTAGTCCTGCCAAGAATGTAATAAGGGTTAACGGAGAGGCAGTTTCTGTAAGCAATACCAGAATGTTTCCTTTCTGCCTTCCTTACAGGATTAGGCCAGTAATTTCTTCTAACAACCGGTTCTCTGAACTGCTTAGAATGTTAACAAGCGGTTCTAGCGAATAGTTGCGAACTGGTACAATCCCACCCCTCTCCCTGCCCCCTACTAATTCCTAACCATATATCTTACTTTGGTTTGTTTAAGGAGCAATCTATTGCCAAACATTAAGGCCTTATTCACCAAAGGTGCTTCACCCAGTCAACCCCTGAATCAGGGCTATCTTCTTCCTGGTGATTCTGGCATTATGCAATCATCTTAAGTCAAGAGCTGCCATTTAAGAGTTATAAAGACCAATTGCACACTTTCCCCAGCTTTGTCTGATATTTCATCAAACTTTCTTGACAACGCAATAGTTGCAGGATGACCACTTGGTCTGGATGCTATAGTATTTCTAAGGTATTGTTTTGTTCAAGACTTGATAGTGACCTCTGTAAGTGAGAGGCTCGTTGTTTCATCTGTTCTACTTCTCACAGGCTTAGTTTTTCCTCTTGGAAAACTGACTGGGCAGGGCTTGGAAACTGACTAGTATTTCCAACTGACTTGGTGTTGGAATCTGCACAACGTTGATGACCAGTGTAGGGTATTTTCATCCAAAGCCATTTTCAGAGTGTTGTGTGAAAACTAATTATCCTCTGCCCCATTGCTGACTAGTTTATACAGGACTCAAAATAACCTAACTACAAGAGTACTGAATATAAAACCTATATATATTAGCATCTAATCTACATTTAACATTTGGAATGCAGTTAGTAAAGATAATTGTTAGGAGCAGAGAAAATATTTGATCTTTTCATTAATTGTTGAGGTTTAGAAGAAAACCTTCCTTCTAAATCCTTCTTCAAAATCTCATTTGGGTGGTATAATGGAGGACAAATTTCTCCCCAGTGAGGAGGAGGACTTTTGTTTGGACTACAAAAGAAATAAAAGATAAGATTCCTATTTTATTTACTGTGTTTCTGGAAACTTCTGCCACTCTAAAGTGTGAATTTCCTAACCTGCTACCAAATAATGTGCTAATGCTATCTACATTAAAAAAAAAACCAAAACCTGCCAGCCAAAATACATAGATGGAAGGAAGTTTGCCTTAGTAGGTCACTAGTTCTTCAGCTTGCTCTACTTTTTCAGCTTTTCTTATTGAGAACTTAGAAGTAACTTTCAAAAGGAATTTATGTTTTATATGGTAATAATTCTGGGTACTGGAATTTTAATATGAGAAGATGATGGATTACTGATTTCGATTAGACTTTCTATTATTTTAAATTGCATGTGTTATATTATTCATCGGCCAAAAGGGTCTTTTAAAGGAAGTAAGATATGATTCAATATGGTCTATTTTTCTATGCCATTGAACTAAGATGCAATTTTATACCTCTGAGATCCTGGTGCCCATCGACAGCAGTAGGCCTGCTGACATGACTTGACTTAAAAAAATATTTTAAAGTACTCTTTCAGTTAAAAGAAACAGACACCAAAGTTCCTTTTTGAGTAGTATCTTCAATTCCAAGGTTTCTATAATTGCCCCAGGCATTGTTTGAAAATATAAATAGTGAGTAGGTTCAAGTCACTATAAAATCCCTCCTTCCCCTCCAGTGGTGGGATGCACAATTTTTTACTACCAGTTCTGTGGGCGTGGCTTGGTGGGCATGGAGTGGCAGGCATGGCTTGGTGGGCTTGTCAAGAGAAGGATACTGTAAAATATCTCTTCCCACCCCACTCCAGGGGAAGGTTACTGCAAAATCCCATTCCCTCTCCACTCCACTAACCTGCTTTCCAGCTCTGTTCTCCTGTGCAGGGTAACAAAAGAAGACCCAGCTGATTAGCTGGGACTCGGAAGGCAAAGAATAGATGGGGGCGAGGCCAGTCAGAGGTGGGATTTGCCAGTTCTCAAAACAACTCAAAATTTCCACTACCGGTTCTCCAGAACTAGTCAGAAGCTGCCAAATACCACCTCTGTTCCCCTCTCAGATACAGTTCACTGTAACATTGTTCCACAGTAGTCATTTAGTTTTGCCAGCAGTGTTTTAAAAAGCAAAACCAGGCTGTTGCAGACCATTTGGGGGTGTCTTTGCACAGTATTCTCTAATCCAGCAGTCTCCCACCAGTGGGCCATGGCAAAGCAATTAATCCAGGCTGCACAGAAACACAAGGCTGCGTGGCCCACATGGCCCATGGGAACCCTCCCACCCACTCACTCCTTACCCAGCAAGCTTGCCTGCTAAATTTCTATTTTTCCTTTTTCCGACCATCATATGTTCTGCGAGAGATTTAGATTAGCTAGGAAGCAGAAAATGGTTAGATTTCTTGCTTTCTAGCTAGTTTTAGATCTTCGGCTCTGCTTTTAAACACAGCTGAACCTCTCTTAGGACTGAAGTTTTGCTTGCAAGCAAATTCAGCGCAGACTCAAGGCAAGCAAATTTGAGAGACTGAGCTAGCCGATGGCAGATAGATAGATCACTGAATGATTCTGTGGGCAACTCAATCTGCCTGCTTTGCCTGATTTTTGGTAAAAGTTGTTCTTTTTAATAAAAAAAATCAATATTTATATCAATATTTATAATATTTACATACAAGCCATGCCCAGCTGGTCACATGACCACCAAGCCACACCCACAAATTAGGCTATGCCCACAGAACCGGTAAGTGGTCCCTGGGATCTAAAATTATGAGTTTGGTGGTCCCTGAGGTCCAAAAGGTTGGTGAGCCCTGCTCTAATCCACCTGTATTATTACTCCTTTGTATCTGCTGCTCAGGTGGATAAACATGCACACTAGTTAAAACAAGAATTAGGGTGGGCAAACCCTTTGCCAAGAATTGGACCATGGGCAGGGGTGGGATTCAAATTTTTAACAACCAGTTCTGTGGGCATGGCTTAGGTGGTGGACGTGGCTTGGTGGACATGGCTTGGTGGTCATGTTGTGTGGCCAACTCAATATCACTCACATCAAGGCATGCATCTCCTTGCCTGGCCTCTCATGATTGTGGGGATGTTGCAACAGTCATAAGTGTGAAAAATGGTCATAAGTCACTTTTTCCAGTGCCATTGTAACTTTGAATGGTCACTCCATACCAGCAAAGAGGGGAAAAAAACTCCAGAGAAGTTCCTGGGACAGGAAATCTAGTCCTGCCAAGAATGTAATAAGGGTTAAGGGAGAGGCAGTTTCTGTAAGCAACTCCAGAATGTTTCCTTCCTGCCTTCCTTACAGGATTAGGCCAGTAATTTCTTCTAACAACCGGTTCTCTGAACTGCTTAGAATGTTAACAACCTGTTCTAGCAAATAGGTGTGAACTGGTAGAATCCCACCCCTGACCATGGGGATTCCTTACCTTCCTACTGACAGAATTGCCATTTGTTTCCTCTGCCAGGAAGGCAGAGTCACCCTGTTGAAGATGAGCCATTGTTTCCTTGATATGCTATTTTCTCCTTGGCTGAGACGCTGAGGGAAGCAATCCCCTGTTCATTAATATTTCTTCTCACTCTGAGTCAAGATTTCTGTCAATCTTGTTAAAACAAGCCAATACACCGAAAAGCAGCTTGATGTGGTTAGGGATCTGCTGACACATTTTCTACCCTCAGCTTTCTGGGGTTTCTGAGGTCAAGAGGTTAGTTTTCCCATGAAGCAGTGGAAGTTTTGTGCACACCTCCAGCTGTGGTATTTTCCTCTTTATCCTGGAGAAAATACCCCCACCTGCTGTTAATACAAGATTAGAAAAGCACTGCACAAAAGGGGGACCAATATCTTTGACAGCTTCCCAGCTGTTACTTTCCTTTTTAAAAAAAAGTTTATGGATATGGATAAGATTTGGTGGTGGGGGACCGATATAAAAAAGTCCATACATGGACTATATTAATAAATAGCATCTATACTGCTGAGACCAATCCATTTTGTCACTGTGACATGTTTTTAAAAAGGCAAAAGGTGTAACTTAAAAGCTAAAATAATACATATATATCAGCTTTAATTTTAGACAAGGCTCTTCCTGCAAATTATCCTGTTTTTTTTTCTAAAAAAATTAGTCTTGATATTTTTCCACATAACTCAAAGCTTTCTGAGTAAATAAAAATTATTTCTGATTATCTGCCACCAAATTCAGCAGCCAGTCCATTGCATTTTGTAGTTGGTGGGAAGAAAATTCTGGAAATGGTATCAGAATGTACAGGAACTTTATAGGTGCTGTACAGGCTTCCAGCATCAGGGCAACTCCCTTTTTAGATACATTATGCTCCACATTTGAATCCTGAAACTGAATAATTTTGTGCTTAGGATCCAGCTAAGCTTCTTTTCAATCTCCTATTTGCTGTATGAGCATCACATGTCCAATACAAATCAATGTGGCATAAAGGTTAAGATAATGGATTGAGACTAGGTAGTTCCAGGTTTATGTCCTTTCTCAGCCAGAGAAACTATGGCTGACTTTGGGGAAGTCACTCTATCTCAACCTGAAAAGAATGGGAGACAGAACCTGTTATACTACCTTTAATTTCTGAAGAGACAATGAATGGCTGGATGAATGAATGAATGAATGAATGAAACAAGTTCCGGAGAAGATGATATTCAATGGAGTCTAAGAGGTTGGGCTTCATTTCCTATTTGTAACACCCAGGGAGATGGGAGGATGCCCCAGAGGTGGTATTCAGCAGGTTCTGACCAGTTCTGGAGAACCGGAGCAGAAATTTTGAGTAGTTTGGAGAACCAGCAAATACCACCTCTGACTGGCCCCGCCCCCATCTATTCTCTGCCTCCCGAGTCCCAGCTGATTGGCTGGTTCTTCTTTTGTTGCCCTGTATAGAAGAATGGGGCTGGAAAGCAGGTTAGTGGGGTGGGGAGGGAATGGGGATTTTGCAGTAACCTTCCCCCCAGGAGTGGGGTGGGAATGGAAATTTTACAGTATCCTTCCCCTGCCACGCCCACCAAGCCACACCCACAGAACCGGTAGTAAAAAAAAAATTAATCCCACCACTGGCCCATTCTGAATTTCAAAGTAGGGATAACATATCAGGAAGCCATTGGTTTTCTGCATAGTGTAACAAGTAAATGGCAATTGCTTTAACTTGGTTTACATTTTTTAAGCCCTTCATTTGTATCCCATAATCCCTCCCTTTAAATATTATAACACTTTAGGTCTCAACTTCCTGAAGTCTTACTTAGCATTGTTACAATATGCAAACATGCAGCTACACTTTGCAAGGCAATATTATCTGTCAGAGAAATATAAATTTTAACATACGTACTGTATATTCAAATGTTTTCCTTTAAGCAATTTATTAATCATTGTTTTTCAACAAGAACAAATTTAGTATGCATAAATACAAAGATGAAAAATAGTTCTTAACTAATAACAATCAGACAAATTTGCAAATCCATGTGCTGGCTGCTATGAAAATAATAGGAAATAACTATTTCTGACAAGCAACATTCATACTCTCAAATATAAACATAGATTTCATCTTTATATTTGTGCATATTTAACTTGGTTTAATAACATTATTCAACCCATGATCAGGTAAGAACTTTATTAGGACCAATCCAAATGAATCACAAAGTATATAAAGATTTCGAATTTTGTCAGGTAAAATAGAACAAGATAAAGATGGGGGAAAGAAATTTCCAAAATATCTTAACTAAAGCAAGAGACCCAGTACTCCAAATAAGAACAATAACAACAACAACAAGCCCAGGAATCCTAACCATATAAGGTAAGGATTGTAACAGCCATGATAAAGGACAGAGAGGTAGAATGTATTTATGAAAACCAACTACCAGTCAAAGACCTGATGAAAACTCCTGAATCGCACAGCAGATGGACAGACTAACCACAGTTTCAACTGGGAATCTATGAGCACTCTAGACCAAGCTAAATAAAAAAATGCTAGGGAAATCCTGAAGCTTAGCATGCAGACAAATAAGTCATCAATGGACGTAGAGATAATGTTTGCACACCATCAAAAAAAATAAACAGCTAAGAAGGAAACAAAAGATTAGAATATATCCTTCTCATCAACCCAGAGGTGGTATTCAGCCAGTTCTGACAGGCTCTACAGAACCAGTAGCGGAAATTTTGAGTAGTTTGGAAAAACGGTAAATACCACCTCTGGTTGACCCTGCCCCCATCTATTCGCTGCCTCCTGAGTCCCAGCTGATTGGAGTCCCAGCTGATCAGCTGGGTCTTCTTTTGTTGCCCTCACAGGAGTATGGAGCTGGAAAGCAGGTTAGTGGGGTGGGGAGGGAATGTGGATTTTACAGTATATCCTTCCCCTGGAGTGGAATGGAAATGGAGATTTTGCAGTATCCTTCCCCTGCCATTCCCATCAAGCCATGCCCACCAAGCCATGCCACACTCACCAAGCCACACCCACAGAACCTGTAATAATAATAAAAAAAATTGAATACTGTTAGATCTGGAGCATGGGCACAAAGAACGGAGACAAGGCATCGAATAGTGACTTCAACTCTTTATTAGTGACTTCAGAACAGAGCCAAATACTGGGGCGGCAGCAGCTCCTTTTATAGAGCTGGCTGCTGTCACAATAACAATGATTTGAGTTTGCCGCGCTGGGAGCATCCAATCAGTGGCGACCCGCTAGCAGCCAATCTGATCAGCCAGAAACGACCAATCACGAACCGCTGTTCGTGGGCCAATCAGAAATGCAGGATAACGAGCCTACTGTGGAAGCAAAACTATTAGGATTTTAAAATAACGCGTTTGCTTAGTTCGTAACACCCCTCCCCCCAGGTTCTGTTTGAGGGGTGGGGTGATGTATTCTCACAGGTAGGCAGGTCGTTTCACCTGTCTACCTGATCTACGTTGCTCCACCAATCCTTGCCCTGACTCTGGTCCCGGTGGGCTGCTTGCTGAGCTTGGAGGAGCAGATGGTCCAACCTCTCCGTTGGGTGACTCGGGGTTGTTATCTCTGCTGCCATTACAGCTGTCATCCGGGACCCTTGGATTTGCTGCTGTCGCAGTGCTGCTTTGTGGTGAGGCGATCGTCCGACTGGGCTCTCCTTCGGAAAGTGAATATCCCCAGGTTGGTTGTGCTGATTGTTGGTTTCCAAGTACTGGGTCATGTGCTAGTTCTTGTCCGGGCCCCTCGATTTCCCTTCCCCCCCAGGTTTGAGGTTCGGGGTTTGTGACGGGGGTAGGTGCCAGCCTGGAGCGCAGTTGGTCGATGTGGCACTTCCACATTTTCCCATCAGTAGTTTGTAAACGGTAGGAACGTGGACCCGTTAGTTGAGTTATGGTGGCAGGGACCCACAATGGGTCACCGGAAAAGTTTTTTGCAAACACTGGGTTACCTACCTTGAAAGTGCGATACCTGCTGCTGGATCCCAAAGGTTTTTCCAGTGTGTAGGCAGGGTGCAGGCGGTCAAGATGTGAGCGAAGTTTCCGGCCCATCAGGAATTCGGCCGGGCTTCTGTTTGGGGTGCTGTTTGGGGTAATATGTTGGAGGAGAAGCATCCTGGTCACCTTGTCGTCGAAGTCCCCTTGCTCCATCTTCTGTAAAGTTTTCTTTATGAATTGAACCATTCGCTCAGCCCTACCATTGGCTGCAGGGTGAGCTGGTGAGGTCAAGGCATGGCGTATCCCCCGATCTGCAAGATACTGTTCAAATGCCACAGCGGTGAATTGGGGGCCATTATCTGAAACCAGGACATCTGGCAACCCGTGCGTAACAAATAGTCTATTTAGTTTTTTAACGACGGCTTCTGTGGTGGTGCTCTTCATTTTGTGGACCTCCAGCCAGTTGGAGTAGGCATCCACTGTTATAAGAAACGTATGCCCCTTGGTAGGTCCCGCAAAATCAATGTGAATACAGGACCAGGGACCTCAGGGTGCTTCCCATTCAGTTGGCGGTGCTTTTGGTGGAGCTGAACGAGTTTCCTGACACTTGCTGCAAGTGGCCACCCAGGTTTCTATCTGCTTATCTATACCTGGCCACCAAGCATAGCCCCTCGCTAGTGCCTTCATTCGCACGATGCTTGGATGTTCATCGTGCAATCGTTTTAGAATTTTATGCTGTAGTCTCTCTGGGATGACAACTCTGTCTCCCCACAAGATGCATCCTTTTTGGGAGAAAAGTTCTGTCTGCCGGTTTTTGAAGGGCTTGAAGGTGTCGTTTGGTTCGTTGTCAGGCCAACCTCTTTCCACCCAGCTGAAGACTTGTGCCAAACAAGGATCCTTCCTTGTTTCTGCGGCGATGTCTTGTGCAGTCAGCGGTGGTGAAGGAAGAGTTTCAATTTGTAGCATAGTCATGGTTGGAGCTGGGTCATCTATAACTTCGGGAAGTGGAGAGCGGCTCAACGCGTCAGCGTGGGGAATGGCTTTTCCCGGGCAGTGTTGCAGTTGGTAATCATATGCAGCTAGAAACTCTGACCAATGTGTCATTCTTGGTGATAATATGTGAGGAGTGGGTTTATCTCCCGCTAAAATGCCCAGTATGGTTTGTGGTCGGTTATTATGGAGAAGGATCTTCCATATACATACTCATGGAATCGTTTGATCGCAGACACAATAGCGAGAGCCTCTTTATCAAGTTGGCTATAGTTTCTCTCAGTTTTAGATAGAGTTCTTGAAAAAAATGCAATAGGTGCCTCAGTACCGTTTGGTAGGACGTGGCTCAGGATGGCTCCCACTCCAAACGGTGAGGCATCATAGGTGACAGTTAAAGGCAAAGTCTCATTATATTGTATCAATACAGCATCTGAAGTTAACAGGTCTTTTACTTGCTGAAAGGCTCGCTCTTCACGATGTCCCCAGACTCAGGAAGCCTTCTTATCGAGGAGCCTATGCAGGGGTTCAGCAACAGTCGCCTTCTGGGGCAAGATGTTATAAAAGTTAATGAGTCCCAGGAAGGCTTGGAGATCTGTTTTATTCCTAGGTCTTGGGGCGTTTTTTATTGCAGTCAGTTTTTTCTCCATCGGGTGAATTCCCTGTTTGTCCAGAAGGTACCCAAGGAACTCAACCCACTCAGTACATAGTTGACATTTGTCTTTCTTGACCTTCAGGCCAGTGTCTTTAAATTTCTGGAGGACCATTCTGAGTCATTTTTCAAGTATGCTTCTAGTGGGGGCAGTTATTAAGACATCATCGAAGTATGGCACAACTCCTTTTATGCCTTGAAGCAATCTTTCCATCAGACTTTGGAAGATGCCAGGTGCTACACTCACTCTGAATTGGAATCTATTACACTTGAAGGCACCTCTGTGCGTGACTATAGTTTGGGCTTCTGCAGTCTCTGCATCTAAAGGCAGCTGCTGGTACGCCTGAGCTAGGTCCAATTTTGTGAATATTTTCCCACCTCCCAGGGAATGAAGAAGGTGCTGGACCACAGGTACGGGGTAAGCACTCTGTTGAAGCATGTGATTTAGGGTGGCCTGGTAATCCCCACAAATTCTCAAAGATCCGTCAGGTTTTATGGGGGTTACAATTGGGGTTTTCCATCGGGTGTGATCAATCGGTTCCAACACGTCCTGGGCTATTAATTTGTCCAATTGTTCATCAATCTTTGGCTTGAGTGCAAAGGGCACTCGACGAGGCTTAAGGCGAATGGGCGCAACATCAGGGCTGAGATTAAACGATATGGGGGATCCCTTGTACTTGCCTAGCTTCTCGGTGAAAATGTCCTGGAATTCCTGGACGAGGGCCGCTTCCCAGTCATCGCTTCCGGTTTGGTTAATGCTTGCTAGTTCAATTCCTAGCGGTGCAAACCACTGCAAACCCAGCAAGCTGGGCCGATCTCGATCGACGACGGTAAGTGGTAGAGTTGCGGTGTGGTCTTTGAAAGATACTTGGATATGGCTGGAACTGGCAACTGGGATTCTGTTTCCTTGGTAATCCTTTAATATGATTTTTTGAGTGCTGAGGTCCTGGCGACGGATGTCAGGGATCAGCTGTTTTAAGGTTTTCCAGGAGACCATCGATAGGGACGACCCGGAGTCGACTTCCATAACACATGGTCGATTCTCAATTGTGACCTTCACTCGGATTTTCCTTGCATCAAGGGATGAAGCGTGGCCGATGGTGATGGTTTGATGGGTCTCTTCCCATCTGGTTGAAGTGGCAGGTGGTTCCATTGGCAGTCCCGATGTAATGGTGGGGTGCCCGTTGTATGGCAGAAATTTTCTCTTCGGGTTGGGCTGGACCCTCACTTGCTTCTGCAGACCTTTGCGATGTTGCCCCTCTTTCCACAGGAACGGCAGAGTGCGTCTAGGAATTTGCAGTCTGATCGTGGATGATTTCCCCCGCATCCAGCGCATTGGTATGAAGGCTTACGATTTCACTAGTCTCGCTGGTCACATTCTGACCTGAGTCTGTTGACCTCTTCTTCTTCGCTTTCTGATGAAGATTCGAGGTTTTCATGATGGGTGGTAGTTGTGTGCCTTTTGGATAAAGGCGTAGTGTCACTGGCAAGTGGGCGGTGCAGTGTGTTCGCTCGGCGCATTCGAGCGGCTGACTTCCTGG
The DNA here is from genome assembly GCA_033807585.1 of Hydrophis major. Taxonomy (NCBI): domain Eukaryota; kingdom Metazoa; phylum Chordata; class Lepidosauria; order Squamata; family Elapidae; genus Hydrophis; species Hydrophis major. Next base: position 327,134,358 of record CM066328.1, on the reverse strand, counting down.
TTGCTTCTGCTGCAGTAGCATCAGCGATGACATCTGCGAGGCCGATGTCCCCTTTCACCATAATCTTGCTCTGGGTCCTAGGGTCTTTGAGGCCCAAAACAATTCAATCTCTCATGGCTTCCTCGAGGTTTGCGAAGCCACAGAGTCCTCCAAGGTTCCTGAGGTCAGCGATGAAGTCTCCAACACTCTCGCCTTTCTGTTGGCCCCTCTGGTAAAACTCGTGTCTCCTCATGAGTGTTGGCACTGCGGGTGCATAATGAGCCTGTAGGATTGGGGTGAGGTTGTCCCAGTCCATTGTCTTGACTTTTGCTGGTTTTGCAAGTGCCTTTGCCATTTTGAAAACAGCGGGCCCGCAATGGGTCAGGAATACAGCTCGTTTCTTGCCAGGCGTAGCATCTTTCAAATTGTTGGTCTCCAGGACCATCTGGAACTTGTCCATATACAAGTCCCAGTCTTCGTTAGCCGGGTCAAATTTGGGGATTTGTATGATGAATACTTCTGGAGAATATGAAAGCTTGCAGACTCCTTTGAATGACCTTGGCTGGTAACCATCTCAACAATATAGTTCTCCCTATTCTTTAGAAGGTCTCTACAATGTGTGTCCAAGCTGCTTTGCTCCACTTTGATGATTCAGACTTCCAAAGAACAAGTGTCCAATAAAAGACAAGTCATATGCATATTGCTTTCCAAAAACACTGCATGTGGGATTCGCATGTGCTAATTAACACTGTGGGAAAAGTGTTAAAAGTGTTCAAATGCAATAAGATTTTGACAAACACTTCAAAGCATTTGTAAAGTGTGGTGTACATTAAAACAAAAAACAAAAGGATGTACATATCTGTCTATTCCTTTACTTATAGACAAAATCAGAAAGATTAAATTTTTCTGCTTATATTGCTTAACAAGTGGGAAATGATCCACATATGTGTGACCTTGTTGATAAAATTGTTTAAAGATGGCAGAGGTGGTATTCAGCAGGTTATGACCAATTCTGGAGAACCACTAGCAGAAATTTTGAGAAGTTCAGAGAACCACCTCTGACTGGCTCCACCCCCATATATTCTCTGCCTCCTGAGTCCCAGCTGATCGGCTGGGTTTTCTTTGGTTGCCCTGCAGAGGAGAACGGAGCTGGAAAGCAAGTTAGTGGCGTGGGGAGGAAATGAGATTTAGCAGTAATCTTCCTCTGCCATGCCCATCAAGCCATGCCACGCCCACAGAACCGGTAGTAAAAAAAATTAAATCCCACCACTGAAAGATGCTATATATGTGGCCTCTGCACAGCTAAAATCCTAATAAACACCCATAATAATAATAATAAAAAGGGCACAAAAGATCAGCGGATGTTCTCTTCCCTCATTGGAGGATTTGTATAACGTGGGATGTAGAAGGAAGATAGAAAAGATTTTGAGAGACCCTTCACATCCAGGCCACTCGTTGTTTGAGATCCTACCATCAGGAAGATGATATAGAGTGCTGAAAACCAGGACAAGTAGATTTAAACATAGCTTTTACCCAAGTGCTGTGATCAGGCTAAATGCAGAGTTATGAAACTGATGGTCTAAACATATATATATCCTGGTTGTATAGTTTTTAACTATTATTTGTTTTAATTTGTTTTACATTGTTATTCGTATATGTCTTTTGGTGTTGTTCAGTTGTATGTTGTGAAAGAGCACCTTATTTCATTGTTCTCAGGTTCTGAGTACAATGACAATAAATTTATCTTATTTTATCTTATCTAATATTGGAAGGGGTGGAATTTATGTTAGATGCTAAAGGAAAAATCAGTTGCTATAGTACAGCAGAACCCCAAAAGGAAAGCTTTACTAAGATCAAGGAATCCGCTATCCTGTGACTACTTATTTTACTGGGTTGATGGAGTTGTTTTCATGGCTCATTTGCCCTTTTGGACATAATGCATTATGTATTTTCTTTAAAAAGTCATATAGGATACAGTATATGGGTAGTACTGCTATTGTATTGTGGTATTGTCAGGTCTTCTATCTTCAGCTTCTTTGTTTTGCTTCAATGCCATAAACCACAATGGTGTGGGGGGGGGGGACGAATTTGGGGAAGTTCAGGCTGGGAAACAGAAGACAAATGGATGGGTGTGGGAGAGGAACCAGAGGTTTCAAACTAGAATGAGTCAGCCATCAAGGACACCTGGCTTGGGAATGGAATGAGGAACTACATTGAGGAACATCTGCATCAAACCAGTTCCCAAAACATCAAAATGGGATGCTATTGGGCACTGTTGGTCAAGGAGGGAGGGCAGGGAAACAGAAAGAATGTAACCTTTTGTGTGGGAATAATTAGATCTAGTTCTACTTTTGCTGCAACCACTTAACTTTAATAAAAAGAATCTATCACTTCAATCAAATGGAGTCAAGGGTCTTTCTTTCCTAAGGATCTACGTTGGGGCAGGTCTGACAAATAAATACAATTTAATATAAATAAATAGTCTGCATTACATGCAAGATAGCATGGTATCTCAGACCTATTTGGATAGTCAATAAATATGAGTCTCCTTTTGCTCTCCCTCTTACTCCAATCTCCACTTCAGCCACCACCACCCCATCCTTAAGAACTTCTATCAAAAGAATGAAGGACATAAACGGCAAAGCCTCATTCCCTGAAGTGCTGCGATTTCCAGGTTTTACCAATCTAATAACACTCATTGGCTGACCACTCAATAATCAAAGAGCTTATCACATGACCCATCTCCGTTTAGCTTTATCCAATATGAAAAGATAGATACCAACAATGTTGTACAATTTTAAAATGGCATAAGGTTTTCACTTTAGCCAAGGTAGATACATTGCTTCAGCATCTGTAGTTCTTTTTGGAAGTTCCAAGGGTAGTGCTTAGTCTCTCTGGTTATGCCCCTTGGGTGGTGGTCAATGGAAGATCTAAGCCATATGCTACTATGGTACTTTTTCTATAAGGATGCCAGACAAATCCTCATTTATCCGATCTTGAATAAATTTCCAAGCAGGCAATGGGATTTCTATTGACTGTTACTTTTTTGGACAAAGTATCAAAATTATCCTCCCAAGTTGCCCAGTTTTATGCAACCGTGTGTACAATACTTTGCACTGTTAACTGTTTGGATACTTGTTGATTCACCACTTTCTGTAATACTGTTTCTAATTTTATTGTACATGTTCTTATTTATCCTTAGATCTTATTATGTTCATTGTTTTTTCTGGTTTTTATCTAGAGAGGTGTGTAACAATTCTATTATTGGATATTTTACTGTATCTGGTTTTATGGCTGTAGTAAACAATTTGATTTCATCTGATCTGATTTGATTACAACAATGTTGAATCCTCAGCAGACCGAAAAAGTGCCTCATATCTCTAAATTGCCTTTAACATCCCCCCCACAAAATGAAGGCACCTGTTTGTATTCAGCAGTTCAAATCAATTAAAACATTGAATATTGTTTTATGACTTCTGAATTTCACAAATAAAGCCACACATTTAAACCTATTTTTTTCTGGTTCAACAAATACCCTTTTCAAAGAAAAGAAAATTTGTGAAGATAAACAAGTTCAAAAAAGACAAGAAGTAACTATAAACTGATGTTTTTCTATAGAATTTATAGACACTAGAAAACACACACATTCCTGCTACCTGTTCAGGACCTGTAATTGTATTACTTTATATACAACCCAAAGTCACTATCAAATATTAATAACTACATTTAGAGCCAATATATGGAACTAGAATTGGTGCTTTCTGAAAAAAGAAATTATTGAATTACTGATTATTGAATGTCATCCATTTAGACCTGTTTCAACATTAGCTAAAATAATTGAACTCTCTGCAATGAATTTAAAGCAAGTTAATGTGTAGTAAGTTCAGGCATGGCAGGTAAGATATAGGTTTATACGGGCAAAGGTTTTATATATATATATATATAAATATTTGTTATAGTGCATTTCTATAGGAAGTTGAGGACAATTTATTATTAGAGTATGCTCCCAGATGCTTAAATCTACTACAGCCTTTAAAAAAAATGCTGTGCACCAGCCTTTAGGATCATAGCTGAAGGTACTTATTCTGTTGCCTTCACAAGAACTAAAAACCAAAAGATACAGGAAGAATCTTTTATTAAGACATAAGAAATTCCTGGGCTGCAATTAATCCCCTCTATATATTATTCAGTACATTTGAAAAACAACCAGGGAGATACAAATGAAATGCTTCCTTTCTCATTTTGCCATGTGCTCCTGGCTTGTTGGATTGGATAATATGAGGATTGTCTTGCAAGGAAATGAATGGAATGGCATTTCTTTCTTTTTCAACTAAGGCAAATCATCCAAACAGGAGCAAACTACAGATGAAAAGACAGACTGTAAGATCCAGGACATTTCACTTCACTAAAAGTCATCCCACACCACAATATGTTACAAAAGCAGAGAGAATGGGTTTCTATTACGACTGGATATGATGCAGTCTATGTTTAGAATAGCCATCATCAACAACGAGAAATAAAACAACAAAAACCTTACTTTCTCACCCTTTTCTACTTGTACTTTGAGTTTTCTCATAATTTTTTGGTGTAGCTTGAAGGAGGTTTCTTTCTTGTATTCAGAGACTAATCTTCTTAGTCTAGTTAAAAATGTGTTTTCTGGACCCAAATACCATTCTGATGTTGACATGGCAAAGACTGAAGTAGCTAAAATTGTAGAACCTTACAATTTTGAAATGCAAACATTTGCTTTGAATAGGAGCAATACTGGTTTTCCAAACATTTTGGCACATTTAATATACTGCCTAATATGACCCATTATGGGCAAAATATATTAACCATGATATATGTACAAGGAACCTCTGATTCTATTGTTCATCTCTAAGTCTACATCAAGCTTTTGTGGTCTTCTTTCTTGAATTTATAAGTTCACAAAGACATTAGTTCTTTGATTAATATGTAGTCTGGCCCATACAATGCATGGTATGTTGTCATACACTGGAATAAAGTGCATAAAGACTGGAAGACCATCAAAACAACCCAATGCACAGACTTTCTCATGCTCTACATGATGGTCTTGCCTGGCATCTTTTATCTGATCCCATATTTTAGTCCCCAGTTTGGGCCTTTATGGGGATATTGTCATCAATAGTTTGAATTGATATCATCTATGATTTTTGTTTGTGAGACATAAATGTCAGAACTCACATGATGCTCTAGCGCATATTGTACTGTCAGTCATAAATCTGTTGATTATCACAGCATTCATACACTGTTACATAGTCAGCCCTAACAACAAAATAGAAACTAGATGTCAATAAACTGATATAGTATAGTTTTGCATTGCAAGGGTAGCACTTAACTTATATTCACAAAAGATAAGTCCTATTGAATAAGGCCTACTTTTGAATCATTTATATTTTTGATCAATTTTCCTTATCAAGCAAGACACTAACCCTGTACAAGAATTATTTAAATAATGTAATTCCGTACATGTGTAGAGATACATTTGCATTGAATATTTCATATACCCATCTATTCTATCATATCTATCTATCTATCTATCTATCTATCTATCTATCTATCTATCTATCTATCTATCAATCTATCTATCCATACATCTATCTATACATACATACATATCTACACATGTCTGTCTGTCTATCTATACATACATATGTCTGTCTGTCTATACATGTCTGTCTGTCTGTCTATCTATCTATCTACGTATCTATCTATCATCTATCACAAATGTCTGTCAGAATGCAATCTTTGCCCATAGAAATGTAGATGCAGAGATTCATGACTAGAAACCCTGTCTTTGCAACTCGGATAGAAACTTCCTGTCTTGACCAAGTCCCTAAATGTTAGCAAAAGGGCTTCACAATCTGTGCAAAGTTGAAGCTTGGAGCGACTTGATGGCTTTTCATTGAGCATATGGATGCGGAAATTAAACAATACTTGAATCAGACCATCAACAGTTCCTGAATCCATCACTTCTTGGGATTAATTTACAGTAGTTTTGGAAAATGCCATGCTGATTTACTTAAAGGCTTAACTTCAAATATACATTTAACAGCTGTGAAGCTCCTATTTGTTTTGCAGTTTCTTTCTTTCAGTACTTGCACAACCTCTCCCTGCATCAAGCAGCAGATTACAAATTTGAATTTTAAACACACAGACACTGAACATGTACATGGCCATGTACAGTACATATATATATATATATATATATATATATATATATATATATATATATATATATATATATATATATATATATATATATATATAAACACACACACACACACATAACCAATCAGGATAAAGAAAAAACCATTCTGGCACACAAGTAGGCTGCCCCAAATTTAAAACTGAAACAGCTGTGATAGTCTGACTCACAGACGAACACAATACAGAAGCCTGATGATGGCAGATGAGATTCTGCCAAAACATTGCTACAACTTTAAAAGCACAACTACAATGATGTGGGAAAATACCCAAACAAAGCTTAAGAAATACCCACAAAAACTTAACAAAATATATATATAACTTATATATATATAACAAAATATATATATAAAACATATATATATATATATATATATAAAAAACTTAAGAATAGATAGATAGATAGATAGATAGATAGATAGATAGATAGATAGATAGATAGATAGATAGATATTGATTCAACTTCAATGGCACTAAAACCCTAGCCACTGTAGAAAACCCCAGCCACAGAATTATCAAATGTTGCTACAACTTTAAAAGCACAACTATAATGACATGGGAAAATACCCGAACAAAGCTGAATACCATACATGTAAGTACCTGCGAAAACTTAAGAAAACCAATATATGTATGCATGTATGTATGTATGTATGTATGTGCAGGTCTTGGCGTGTTTGGGTCTTTTCCTGTGTAAGATTGAGAGTATCTTGGTGACATTTCGACATCACCAGCCTGAAGATGGCAAGGGACCTCATCGAAACATCACCAAGATACTCTCAATCTTACACAGGAAAAGATCCGAACATGCCAAGACCTGCATATATATATATATATGTGTGTGTGTGTGTGTGTGTGTATACTTGTAATCTAGTAATACCCACCTCCTCAGAGGTTGTCTAGAGGAGTGCAGTGGCTCATGTGGTTAGGATGCTGGGCTGATGATTGGCAAGCCCATGTTTGAAACCCAAGTTAAGCGTGATGGAATGAGCTACTATGACTTGCTTCAGCTCCTCTTAACTCAACAGTTTGAAAGTGGGTGACCACAAGTAGGGCAATTTAAAGGGACATGAAAGGAGCCCCCAACTGGCCATACCTGGCCAACAGTGAAGTCACTGACTAATCCTCTCAGCCCAGAAGTGCTTCGGTGCTCCCTACGTGAATGTAGTAGTATTAAGGACTGCCACATTTTGCAGCAAAATGGGGCCGACCAGCCCTTTAAGGAAGTCAAAAATGTTTATTATATGCCTGCATCAAGCAGATAAACTCATGGTCAGTACTTGTTAACTCATAGGGACAATTCCATGGTGCAGTATTAGTTAATATCATGTGGTTGTGTGCTATAGTAACTCCCTTTGAGATGGAATTAATTTCACATATTTATTTTGGAATGCTATTTGATTTTGCAGATGTTTGAGTTCTTTTGATTTCCATATCAGTGGTTTAACTAGGAATTGTTGAAGCTGCAATTCTGCAGCTACTACCAAAGAGCAGAAAGATTAAAACCTCTAGTCTTATGAAACTTGATATAGCTATCCCATTGATTTCTTGATGTTATCCACTACTTATTTACCAATGAATTTTACTAATAGCTATATTAACAATTGTAGTACCTGCCTTGTTTTGACTGATCCTAATCCTGTTAGCTTTCAAGAATGCTTTAGATACCTGCACGCACTGGGGCAAGGATGTTAGGTAGGCTTATCCTGGAAAGCAGAAAATTTTTGGATATGTATCCATTCCACTATTGTTGCTTAGGGTTTCTTTTTTTTTTTTTTTTGTTATTTTATTTTATTTATTTTATTTTATTATTGTATGCTGCCTAGAACTGCATTTTTGGGCAGTTACTTAAATATTATAGCACTTAGACTTTTATACTGCTTTACTGTGCTTTACAGTCCTCCCTAAGCAGTTTACAGAGTCAGCCTATTCGCCCCTAACAATCTGGGTCCTCATTTTATCCACCTTGGAAAAATGGAAGGCTGAGTTTACCTTGAGCCTGGTGAGATTTGAACTGCCAAAATGCAGTCAGCTGGCAGTCAGCAGAAGTAGCCTGCAGTACTGTACTCTAACCACTGCACCACCACAGCTCATAAATAAATAAAGAATTGAGGTTGAGTTATATTAAGCAGGAAGAAGATCATTTACAAGGCAGAGCTTTCTTCCCATTCTTGTTTTTGGTTTGTCATGGTTCTTAATGCTATATTTGTAGGGGACCAAGCAAGTTTCTAAAGGGGCTGTTCAGACTTACGATCATCTGACATCACTGTCAAACCTCATTCTTTATGCTAATTTCCAAAGAAATAAGTTTTGAAAATGATCACATTTATCATTAATATCTTCCATCTAATAGTGGTAAAGAGATAAATGAGGCTCAAAAGCAGGGGTGGGATTCTACTGGTTCTGACCAGTTCTATAGAACTGGTTGTTATGATTCTGCAAAGTTCAGAGAACCAGCAAATCGCACCACTGTCCTGAGAGCAAAGCTGAACCTTCCTTAGGACTGAAGCTCCTATTATTCAGTGCAGACTCAGGCAGCAGACTGCAGAAAGGTAGATCTGTGAGTGACTGTGATTCTGCAGGCAACTCAATCTGCCTGCCTACTTTGCCTCGTTTTGGGTAAAAGTTGCTCTTTTTTTAATTAAAAAATGCAATATTTACAGAAATATTTACAATATTTACATACAAGCCATGCCCAGCCAATTACATGACCACCAAACCACACCCACAAATTAGGGCATGCCCACAGAATCGGTTAAGAAATTTGAATCCCACCCTTGCTCAAAAGGGGGACACGAGCAAAAATATATAGATTGGGAACATCTGGTCTTGGTGACAAAACCATCTATATGATGCTCAGAGATAAAAGACAACTGTGATAAATAAATAATCTAGTGTTACCAGCTCCCAGAATATATTCTATCATGAAAACAACTGCTGCTTAATAAAGAGGCTGCATTAGCACAGCTAATAGCAAATACTGTTTTTGCACAATATGCTAAGGATCACTTAGTATTAACCACAGGTGAGGTATTTATCTATTAGAAACATTGCCAGATTAGAGCTAACTTCAGTTGGCTGCAGTTTTGCCAGCTCTTCTCCTCTTCAGCTGGTCCCTCAACCCCCATTCTGTTGGCTGACCAACTACTTTTTTAAAGAAACAAAAATGGACTACCCGAGGTCACAGGTATTACAAGCATAATGAGGCAAGGCTCTTCCCTTCTTATCCTTTTTATTGCTCTTGGGAGAATACTGAAAACCAACTGGATTCTACAGGCATTTTATAGAGGTTCAGATACCAGGCCTTTTCATCTTTCAGGTGCCTCTGCCTCTGGCTGTAACGAACAGATTGCAGGTGGGTAAGCTTTACTAGGTCTGTAATGTTCTTGTGCTGTGAAAAAGAACAGAAGCTTTGGGAGAGTAGAATTGGCAGCTTCCAGAAGAATGGATATCTTCTCATTAGTTGAATTGCTGCTCTTTCTCATGTAGATTTCCTCATTTTCTGTCTGGCAGAAAATTGGCAGCTGCCTGTTAAGTGACAAGGAAAATCAAAGAAGTGTAAAGCATGATAGCTGGTACAAACAGTTGCTCTAAATGAAAGTTCACCCACTGATGGACTAAGAGCAGATTGCCTCTCCATTTTCCATGTCCCAATCAAGTTCCCCATTCTTCTAGTGACCCTCCCCCTGAGGCCTACATTTAAAGATTGGCCTACATTCATAGATAATAGATAATAGAGTAATAAAGTCAATACTCTTAGTCACTTGACAGTGAGATGGGCAGCATAGAGACTTAATAAATAAATATTTTTTTAAAAAAACTTACCCAAGGCATGTGTATTAGCATTCCATCGCTATTCATTTTGCTCCACATACTTTTGTTCCGACCCTACAAATTAAAATTAATCATGAATAAGTGTCCTAGTTCTTTTTTTTTTTTAACAGAGAGGTTGGTGCTTACTAACCAGAGTAGCTGTGTTCCCTCACTACCTTCAGAGATGCACAAGAGAAAGCTTACCTAACATTGGGGACTTATTGTTAATGAGCCATATCCATACTCCCCATGCTGCTGTGTGGATGGAGAATTGCTGCCTTTGGAGTAAGGGACAGTTGCTAAACTAACATATTGTCTTTCTTTCTCAGTGACATACATGACTATCTGTCTAAATGACTATGCAAATAGCTCAGTTTTCCTGACTTACCTGTTTGGGGCATGCTTCAATGACGTCCATTTGCATCAGTGGAGTTAGGATTCCAGTTGGATGTATGTGTTTGGAGTTTTGAAGAAATCACCTGAAAAAAATCCTGAGGAGACAAGTATTAGCAATATGTATTTCTTAACTTTTGTATAAAGGTTTTTTTGTATGTGTGCAGTTTTTATTTATGCACTTTTTAATGCGATCGACTTGAGGCTAAAGTAGTATTTAATGTTCATATGAGATTGGAGTTTCCTGGTTAAGACTTTGATGTCTCTGATGGTGGTCCATGATTGGTTGGCAATTTATGGCCAAGCTATATATTTGTCCTCAACTGTCAAAATATTTGTAAACCTGCCTTTGATTGGGAACCATTTAAGACAGGAAGTTTGTAAAGTTTAGCCAAATCTCATTTCCACCCTCTTTCAGATCTTTGTACTAAACATAAGGTGAGCAGCTGGGCATATGAGAAAAGGTGTGTGTGTAGATATCAATGTTTCCATCCATACCATGTACCTTTATTAGTCATTGTTCCACAGCAAAACTACGGTATAGAATTCCTCCAATATCATACTGCTTCACTAATATATTCCCATCCTAGTCACTTTTGGATTCTTGTGCTGTTCCAAAATAACAGGACATCTGCTGCCCCAATAGTAATGCCTCACAGATGTCTGGAATTTAGAGCAGTTGTATAGATTCACACAGAGTTTATGGGGGATGATGAGATTGTTCTTTTGCACACATGGTTAAATAGAATGTGTTCCTGTCTAAGCCTTGGTTGAAATACAATACAATTATAATGCAATATATGGTAGTTCTGCTTTTTAGCCTCTTGTGGTTTAGGTTCTTTGTTTTAGGTCATGAGATGTTTCAAAGGAAATCTCCACAGCCTGTGTGGGCTAAACTAAATGCAACCTCCAGCCATTTCTTTTAGCACAACAGTATGTGATAAATAACCTGATTTTACTGCTTGGTTGGAACTGGGAATTGTCAAGCATCTGACAAGCCACAACGCATGCCTGGGGAGTTGTGTTCGGTTTGGCTGGTTGTGGTTATGCAAGGCTGATTTAATATATTTCTGTTTTTTTGGGAAGTAGAGTAATACAATTTTAAAAAACCATCTTTTAGTATGTAGATATATTTACCTCACAAGCAAAGCTGAAAGATATATTTTCCCTGGAAATGAGATCATGCATACGTATGGACACATTCCATAATTTTCCCTAACACATTAATTTACGCACACTTTTTGTTTCTGTACATTGTTGTATACACTAATCCAGTCCTTCATAGCCTGGGTATTCAGACAGCAATGGAGAGAGCTTGTGAGGATGGACAATGCATTTGATTTATTTCCTCAAACAAAATAACAGCATGAAAAACTGGGGACAAGATGGAATCTAATGCAAATGACAAGACAATATAAAAGCCACAAGGAAATATAATAATTCAAATCTTGTTCCTACTGAATCTACATATATATTCTCTATTATGCAAATTGACGTTAACAGAATTTAATAAACGATTGAATGCAAACATTCTTTATGCTCAGCAGTTACCTCCATACCTTAAGTATCTGTCTTATGGACAAAGAGAAAATATGAACTATCAATAGAAGAGAATATCTGTAACTCAGAGTTGAACTGTGGGGTACTTGGTGATCCCTGAGCTTGGTGGTTTTCTTGCAGATGTTTCATTCAGTACACTGAAGATATTACCTAGTTTAAAAATGAAATGTCTGCAAGAAAAGCAACAAACTCAGAGAGCACCAAGAACCCCAGAGCATGACCTGTAGGATTGGTTCTTTGATTAGGGAGAGATGCCTGGGATGGTCAATGCTATATCTATATGTAGATTTAGATTTAAAAAATCCTTGGGCCAAATGCATTTTTTAGATTCTGTCTTCTATTATAATAAACTTCAGGACTGTCTCAATTCCAATGGTAATGCTTCCACAAATAGACTCTATCTTCAAATAAACAGATTTTTGTATATATGTTAGACATATCCATGACAGAACCTGGGTAAAATGGAGTGTGTGGGAAGAAACAGTCCTGAGCTTAAACCAGTTCAAACTCTGCACATGAAAGTGAATTTGAATTTGACTCAGAAAGCAACTAGCAATCTGTATGGCTGTGTCAACACTGGGATGACTCTGAGTGGTGTTATTCATCAATTATGCCACCGCTTTCTGAGTCAGCTACAATTTCTGTGTCATTTTCCAGGGCCACTTTATGAAGAACACATTGCAATAATCCAACCTTGATGGTGTCTCTCCTCCACAAAAGGTCACAACTGATTTACTAGCTCTGTCAGATAACAGGCTACCTTGCCATTGATTTTACATGATTGTCTATGTCAAAAGTAGAGCCAAGGAGGATTATTAGTCAATGAATTTGTGCCTGAACAGCAAATGCAGCCTCGTCAAAGATAGATTACCAAATGAAATGTTCAAGTGTAGAGAATCAAAATAACTTTCTCTTGTCTGAATTCAACATCCTTGTATTCTCCTCCTACCTTTATTCAGAGTCTAAAGGCATCTGGGGGGTTTTAAAATGTCTAGCCTTCACAGCATTCTTCTTTACTGAAGGTCAGAACTATGTATTTTAACTTTCTTGCCTATACGATCTAAGCTTATTTGCTTATTGGCTAAGATGGAGAACAGTACTCCATCATCTATGTTGAAATAAAAAATGGTTTTTTACAGACCAGTTTCAATAAGTGGAATTGGGGTGGATAGTGAGGAAACATTGTAATATCCTGCTACTCAGCAGCTATTGTAAATACCGCAAGCTAACCTTGGTTGCTTAATATTTGTATTAGATAAGATCCTTTAAATAATATGAGACATACTGTTATTAATAGAAGCTATCCTATAATTTGGGGGGTGGGGGAAAACCACCTTGATTCAGGATTACAAGTGACAGATTTTGCACTGCACAAAATCTGCCTTCAAATATCACGTTAATCTATCATTTGCTTTTCCATCATTTATTAAATAAATCACAATGGCTGAATTCAACAATAAACAAGTTCACAATCACTGAATTCACCTGATACGTTACAGCCAAAACCAAATAAATCACATTAAGACTTAGCATGAGGTATTAATCCAGCAATAAACCACTTTCTGCAACCTGAGTCAGAATCACTGAGAGAAGACACAGCTTCTGGGATGTCTGCAAGTATCTTTTTAGTCTTTATTCCTGTGGAGTTCCAGAATTAAAATAAGCACAAAACCTCAGACAGAAGGACATCATGACTCTAGATACATTCCGCAAGTTTAAAAAACATGGACCTAATCCTCCATCAGCATTATAGATGAAGCATTACTCCTTACTTTTGTTAAAATGGAAAATGATTAAAATGTAGTGGTAATGTAAATATCTTCATATAAAGAGAAAGTAGTATGGTACAGAGCATAATTACTGGGATCTTCAAAAGTGTTGCAAATAGGAATTCTCTATGTTCCCAAGTTGAGCCATCTGGCAATCAACTGCTCTGTAAGAATGTGACTGTAGTATATTAGGTACTTGAAACATATCAGGTACAGATTATAAAACTACGATCATGAATAATCTAATATAGCATTCAAAGAAACTATAGCTGTGCTGTAAATATAGCAAGTCTCAGTCTTACCTCTAGCTAAAGATTCTTTTGTAACAGCAGAGGAATGGCAGGAGTTAATTATAATAATGATGATGAATTGTATTATTATAAGCCCCATAAACTGAAAAGTAGCCTAAAATATGAGATATGACTTCTTCCTATATGTTCTCACTGTCAGCTTTGTTATACTACTATATAAATTACTAACATATCCTAACACATTACAAGCCACTGAAATGAGAATCACTTTATAAGGGCAATTTCTGCATTAATATATCTGAGAAGCCCCCTTGACTGCAAAAGGGTTCCTTCTAAATCAGCATACGTAATGCTTTACAACTTCTTCATTTGTGAAAATACCATGCATTCATATGAAATTCATTGAATTATAATTCAAGAGGGAAAAAACCCACTTGTACTATCTCTAGCTTGCATTATGCCAACTTTAGCTTATACTCCACCCCCTTTTTTCCCCGAAAAGATACAACATAACATAATTTTGTATTCTGTGTTATGTAAACACTTATACTCTAAGCGTAAAAATGGAAATACATATGAGAGATTTGTGATCAGGATTTTCTGCTCCTGAAAACATTGAAAGTCTTTGGTGGAGACTTCTAGGAGACACAGTCCTGACACATCTAGAGAATGCCAGATTGGAAAAGGTACAGGAAATCAAAACTTGTCACTTATTTCATCCAGACTGAATTTGATTAAAGAGTTATGGGGAAAAAAAACTGTACTGAGAACATTGTGAAGCTAAATGTAAAAGCAAATCCAAAATTATTTGCCCAAGACCAATCCTAAATTTTCCAGACAGATCATCATCTTCACCAAACATCACAATAAACTGCATTATTTTTTATCTTTTCTATCATGACATGCCTATAGACAAATGCCTTTAAGTTCTGATCAGTTTCTTCTATGAATCTTCTTGCTAGTAATCACTAGAAACTTCAACCACTAATTAGAATATATCATTAAACCATCTTTATTAAACCTTTTGTGGGAATCTATCCCCACATTACTTTCTTCTAAATACCATAGTAGTATATTATACTATTTATTTTACATAAATACCATAGTAGTAAACTATATATAATAGCATGCAACATAATAGTGTACTATTATACTATAATATAGTATAATAATAGAATAAGTATAATAGTGTAATATAGAATAATAGTATTTTTGGCATTAATATTTACAGCATTGTATTGCCCAACGAAAACAAATTTTCTGG
This sequence comes from Hydrophis major, assembly GCA_033807585.1. NCBI lineage: Eukaryota > Metazoa > Chordata > Lepidosauria > Squamata > Elapidae > Hydrophis > Hydrophis major. The sequence continues at coordinate 327,119,104 of CM066328.1, read as the reverse complement.
GGTCGATGCATTGTTTACTTTTTGAAACAGCTTTAACATCATTGGGAAAAATGGAATTGACATAGACATTGGGAGGTATTTTTATTCATACAAATGAATGAAATATATTCGTGGAAAATCTAGACACTTCAGTTTTGAATTGGGAGCTTTAAAACTAATGATTTGTTTGAATCACTTTCAACTTTGTAGTATTCCACATCTTTTACCCATTTAATAGGAAATGAAACTTGAGGTTGTTCAAGCTCTCTGAAGGGAAATGGTATCTTAAGTAAAATAAATAATCAAAGATACACAGGTATTTCTTTTTCCACTGTAAACTTAGGATCACCACTTATTTTTAGAGTTCATAGTTTAGTATAAAGAACTTGGAGAATAAGAAACAGTAGCTGTCGATTTACACCAGAAACTCTCATTTTGTTGTGCTTACTCTTTGATAAATACAAATTAGTTCCATATATTATCTAAGGATAAAATTCATTACTATTTTGTAAAACAAACAAACAAAACCTAAAATTACAAATACTTTTCTGCTTCATATGAAAGTATCCCAAGAAAGACTTTTAAAACAAAACCAAAGCTAAAATTTCAAAGATGTCTTATATTCATGCTAAAATGAAAAGCTTTGAAACAATGAATGAATTTTATGTAAAAGAAAAGTTTTGGGTCCAGAGAAAGATTTAGGATTCAATTCTAAAATATACTAAATTCCTTTTGAATTGCTCTTTCTTTCTTTCTTTCTTTCTTTCTTTCTTTCTTTCTTTCTTTCTTTCTAAAGGGGAACAGCTTTACAAAGGAAAAGTGGGAAGGGGAAGGTTTAAACCTTTTTGTTTTCAGTATTCTTGGTTAGCAGCTCTCAATTGTTTACAACAGCATAAAGAAAAAAACAGGATTTGTATATAGTCTATATATCATGTGATTTATTTTTGGCTTAAACTAAGCAGTGAACAAACAACATTATTATAAATGCCATATTTATCTAATGTAGTTCATTCTTGGAAGTTCAAGTACAAATCTATCCAGGCAGTTGTGGTTCACACATACTGTTGAATCATAGCTTGTTTCGATAATGTTTCCCTAAAAAGGTAAAGTGTTTGATACACATTAAGCTATAAGTCATGATTTAAAAGCCACAATGCCTTGCTTTTACAACTTGTTAAGCCCAAAAGCAAGCCAACTGCATTATGATTTAACATAAGCTATGATTCAAGTGAAGGTATTTAATATCAAGTATGTATTTTGTAGCTATTGCTTCTTAAAATGTAAATTATTTGTAGTGGTTATCCTGAGAATAAAAGGTGGATAAAGATTCGGAAGGGCATTCTACACAAAAGCTCAATGCAATTAAATCAAATGCCTTACCCACCTTCAGTATGCACAGCAGATACATATGTCCAGTTGTAACGTTTGACAATGTCAAGCATGGCTCTAGCTTGCAGAATGTCAGATGGAACCACCCTCAAGAAATATTTGTATAGAGTTTTGTCACTCAGATCAATACTGGTTGCAGAATAAGCAATCTGAGGAATATCAAAAAGTTGAAGCAGATTTTGCACTTGGATGGCTACAGAACTGGAACCTGGACCAATGACACCAGCAATGGGTTTTTTAGCCCTGATCTGGTGGTGATATAAAGGATCTGGTAGGCAACGACCCAGGGCATCTTTTTCATCTCGGATAGAGATCAAAGAATCCCTTATGAATTCAATACTCTGTTCCAAGGCTACTGAAGAATGCCAGCAGGAATCTCGAATTTCACTGCCAAGAGTGATGTTGGGCAGCAGGAATGGGTCTGCGTTTATCTTATCCAAAGTGTGAAACATGGCCTCAACTCTCTGGATGCCATATTGCTCTCGGATCTCACCACACTTCCTTTCTGGCACCTTCTCAGCTGGGGGTTGGTGATGGACTGAAAAGAGGGCTCCTATAATGACATCCCCATCCATTCTGGCTACTGATCTTTGGGAGGTAGCTGCTGAAACCAAAATCTTTCTCCCAGTATTCTTGGGGAGAAAGTCCATCTCCAAGAGGATAGCAGGAAAAAAGACAAGCAGGACCCCTATCATCTTATTGCAGGAGACCATCCAGATCCAAGTGACCAATTTCATGGGATCTTCCTGTCTACACATGGTTAAAAGCATAAAGAAGACCACACTCTTTCTTCATTCTTAAGAATCTCCAAGCAAAAGTTCAAAGGGGCAACAGAAGTCACTGTAGGCATAAATTGTAGCCTGTTGACACTAGAAGAAAGAACAGAACATAATCATCAGCTAAAAGTATGGCACAGCCAAACACTGTAAAGGTCATTTCCTTTATAAGTATCCCTCTCCACCTGCCTAGATGATTAGTAGACACCACAATCAATTGGCTGCCAATAGCAAATTGTCCTTAAATACAATTTCCAAAACATAAAATATCTATCTATCTATCTATCTATCTATCTATCTATCTATCATCTATTTATCTATCTACCTATCCATCATAGATGAAGTTAACAGAAAATTCATTTCACATAATATTCTAATTGTGATCCATTCATTTGCAGTTATTTACATGACCAGTTGAATTCATTCATACTTGACAATCTGCATGTATATCATTGATAATATATTTTATGTACTAGGTGAAGTGGCTTTTACCTGTATGCTGATCTTTGAGCAGGATTGAGGAAACCTTATAAGTTATCAAACTTCCATAGGTTGTGTAATTAAAAAAAAAAAAAAAAGTTGTTTACTCAAGGATCAGAAAGCTACACCCGTTCCAAACATCACCAAAAAGAAAAAGGGGAAATCAACTCAGAAAGTCATTTAAAGGTCAAGCTCGAATTGTTAAACAACCAAACAAGGTACCAGCCTTTTGTGGCAAAATTATTAATCTTTGGAATTTTGAAAGAAAAATCTGTAGTTCTGTATGAGCTACAACTATGCAAGCCGTGGGAAAAACATATTAGTTTCTAAGGCAACCGCAGACAAAGTCCTGATGTGCTTTTCTGGCATCTCTTGGTTTTCATGCAGACTTTGGGTTGGAGAGGTGGGAAGTCAGGCGGCTAGAGTTTAAGTAGTTTAATGCGATTTAAAAGGCGATCGGCCGGTATTCGAGATAATTGCTAATAGGAAAGAGATGTTTCGCTGAGCTCGCCTGTTTGGGCTTCCTGTTGCATGGGCTAGGCTACTTATGATTTCAGGACCCTGGACAGTGATTTCCGCAAACCCCAATCCTAAGGAGTTCCTCCGGTCTTGGAAATGGAGATTCAAGGGCGATGCGAAGCATTTTGTGCCCGAAACTTCTTGCTTTCGCTGCTTTTTTATCTTTGTACCTATCAAATTCGCTCCGACAAACACACGCACGCACGCACCTCTCACTAGCACCATCCCTCCTCCCGCCAATGCCTGACAACAGAATGAAATACATACAGAGAATTCCAGTTGCAGCAGCTCCTGCTTCCCATTCTTCTCGGAATGGCTTTTTGAATGCCTACAGAATTAAGCAGCGGCGGTAGGTTTTTCTATCGCAAGGCAGATTTCAAATTGCACCGTACTCTCTTCACACCCCCTCCCTCTTTCTTCTCCCTGAAGGACAGGAAGCCCAAAACACCACGAAGGAGAGGGGGAATGAAAGAGGTGGAAGAAAGATGCTCCGAGGAAGGGAATCAAGTCTCATTTTTCCCTGCGCAAACGCACGCTGAATACAGCCGGGGGTCTCAAATTGGTCGGAAAATCCACCCTATCACTCATCCATCGGCATGTCTTGGGCTGGGCTCTTTTGGCTACGATCTTAAGCTCGCTCTGATTAAACTTAAGACAGACCTACCTTCACCCGAATCCAGGACGCAATTCGTTCCTTCCTTGGTCAGAACATTTATTGCCAATTATTCTCTTTGCCAGAAGCTGGCAGAGGCAGATGGAAGGAGATGGGCTGTACGCGACTGCCCTCTTTCTTCAACGTGGTTTTACCGCATGAAGCAAGAAGAGGGGGCGGCGGAAGCTCAGGTCATCCAAGGCTTTTTGGGTATACAGAGGTTGCCTATCCTTCCCACCGCCCTTCCCCGGATTCCCCCACTTTCCTCCAGCTCTTTTCTGATCATCAGTTCCTATATTGTATATGTGTGTCTCAAGGGGGAAAGAGTTTGGCTTTTGAAGTACCAGCAGTTCATTGCTTCCCTATCAAATAAACAAGCACCAGTATATGAAGAGGAAAATAAAGAGGGGAGAGAAGAATTGGATTCAGAAGTGTACATACAGATCTGCTTTTCTTTTTACTCTTGTAGTTTTATTTGCAATTGAAAATTTAGTTTTTCTAATACTGGAAGTAAATACTACTCAGAGGAAGAGAGATGGGGAAAAGGAGAAGGGGAGGGAGAAAGGGAGAGAGAAGGAGGGAGAGAGGGAGAGGGACTGAGGGAGAGAGCAAGAGAGACCCTGTTGAAATTTTCAAACATTTGAATGAATGAAAATGGCATCCAAATAAATAGAAGGTGGATTCTTTAAAAATCAGTCTGATACCTGTATGTTGGGAGTGTGTCTGGTTAAAATAACACCAAGTTGAAAGATACAATGGAAGAGTTTGCTATGCTGATAACTGTAGCAGTTTTGGACCCTAGTGTTTTCAGTTTATTATAAGGAAATTGGAGTTAAAGTGGCATCTTGCTGGAAAGAGCAGACCCAGTCAAGGTGTCCTACTTCAAAAGAAGCAGACATATTTTATGAGGTGTAGAACTATGGCACTGTACTGATTTACAGTGGGTTATCTCCCAGGGTTTTCTTTTAACCTTTGTGATCTTCTTATAATTACCTTCTTATAATAGGGATACATCTATTAGAATCCTCATTTAAAATAAATAGAAAATGCACGTATTTATGTTTGTGTGTGTGTATGTGTTTGTGTGTTTGTGAGTGTGAGTGTGTACATGTATTTGTGTGTGTATTTGCTGAGAAAAAAAAGAATTGGTTCTTTCCTTGCCTAAAAGGCACCCATGGAGATGTGCATTTCATAGAAGACCTTTAAACAACTGAACCCAATTACGAAGTAGTCCACCATAAAAAAGGAAAAATAGAAAGGAAAAAACAAACAAACCCAAAAATAATAATATTGATTAAGAGCAAAAAAGAACAAAAAGAAAAGAAGAAATTCCTTCAGGTTCTTCACACCTTAATCCAGTTGAGAAGTCTCAATAATCAAAAAAGAAAAACAGAGTGGTCCAAAAACATGGATAGAAAGAGCAAAGAAATCCCAATAAAAATAAGGAGAAAAAAAAGAAAAATAAAGAAAAAACTCTGAGGCTTTCCCTTTAAAATAAAAAGCAAAAATAAGAATATTACTAGAATTGAAATTTACAAAAAAGCTGGTGAGTAGGGATATCACAAATATATATATATATATATATATATATATATATATATATATATATATATATATATATATATATATATATATATATATGAGCACACTGCACTTTATATTTATCCAAGGCTCTTATTATGACTCTCTTCTCCAGCAGCTTCAAAGCCAAGCCTCAAGTGTTGAAATATTGATAAGAGACCCGGAAAACACCTGTAATAATATTTTGCTGTGCTCTCCCTCTCTCTTATCACATTGAAATGACCTTGAAACTGTCTTCTTACAGTTCTCTCCAATTCAAATAAAATATTTTCAAGCCTCTAGTTGGCAGTGTTGCAAAGTTTCTTAATGCTCTTCCCCCCCACCAGCCAGAAAAGAGGAATAATTTATACAAAAGAAAAAAAGAAAATAGCCAAAGGGAGCCTCTATCCTAAAAGAAAATTTAAATAAAAGCATGTTGAAGTTTATATGGCAAGGTAAAAAAGCGAGAATAAAGCTAAAGCTTTTGTAAGACGCTAGAATTAGAGGAGGTTTTGGCCTGCCTAATTGGGAATTGTATTATCAAGCTGCAATTTTGGGGGAAGAATTTTGGATAAGGGATTGATCTAGAGAAATGGCAAAAATTGTGGTTTCAAAATTATAAAATGACAATGTCAACAGCATATAAAGAAAACTTGTATAAGATGTTTTACAGGTGGCACTTTCCCCCGACAAGAATAGCAAGAATGTTTAAGAACAAATCTGAAAAATGCTGGAAATGTCATCAGATACCTGGCTCGTATTACCATATGTGGTGGACTTGTGAGGACGCTAGAAAATATTGGACTAAAATTCGCATGTGGTTGGAAAAAATGACAAAGAAACACATAGACTTGAAACCAGAGATCTTCTTATTGGGAATTTTACCTGATACATGTAGTAAAGATTTGAAATACCTGATTGTAAATGTATTAACAGCGGCTAGGATTGTATTTGCTAAAAATTGGAAGAATGAGAAAATACCATTACAGGAAGAAATTATTAAGAAAATATTGGAATGTGCTGAGATGAGTAGATTGACATTTGAAATTAGAGAGCAAGAGGAGAAACAATTTTATGAAATTTGGGATCTTTTTTATCAATGGCTAGATGATAAAATATGATAATAGAATATTTAGAATGCTAGATAGTAAGGAATATCTTTATTTTGTTTTACTTGCCTTTGTTATTTGACATTATATTTATAAAGGGTTTTTTAGTATTGATTTGGTATGATTATATGATTTGTTACAGAATAAGCTGGTTAAAGTATTGTTATCTCATAAAGCATGAATGATTAAAAGTATAGTCAAAAATTTCCTTTTTTTAGTGATATTAGGATATATAAGTTTGGATTGACAATATGAGTTGTTATGTAACATAATTGTAATTGAGACTACAAAATGAATGCACAAAACTGATGAACCAACCGACACACTGGATGTACATATGAGAGTTGATGTTTTAATGTTTTGTTTGTCTTGTTTGTTTGTAGAAAATTAATAAAATTCTTTTCAAAAAAAACAACAACAACAACCGAACCTACCATGTTTAAAATAAGCATCATTGTTCATATTAAATAATAGGAGCCAAATTGGCTAAAATACCCACATAACATTTGATGCTTGGAAGACTTACCAACTGTCTATTTTACATCTTCATTTCAATCACTCTGTTCACCTAACATGTCCCTCTGGGTAACTGGTTCCAAAACCTGTTCACTACCAAGGGAACAGCCTACACATGAGCATCACAAATTCTACTGCAGAAAAGGGAGGAATCATATATGATGTGAAACCCATCCAAAATCACATTAGATCATGAAGTTAGTCAGGAAACTGTTTCAAAACCAGTCATTGATTAACCAAGGGGTTAGATGGCATCTAGCCATTGATTTTAATTAATTATGCATTCATTCATTCATTCATAAAATTTATATCCTTCATTTTACTGTTTAACAACCTCAGAGTGTGGATCCATTTGAACTACTTTTTTTAAAATCCCCAGTTAAAAGAATTACAAAGAAAACAGTGAATAATTCAATGAAATGTTTGTCTTGAAAATTCTCAATTTTATATAGTTGTTTCTACAATGTGTTTTTAATCTTGATTATTAACCCATATGGATTTTTTAAAAGCCAAATTACAAACCTGAGGAGTCTCATACCACCCAATTGATTGAAGTAGGATATAAGCTCCATCAATAAATAAAACATTGCTCTCTATATGTGTGTATATAAAATAGTAAGTAATACAGGTAATTTTGATTTAATAATCTTTGCAGTTACAACTGATGGAAAAGTAATGTCATGACCAATTCTCACATTTACAACCTTCACGAGCCTATAAAGTAAAGGAAAACTGAAGTAGGATCATAATCATATTCTCACTTTCATTTAGCAAAACCTTTTTTGCTCACTAATCAAGTTCCCAGTCACAATTGTAGTCTCTAAACAAGGACTTCCTGTACCATTAAAATGGAAACAGGTTGCATTATTCCTTCAAGAATTGGATGGATAGAGAGCTACATAGTAACACAGCACAGGGATCTGTGCACTCAAACTAAGAATACCTTTCTTTTGGGTCACACAAAATTCATTGCTAGCAGATATGGCACCCTCTAGAGGGCTTTTTGTACCAGATTTTCAGTTAATCAAGTATGTAATGGAGCTGATGCTTCACCATATATTTAAGACTGTAAGACTTTTGAGGTTTTTCTATAAGTAGTATAAGTATTTGGCATAATCTATTTGTGGTAGGTTTCCCTCTTTCAGCAATCTAACTGAAGAAGTTGCACTACCTCCATCTTCCAGTCAATATAGCAGTTTGCAATAATCTGAACCTGAAGTTTTCAAATGCATGAATTTTAGGGGATCACTTATTTTATCCAGGAATTACCACAACTGATGTGGTTCTATAAGTTCTAGAAAAAGGCTGAAAAACTATCTCTGTGCCAATAAAATTGTCAGCTTTGGAAGCCATGTTGAGATCAGAGGCTTCCATGCTGCCACATTTGAGCCTGGAAAAGTGAGAGGGGAGAATTTCTTGGAGTATATCTGGGTAGACAAAATAACATTCTTTTTCTGATTCAAGGTCAGGTTGTTTTGCACATAAGTGAGAGGAAGTCTTAACCTGGGGCAGATGGTGATTGGGCCATGTGATGTGAGGATGGATGCAGGGGATAGATTTGTAGTTTTTACTTATTGTAAGGAAGCCTGGAACTTCCAGATTCGAGATTCCCTAGTTGTGCCAGTTACTATCCAAATAAAAAGGAACCTTTGAGAAGATGTCTGTCTCGGAGTTATTGGGTGGAATGGAGGGTTGCTGGAATGCTGACATTATCCTGAATCTCCCATTTCTCTCCCATTTCTCTTCTCAAAGGTTCCTTTTTATTTGGATAGTAATTGGCACAACTAAGTAATACTGAATCTGAAAGTTCCGGGCTTCCTTACAATAAGTAAAAGCTGACAAAAACTCTAGAAAGAATGCAGAGAAGAACAACTAAGATGCTTAGGGGACTGAAGATTAAAACATGTAAAGAACAGTTGCTGGAATTGGGTATGTCTAACCTGATGCAAAGAAGGACTAGGGGTGATATGATAGCAGTATTCCAATATCTCAGCAGCTGCCACAAAAAAGAGGGAGCCCAGCTATTCTCCAAAGCACCTGAGATCAGGGCAAGAAGCAATGGGTGGAAACTAATCAAGGAGAGAAGCAACTTAGAACTAAGGAGAAATTTCCTGACAATTAGAATACTTAATCAGTGGAACAACTTGCCTCCAGAAGTTGTAAATGCTCCAACACTGGAAGTTTTTAAGAAGAGATTGGATAATCACTTGTCTGAAATGGTGTAGAGTTTCCTGCCTGAGCAAGGAAACTCTAAGGTCCCTTCCACTTCTATTATTCTATTCTATTTTAATAAATAAATAATAATACCAATCAATGCTTTGGAACATCTTTGGAACACTTTGGAGTATTTGTTGATATGCACTATCTCATCCAAATCAGATAATTTCCCTAAATTCTGAATAAGAGAACTAACTGCCTGTCCACAGCTTATATGTTATCAAGTTGGTAATAAACTATTATGAAATGATTGTTACATTATCTATCATTATTACTGACCCTTTTTTAGTATACCACCACATCCAGCCACTTATCCAGGACCTGCATAAGTTCTTCTGGTTCCATGATACAGAGAAATGTAATTGAAGATCATCATCACCTTGATCAAACTTTATTCCAAATTTCTTGATCATTGTTCCCACAGTCATAAAGTCTCAGACTGTCTGAAAGATATGGGGCAAAAAGGAATCTTGTGGAATGCCATAATTTAACTGCCAAATTACAAATGTGAGGAGTCATATATCACCCAGTTGATTGCAGTAGGATGTAAGCTCCATAAATAAATATAAATAAATAAAACATTTCACATCCATCCATCCGTCCGTCCGTCCATCCATCCATCCATCCATCCATCTGTCGAATGATAATCTCATTGCTATCCTCAAAAAGCAGTTTTGTAGGTAGGAAATCACTATATTACAGTTCCCATAGCTCAATCCAGAGTCAGTCCAAAAAAAATAGCATGGTCAGGAACATCAAAGAGCCATGGTGATGCAGTGATTAGAATGCAGTACTGACTGCTGACTGCTGGCTGCCTTCAATTTGTCAGTTCAAATCTCACCAGGCTCAAGGTTGACTCAGCCTTCCATCCTTCTGAGATAGGTAAAATGAGGAGCCAGATTGTTGGAGGTAATAGGCTGACTCTGTAAACCACTTAGAGAGGGCTGTAAAAGCACTGTGAAATGATATAGAAGTGTAAGTGCTATTGCTATCAAAACCAAGGTAAATCCACTTGCATTCCAACTTCTTGCCCTGTAAAGACCCCATAATCACATTTGTTTTGACCTAGAATGAGTCCAAATCAATCTTTATTTTTTCCCCAGGATCGTAATGCAACTGTGTGGCCATCAGCCTTTTCAGCAACTTCCCTGGAAAGGAAATGTTAGCAAATGGATAATAATTATTTTGAGAATTTATTTATTTGTTTTTATTTTTATTTTTTTAATTATTAATTTATTATTTTTAAGTATTATTTTAAGAATTTAAAGATTTTACATCCCAAGTGCTTGCATCTAAACTATTGTTATAAATTTGTAAATATTATCTGTATTAAAACAAGTTATTCCACCATTCCCCTGCTAGTCAATATTTTTTTTCTTTAAAAAAAAATAAATTTATTTATTCAAAGTTTTGAAAGTTTAAAAAAAGAGAAATGCGTTCTCACATTTTACAGTGATATCATAGCAGTGTATATGACCTTTAGTAACAGTTAGATTTGTTTACCATAGATATATCTGTAGCTAATTTATTAGTTCCTTACTTACTATACTACTGTTAAGATACAATACTTATTTATCCACATGACTTTACATATGTACACCTAAGTCATATATCATATTCTTCTTTGAGATTTCTTTAGTCATTTCCACAAACATCTTCAATAATTTTTCATGTAAACTGTGGAAGTTGAGGAAGAACCATGTATAATTTTTCTGTACTTTATTGACAAAGTGCAACAAAATGAATAAGATTGCTTAAAAAAACTGCCACTTTCAGAAGTCCTAACAACCTAAAGCTGTTAAGAAGCATGAATACATAGCATAATATTACACAAATTTTTGTATATGTTGAGCATTTCTGATCTTCTAGTATAAGCTGGAAAGATGTATGCACATACACACACATGAACATTTTTCTGAGATGAAAAGAATAAAATATAAGCATGATCGCTTAGTTTTTGATAGGCATGAATTTTAAATCAACACAAGATTACTAATGTTTTTTCAAGCAATTTTATGTATCCCTTGCAGAGCGATTACATTCACATAATGAAATCCACATATCTTTCTTAACGTAAGTAAAGCCTTCAGACTTTTTCAGAAAATCAGTAAAGAACAAGTTTTCATCTGGGTTCAGGCATGCATGAAATATAATAATGCATGGTTACAACCATTTGACTCACTGCAAATTTTCAACACTTTCTACGGAGTCAGACTTCCCCACCCAATCCATACTTCGTGTTATATGCATGTGATCTTGTGCATATATGTGTATATATGTTTTCATATGCATGCATATATTTCAAGCATTCCAGAGGCAGAACAAAACTAGATAAATAAGCGAGCAGAAATGCTTTTGGGAGAAAGGAAAAAAAATACTATTCTTAAGAGCAAAAAAAATAATAAAGGTTAAAAATAGAGTAAACTTCCACCCCAGTGTTGCCCCTGAATATATTATAAGGAGCCTCGGAAGCACAGTGGTTAGAGTGCAGTACTGCAAGCTACTCCTACTGCAATTTAGCAGATCGAATCCCACCAGGCTCAAGGTTGACTCAGCTTTCCATCCTTCCGAGGAGGGTAAAATGAGGGCCCAAATTGTTGGGGGCATTATGCTGACTCTGTAAACCACCTAGAGAGGGCTGTAAAGCACTATAAAGTGGTATATAAGTCTAAGTGCTATTGCTATAAATTGGTTTACCATTTGAGCTTTGTTTTATATATCCTGGCAATATTTCTAAGTTAAGAAATCACCCAGGCTCCTGACCTTTAAATTCTGATAGTCTGAAAACTTGATGGAGTAGGAAATTTGGCAAAAGACCTGGACTATTGAGAGGAATTAATACAGGTGGTCCTCGACATACAACAGTTCATTTAGTGACTGTTCAACATTATGACAACACTGGGAAAAAGTGACTTATGACAGATTTTCACACAATCTTTCCAGCATCCCATTTTTGATCATGTGATCAAAATTCAGGTGCTTGGCAAATTGCTTCATACTTATGACTGTTGCGGTGTCTCAAGGTCATGTGATCTCCTTTTGTGACCTTCTAACAAGCAAAATCAATGGGGAAGATAGATTCACTTGACAACTGATCAACTGCAGTGATTCACTTAACAACTGAGGCAAGAAAGGTCATAAAATGGGGCAAAATTCACTTACCAAACATCTCACTTAGCAACAGAAATGTTGGGCTCTATTATGGTCGTAAGTCAAGAACTACCTGTACATAATTTTGGCTGTACTTGCTGTTGTGCCGGGGTGTGTGGTCGTCTAGCAATAGTGGGGAGCTTTTACAATGCTTGTGTTGAGTGTAAGAATGGATTCTGTTGCTGACCATGAAGTTTTTGTTTTAAACTGATTGTGGATGTTTTGAAGAGGTGACAATGATACACCGAAATTGGTTAATAATTTTGGCTGTGGTATATATTTAGTTTTGGATTGTTTTCAGTGTTTTTAAGTGTTTTATTATTTTAGAGTTGTAAGCTGTCCAGAGTCATTTGATTGAGATGGGAAGCCATAGAAAAAACAAAACAAAACAAGAGATGGGATGGGATGGGATGGGATGACATAAGATAAGGTAAGATAAGATAATAAATAATTAGGACTACTACGCTGTCAATGTGGCTTGTCAATCAGAAAGGTCAGCAGTTCAGCAGTTCGCATCCTTAGCACCGCATAATAGAGTGATCTCTCATTACTTGTCCCAACTTCTGCCAACCTAGCAGTTCAAAAGCATGTAAAAATGTAAGTTCGACATTTAGTCTTGCCGGCCACATGACCACAGACATCTTCGGACAGCGCTGGCTCTTTGGTTTTGTAATGGAGATGATCATCGCCTCCTAGAGCTGGAAATTACTAGCACGTATGTGTAAGGGAAACTTTTACCTTTACCTGTATGTCAGAGAGATATCATCTTCTCTTGTTCTCAATCCATTCTGTATCCAAACCAATGTGCTATTCATGCAGTAGGTTCTTTATTATTAAACAAAAAAGTCCTTCACAACACCTATAGGCGCATTTCTTCACTGAAGAGCCCTGATCTCATTCTGGGGCTGGGGTTGCCTGTGCACGAATGCTGAACCATAGGAGGTGGCTACTCTACAGCTTTACAACTTAGAAAACTCTCCCAGGGAGATTTGCCTGAGGCCTGTTCTATTATTTCTCAGTTGCATTAAAGTTTTGCGTAGGCTTTTGAATTCTTTGATACTTATGTTATTACATTTTTAAAAAACATATTAATTGCTACAATTTAACTTCTTAGTTTACATTGTGGTGCTTTGTTTTCAGCTCTTTTACCTAATATTTCTGCCACTGTTGCTTCATTATGTGTTAATCTTATTTCTCTGTCTCCCTCTGTATACCAGGGCATTTTAACGTGTTGCCTTGAAAAGAGATGTGATTGCATGGCTGAATTCCAAGATGAAAGTGGTAGTGAGCTATGTGAACAGCCCCAGATACAAATGCATATTCCTCAGAAATGTCTGTTAATATATTGGCTCTAATTTAAGCCCTCATTTCATTATAGCTCTTGGAGTACCTTTTCTAACAGATAAAATGATAATTAGACCTTGATATTAAATTAACCACCAGTATCTGTTTTTTCTTTTAAATTATGCTTCTCATTCACAGCTTTATTTGATTGATTGATTCTATTTGTATCCATCTTTTCATTAATAAGGAGGTTTAGCATTTGTTTCCAATTGTGAAAAGTTAACTACCAAATATGCCAGTTTTTTAAAATCTCAGTGTAATAGATGAAACAAAATAGGACCTCGAACAGATATGGTAATATATTTAATAATAATAATAATAATAATAATAATAATAATAATAATAATAATAATAATAATATAGTAATATATAGTAATAGTAATAGGTCAAAATTGGGAGCGTCCTATCAAATTCTGTACCTGTCAACAGTGGTGTCCCCCAAGGCAGTGTTCTGGGACCAACTCTTTTCATACTCTACATAAATGACCTCTATGATCATATCAAGAGCAACTGTGTTCTCTTCGCTGATGATGTAAAGCTATTCAACACCACAGACAATACTGCTGCCCTTCAAAAAGACCTTGACTATGTATTAGAATGGTCAAACAAATGGCAACTTCAAATCTCAACAAATAAATGCTCTGTGCTACATATTGGCAAAAAAAACCCCAGAAAATAAAATACAGGCTGAATAGTCAAGACCTTGTTGATGATCCAAACTCTGCCAAGGATCTTGGAATACTCATCTCAAATCGAAGTGCTAGAGCCCACTGTAACTACATAGCAAAAAGGCGTTAAGAGTTGTTAACCTAATCTTACATAGCTTTTTCTCTAGTAATATTACACTAATAATTAGAGCATACAAAACATTTGCTAGACCAATACTCGAATACAGCTCATCAGTCTGGAACCCACACTACGTATCTGATATTAGTTGAGAAAGTCCAGAAATATTTCTCAAGAAGAGTTCTCCACTCCTCTACTCGTTGTAGAATACCTTATGCCACCAGACTTGAAATTCTAGACCTAGAAAACCTACAATTATGCCACCTTTGGTCCAATCTAAGTATAGTATATAAAATCATACATTGCAATGTCCTACCTGTCAATGAATACTTCAGCTTCAACCATAACAACACTAGAGCAAACAATAGATACAAACTCAAGGTTAATCGCACCAAACTTGATTGCAGGAAATACGACTTCAGGAACAGAGTGGTCAATGTCTGGAATACTCCACCTGACTCTGTGGTTTTTTTCCCCAAACCCCAAAAACTTTAACCTTAGACTGTCTACTATTGACCTCACCCCTTTCCTAAGAGGTCTGTAGGGGGCGTGCATAAGTGCACCAATGTGCCTACCATCCCTGTCCTATTGTTTCTTTTATTTTTTTATTTTTCTTATATGTATCCATGTATTCATAACTATGTTTTACTTGTACCTATTATCTTGTAAGCAACTGACAAATAAAAATAAATAGATAGATAGATAGATAGATAGATAGATAGATAGATAGATAGATAGATAGATATGAAAAATGGGATTAATTCTGACTCTGATTTTGAATACTGTATTCTTACTTTCATGTAAGAATTTTACCATATAATTATTTCTGGGTTTAAAAGTGTAAAAAATATAAGTCTTCCCAATAGGTCAGATGAGTCACTATTCATTTCTTTACACACCCATCATCATATGCTTCCTTTCTTGGGTAACAAATATTCAAGTAACTCAAGTGGTACACAAATATCATCCTCATCCTATTTTGGGTTGGATTGAGAGTGATTGGCCCAATACACAGTCAGTCTCCATGCCTAAGGTGGGACTAGAATTTACAGTCTCCTGGTTTCTAGGCCAGCACCTTAACTACCACAGAAAACTGTCTTTTATTCTTTAAAATTAACATGACCCTTCAATTCCATTCAACCACAATGCTAATCCTAACCCTATAACCGACCTTTGAATCTAGTCTTTGTGCTGCAATATGCAAATTCAATATGCAAATGAATTATGCACAACATGTGAATCCAGTATTTGGCTGAATTAATTTTTATTTTAAATGAATGTTTCAAACCTCCAACCAACTATTTTAAAAAAGGCTATCTAGAACCCAGCAAAATGTCATACTTGCATAGGCTGTTTTTGGCTATAAAGTATTCATATCTATAAAGTTTTCCATTATATAGTGTAAAGTTGTAGGATTCATCTCCATTCTATACATGAAGATGGGAATAAGTTTTTCATAAATTTACTCAGTAAACTTCTGCTACAGTGCAACATGTTCATCTTTTGCACACTCATACTTTCTTTGCAGTTATTTTTGTATGAGTTTAGATTTTATTTCATGTTGTGGTTTTGCAATCAAGAGTCCAAAAACTCCCTTTTTAATTCCCTTTAATTTTAAAATTATACAAGATAAACTGATTTGCACAACATTGTATTATAGATTTTGTTTCTGTTGTGGTCTTTAGAGATTCTAAAATATTGTTTAAGATAGAAAAGTGAAATATTAAATAAGTTAGGCCTGAGAGATACAGAGTAATTTGTAAATATTTGATGGAGATACTCTTTCTGGGCTATGTTGACTGTGCAAAACCATCAGAAAAAAATGCCCCAACCATTGCAGAAAATGGCTTCATGTTTCATAATTTTTACTGGAAGATGCCCAGGAAGCTTGAATGAAAGACTACAATTTCTAATGCCAGGTATTTTCTGGGCACTTTGCCAAACAGGAGCTGCTGGCATCTGGCCTGTCCTTTGTTGCCATTTGGGTGCCATTTTGCCAATGCTCAAAAGACAGTCGGTCTTCAATAGTTGCTAAATAAATAGAGGGAAAGTAAATGGACACATGGGTTCTACTAGCACCAAAACCCTTCAGAATCTGCCCTGGCTTTATGGTTGAAATCCAACAAACTTTCTGCAGCTTTTCCACTAGCACTGCTGCTTTCTCCTCATCAACCTCCCTATTTAATTACTTTATATCACCACTTGCTATATTTATCTCTTTACTGCCATTCCTTCAGAGTGGCAATGGATGATCACAAGCTGTGAAGGCTTTTTTCCTGCATCATCTGGAAGAGTCTTCCACCGTCAGAATATTTGCTGTGATTTGAAAAGGTGACAACTGTATATTTTTGGTATCTTTTGTTTGGCTCAATACCATTTCCCCCCATTATTTATTGTATGTACTGTATATATTTACTGTATTTTGATTTTGATGCTACCTATCAAACCTCCTGGGGAAGATGGACAAATTTCTTCCAATATATGATATATGGTTATATGGGTTTTTAATGGATCTGTAGTAGATAAATATTTTACTATGTTCTTATTTATCTGTTTTGTTTCAAAAAACTACCTGAGCTTTTTTTTTAATATTAATATTTACAAGTAGAAAATGTGCTAAAACCACTGGTCATTGCTTATGTCTTCAATAGGTTCACAGAATCAAGAACAATATTAATTCAAGTATCTAACCCTGCTGTTGCTTATTACTGAATTCAGTGAGACTTACTTTTGGATTGACATGGGCAAGAATGTGCTAATGTTCAACAGTTTGTTTCCAAGTTGCTTTACAGAACTTGGGAAAGTCTTTGCTGTGCTCAACTCTGTTGTAACTATCAGTGCAATTCTGTACCATCCTAGCATTGTATCTTTTTGTAAACATCAGACTCCTGTCTGCATTGTATCTTTTTTATGTAAACATAAAGACTCCTATCTCTTCAGTGATCTTTGCCAGGCATGCAAAAGAGAAGAGGAGTTTAAACAGCTGTCAATACAGAATGATGTTTTAATTGACCTGAATTCCTATAAATTACGCTTTCTGATACCCTGTTGTCTTTACTAACCTGAGCTATTATAAATCTTATGTATTTCCTGCTGACCTAAGCTATTATAATTCATGAATGTCTTGTTTACCCTGGGCTTTGAAGAATTTCACCCCCCTGTGAAAAAGCATAATAAAAGAGCCTGTGTCAAGGCATTTGGCGCGCTCATCCAGAGGAAACCTCGTCTCGTGTCGTTTCTCTCTCCCTTGCTCCCTCTCATGAGACGCCCATCTAATGCGGGATGGCAGATACCGCACAACTCTATGCATGATTTTGTAATATGTAGTGACAACTACCAATTCAGATTGTTAGGAAGGGGTAGTATATAAACAAATGGATAACTAAGATATCAATGACTGGTAATATTGGTGGCTACTCGATCCCTTCTCAATCAGGAAGCATACCTAAATAGCAGCCATTAGAGAGCAACAGAAAAACTCTCTGACTTACATTCATGTTAAAAAAAACCCCCACCCTAAGTACAATTTAATCATTTAAATAATCAAGTGGAAAGATGTTTCCATTCAAGACAACCAAAAAAAAAATGAAAATATAACAACAAAAGTTTAATTTTGATTTCTCCAGAAAAGCTCAGTTCCTGGACTATTAGCTTCAATGGATAAAGAAAAGTGGGGAAAAATATGATACACGATTTAAGAAGAAGAAAAGATTGTTAAGTGTTCAGATGAAAATTCTACTATGACAAATCTTAAAAAGGTGGAATGCTTTATTTGGTAGTCCATAAGCATTTCCCTTATAAATGCTTAAAATTCAACATTTATGAAAGGAAATCATTTTTATTTGGTTCTGAATGGAGCTCAGATTTTTGAAACAAAAATTATAATGATTACAGGAATCAAAACTGTTGTAATAATACAGCATCATTAAGACTAATTTAAAGAAATCTTTATATTTGCAGTGATAGATTATTGTTTTTAATCAGATGCTTAAATTGTAGTAGTGTGACATCTTCCATTGGGATTTCCATAAATCGATCCATGTGTACACATGAAAAAGGAATGGATAGTGAAGGATCTAAGTGTGTTTGTGCTTCTGGATGTGGAATAAGTCACTATATGGTAATCTTAAGAGTGGACCTTGGAGAAAAATTGAACATAGAAGAAATGGATTAAAAAGGTGAAAAGTAAAATAATTGCAGAAACTACAAGTACAGTATGAAGATAAATTTCCTCAGAAAATGGATGAAAAGTGCAAATAAGGAAGGAATGCACAAGCGCTAATAAGAACTGAATGAAAAAATTATGAATTATGAGTTTGAGTGCAACAGAAATTTGAATTGCTACAGCAATGAGAAGGATGAAAAAGGATGCTTAGCGATCTAACGGTAAAGACACTATGGCTGAGAATACATATGAGCCATTGCAGAATGTTTATGTGTAGAAAATATTGCAAAGAATGTACTTCAGGAGAGCAAGAAACAGTCGAGATTAAAATACATAAGATCACAGTTTAGTTTTCAATTAAATAGAGCTTTGAAAGTAGATGATAATGATTAAAAGAAGTCTCCAATAGAATGAATGGAATCAAAATTATCTGGAATGGAATTGAATAATCTTTCTTCTTTTGCTTTCTGAGGTAATAGATATCTTTAGTAATAAATAATTACAGATAGTCCTTGGGTTACAATGGCAATTGAGATAGGACTTCATGTTGCTAAGCAGTTGGTCATAGAGCTCAGCATCATGAACATCAATGGTGGCAATCTTAACAGTCCCAGTTGCTATTATAAAATGAGAATTGGGTGGGTTATTAAGAGAGGACCATACGATTTCTAAGTTCCTGCTGGCTTCCCCATTGTGGGAAACATTGAAAATTGTGACCACATGATCATAACCTGCCACAATGTCATATTCACGAGTAAAGCACTGAGTGCCTGAATAATCACAGGGACACTGAGATTGCTGGAATTCTGAGGATCAGTCCTAAGTCCCCATCATTCAACATTGCCCCAAGTTTGAATGGTCACTGAATGTGTGGCCATAACTCAAGGACCACTATACTTTGTTGAAACAGAATATAAATGGTGGCTGTCTAGACCAGCATTTGAGCACCAGGACAATTAACTCCCATTTTGTTGGTACATCGTTGTGGTGATCCATGAGGGTTTTTTCTTTTTTTTCCTGATATTGATTAAATGGATATAAACAACTCAGACTGTTACGGAATTTAGCAGCGTAGTAAATAAATGAATTGTACAAACAGTCACATATATATTGAACATAATTCAATGGATTAATTCTAGGTTTCTTCAGAAGATAGCCAAAATGTTACTGTCTCATAGGTGGAAAAAACCCACACTTGAGAAATAGACTATTTTGATTTTTCAGAATAACTTGAGTACGCTATGAGCCTGAGGCTGATAAAGGTTTTGTTTTTGGAAAGTAATTGTAAAAAAAAGCCTACCTCAATCCTTTGATAAGAATTGAATCTTATCCTCTAAATCCAAGTTCCTTGTGGGTGAGAAGATTAAATCCTTAATGCAGCAAATACCTTGGTAATTATCAGTATAAATTTAAGGAATGAATAAGTGAGTTCAACAAACCATGGCTTACTCTATTAACTCAACTATAGGAACTCAAAAGTTATTATGAAGGACAAGGTCTTTGTGAGGGAAGGGTATTATCATATTTGGAGAAACCCATTCAAAACTATGATTCAATAATTCAAATGATCAGATAGATCTATACCAGCCCCCCCCCCCCTTTTGGCACCAGGACCAGTTCCATGGAGAGAGGTTTTTCTGTGGATCAGAGGGAATGGCTTCATGTGTTGCCTGCATCCCACAGTTGGGACTTTGTTTGGTTGCACGGCCTGGTTTCTGGCATGCCACAACCCAGTGCTGGTCCATGGCCCCGGGGGTTGCGGACTCCTGACCTGTACTATAAGATTAAGGAACTACTATCAATTAAAATGTAATTGCTAAGCGCTATGACAGTATTTGAGATTTTCTTACACACATCAACCACTAGGGCATTAAACCAGCAGAAGAGGCTATAAGAGTCACTAGCACCAATAGGTATCTGTGTAATGTAATATATGAATGACCCTGGGGAAAGGCAGCAAGAGATGCTACATAGGAAACAATCAGACGAAGACAGGTAGTGGATTCCAATGACTTAATAGTCAGATAATGAAATTTATAAGGACCCACATATTGGATCAAGCAATTAAAAGTGGCAGTAGGGAGTCTGTATCTTCAGACTTGCAAGATTCTGTTAATGTTGCCTGTTAAGCCTGGGTTCCCTAACCAGGGTTAAGGAGACAAGCTAAACAGAATGTGCAGTGTTAGTCAGATAGGCACACAGATAAATGAGTGAGATAAGCTTGTATGTTTATTAACATACAGTAAAAATAAAAGATACGCTTGTGCTATCAAAAATATAGTTTATTCCATTATGAGTTCGTAGCATAGTCAAAATAACAGTCCATTAGTCATGTATCATTTAGTCAGTCCATTCAAGGATATTCAGTTAGCAAAGTCCGTGTAGAATATCCAATGTCAGTTCACTTACAAATCAGCCCTTTGTTTCTCTCCCGTTCGAGTAACGCAGTCTTGAGTCCATGCAGTAATTAGGGATCATCAAAGCCAGAGAGAGAGCAAACTGTCGTCTTGCTTCTTTTAAAGTGCTTTCACAACCACTCCCCTAATTACTTTCCCATATTTAAAGTTGCAGACACTTTAACTTATAAACTATGATTACATATTTATTATTTTACCTAAACCAGTTAGGGTAAACAATGTTATCCCTAACATTCTCCCCTTTTAGGAAATAATAATAAATATAACTATTTACATCTATAAATCATATTTGTTACAACTCTCTTTAAACTTAATTACTCCTTGAGCTTTTGTAAATTGGTCTGCAATGTTTTCTTCTGTCATGCAGTATTCCAATTTAATTAGCCCATTCTTTACAGATTCTCTAACATTTAAGTATCTTAAATCAGTATGCTTTGATCTAGTTTTTACAGCAATACTAGTAGCAAACTTTATAGCTGCCTGGTTGTCCTCGTACACAATAATGGAATCTTTAACAGTTATATCTATGTCTAATAATAACTGTTTGTACAAAATTAAGTCAGTGCATAGTAATGACAGACATGAAAATTCCGCTTCCATCGTGGACAAGCTCATATGCTGTTGTCTGATTGACCTCCACCCTATTAGTGTCTTACCAAATAATATAGCCATCCCAGATGTTGATTTTCTAGTGTTTATGTCAGTTGCAAAACTTGCATCTGCATAGGCACTAAGACTCAAATCACCCTTTGGTTCTATATACAATGCATGGTTCATTGTTCCTTTAAGATATCTTAAAATTCTCTTTAATGATTGCCAATGATATTGATGTGGATCCGAATTAAAACGTGCCAGCTGATTAACACTATAAGCTATATCTGGCCTAGACCAATTGCTTATATATGATAAGCTACCAATCAAAGATTGATATATGGACTTATCAAATTTGGGACTTTGAGCATCAGTTTGGCAAACTTCCTGACTCACTGGAGTCTTTGCCGGTTTACAAAGTTCCATTTTGTATGTTTTAATTAATTGGCAAATTTTATCTTCTTGAGATATCTTAAATCCATTTTTTGTTTTGTTAATTGTCAATCCTAGATACTTTTTAATTTCACCTAAATGCTTTAATTTTATCTTTTTGGCTAATAATTATATAATCTCATTAGCTTCATTATTAGTCTTAGTTATCAAAGCAATATCATCTGTAAATAATAACAATAATGACACCGTTCCATTATTTTCTCTTTTAAATACACATGGATCTGCAAAACCAGATTTAAAACCTATATTGTTTAATTCTTTCACAATATATTGGTTCCACTCAAAGCCAGATTGTTTCAACCCGTAAAGACTCTTTTTGAGTTTCCAACAATCATTACTATTCACTTTATTATCTTTTATAACAATTGGCTTTTTCAAATATATAGTGTGCTGCAATGGTGCATGCAAATAAGCAGTTTCTACATCTAAATGGTTAATGACATAGTTTTTCTTAGCTGCCCACACTAATGCTGCTCTCAAAGATGTTGCTTTAAGGCTTGGTGCAAAAACTTCATCGTAATCAGATGCAGTTTGATTAAATCCTTGAGCTACCAACCTAGCTTTATGGGTAACAGTCCCATCATTTCCAGTTTTTACTTTAAATATCCATTTGCACCCAATGGATTTTTCTCCTGGAGGTAATTTAGCATCTTCATATACTTTCATTACCTTTAATGAATTTAGTTCTTTTCCATTGCCTTTTGCCAATTCTCCTGATCCTTAGCAGGATACATCCTAAGTTCATCTACACTAGTTGGAACTTTAGTTACTTGGCAAACTATACTTGCTTGATACCTATCAGGTGGTCTAGTTACACGTGTAGTACGTCTAGGTATTACAGGACTTACAGGTGGACTTTCATTAACTAACTCTTCTTGATTATCTAACTCTTCCTGATCAACTGTTTCTTCTTGTTCTGGTCCTATTTGTTCTTCGTGGACTTCTTCTTTTATTGGACTCTTCTTATAACTAATTTGTTCTTTCTGCCTTTTGTAGGGTCCAATAATTACTTCATTATTTAAATCTTGCTCTAATCTATTCCATCCTACATGTTCTAGGAATTTAGCACTAGCACTGGTGTAAACTCTAGATGTACCTGGTTCCCAGAATCTATAAGATCTATGATTAGATTCATATCCTACAAATAATAATCTTTTAGCTCTATGCTGTCCTTTGTGTCTGAGTTGTGTAGGGATATTTACCCATGCTGGTGCTCCAAATGTGTGCATGTAACTTAAATCAGGTTTTGTACCATGCCACAGTGTGAATGGTAATTCATCTGTTGTTGAATTAACAACATTATTTAATATATGATTACCACACATTATTGCTTCTCCCCATAAATTGTCAGGTAATCCTGAATCAGACATCATAGTTTGTGCCATTGATTGTAGTGTTTGGCCTCGTCTCTCTATAAAGGCATTATGTTGTGGCCTATATGGTGCAGACTTTTTATGTTGAATACCTAACATTCTTAGTCTGTTCTGGAATTTATTATTTGTAAATTCCACACCATTATCTGTTATAAGAGTTACTAATTTCTTTTTAGTTTTTCTTTCAGCAAATTTAATCCAATTAAAGAGATTTAGATACGTTTCAGTTTTGCTCTTCATTAAATAGCAAAACCCATATCTAGAATAGTGGTCCATTATACTTAATATGTATCGAGCTCCTCCTACACTTGGTTTTTTCGGACCTATTAAATCGGCAAATACTACTTCTAAAGGCTCTTTGGTAGCAAATCCATCAACTCTATTAGCCGGTATGACCCTGCTTTGATTGCAAGCAAAACATTACAAATACTTATTACAAGGTTTCAAACTTATTCCTTTAGATAGTTGAACAGTTTTCTTAAGCATTTTAAAATTTAAATGCCCTAGCTGTCGGTGTAACAAGTGAATACATTCATCATGAGGTTTCTTATTATCATAAACCGTGTTAGCCACCTTTAAACCATTATCATTTAACACATATAATTCACCTCTTAAAGATGCAGTAATTTTCTTATCTTCTTTCTCAATTATGCAGTTATCTCCCCTAAATGTAACTACATATCCCAGTTTAATCAAAATTCTAACTGAAATTAAATTAAACTTAAGTTGTGGTACATATAACATTTTTACATTCTCTTTTATAAAAGAACAATATGCTATACGTTGACCTTTAGCTTTCAGTTTCCAGCCATTGGCTAACGATATCTGCTGTGTACTCTTGGACATTTTAATAAAATTTTTGTTTTCATTTGTTATACAGTGGGATGCTCCACTGTCAACCACTCATAAATTATTTTTTACAGCTCCGTTAGTATACATGGCTAACTCTAAATTTTTATTTTGATGACTTTTAGTATTCTGGCCAGCGTTCTGGCACTTTGCTTTTTTACAAAATCTTGCCAAATGTCCTCTTCCTCCACAATTAAAACACTTTTTAATTGCGTATGCAGTAGGAGATTTATTATCTTCTTTTTGAGGTTGCTGCCTCCTTAACTGATCTCTTTGAAGTCTTCTTCTGGCCTCTTCAATCAATCTGTCAGTTATATCAGTTAAAGTTAAATTTTCCTTTCGCAAAACTTCAAGGGAAGTGACGTAGTTGTCATAACTTTCATCGAGTGAAGATAGAATTATATAGACTTGGTGTAGTTCAGAGAAAATAAGCCCTTTCTCATGCAGTTCTTGAAAAATGCTTTGCATAGTTTTCAAATGACTAAGCATATCACCATTCATCTGGAGATACGTCCTGAAAAGCTTTTGTGTAAGATTTATGTGAGCACCAACGTTATCTCGGACATAAATCCTCTTCAGCTTCTGCCAACACCTAACAGCCGTTTGTTCTCCATGGATATGAACAAGTTGCTGGTCAGTTAATGTTAATCCTATTATGCAAATAGCTTGTTCATTTTTCTGCATAAATTCTTCTAATTTTAGTCTATCTTCATCAATCTCTGGATCCCATTCTTCTACATTTGGTGGGTTTTCAATTATGTTCCACAGACCTTCTCTTCGTAGAAGTAGACTACATTTCATAGACCATGATACATAGTTTGTTCCATCCAGCTTGGATATAAGTGACAAACTTTGTAGATTGACTTGTGCCATGTTTTCTTATATGGATATAAAACTATAATTGATAAAACACAGCTGTCTGTTTACTGTAATGTATTACAACACAAACTCTCACTTTTTACATAAATCTGTTTTATCCTAGTTAAAATGACTTTGCAGCCTCTGGGTCCATAACCAGTGTTAAGCCTGGGTTCCCCAACCAGGGTTAAGGAGACAAGCTAAACAGAATGTGCAGCGTTAGTCAGATAGGCACACAGATAAATGAGTGAGATAAGCTTGTATGTTTATTAACATACAGTAAAAATAACAGATGCGCTTGTGCTATCAAAAATATAGTTTATTCCATTATGAGTTCATAGCATTGTCAAAATAACAGTCCATTAGTCATGTATCATTTAGTCAGTCCATTCAAGGATATTCAGTTAGCAAAGTCCGTGTAGAATATCCTGTGTCAGTTCACTTACAAATCAGTCCTTTGTCTCTCTCCCGTTCGAGTAACGCAGTCTTGAGTCCATGCAGTAATTAGGGATCATCAAAGCCAGAGAGAGAGCAAACTATCGTCTTGCTTCTTTTAAAGTGCTTTCACAACCACTCCCCTAATTACTTTCCCATATTTAAAGTTGCAGACACTTTAACTTATAAACTATGATTACATATTTATTATTTTACCTAAACCAGTTAGGGTAAACAATGTTATTTACAACTAAGTAGAATTAGTTCATCCACTCCTGTTCCCTCCCTGTTTTGCCTGGGAGAGTTGACTTTGTGTTCGTGTTTATTTCTCATTATTTTATATTTATTATTCTGTTATTGAGGTTTAAAATGTATTATAGTCTTATGTTATTTTCATATCTATAGACTGTCTAGAGTCAATAAGGACCAAGGTGCAGGTTATTCATTTATTTGTATCCTTTTATTGTTCTTACAAGTAACTGCAGGTGGCAAACATAAACTAATCCTATTTTGCCCACAACTCTCTGAATGCATTGGGTTGAGAAAGAGTGATTGGTTCAAAAATCATCTAGTTAGCTTTCATGGCTAAGGTGAGACTTGAACTCACAGTCTCTTGCTTTCTTTGGTGCCTTAACTAAACTGGAGTAAGGACAACTAAAGAAAGAAGAAAGGGAACACAAATGTTATTATTTTGCCTTCAGTCTTTAAGAATCATCCAGGATTCTGATGAATATGTGGCAGGGGAGAACAAACTTTCTACCGGTGAAGTTAATTGTGATTGCAGAAAGATATCTTTGATGGTCCACAACTTGTCTCAAAACAGTGGTTAATAGCTTTGATTAAGCCACGGTTTAACCTTGCTCTGGTGACTACATATATATATAGACATATCTACATTTGATTCTCTTGGCAAAAATACAGAAGCAGTTTACTACTGTTTTCTTCCAGATCGTTCTTTTTCAACTGCCCAGTCTAGACTACAAGTCTGGAATTTTATAGTTTTTCTACCTCTAACATGCTTAGCCTTTTAAACAGCAGCCAAGACAGGGGATTTGCACATTATAAAAAGGATTATTTCTGTGTATTTCTTCCTCCCCCTCCCCCCCCCCAAGAATTTGCACCATATACATGTGGGTGGAAAAACAACTTGGTTGCCAAGATTCAAATTCCTCTGTCCTTAACATATTCTCAGTAGATCGCATGAAAACTCCATCTCAGATGCTAGTGGGTTGCTATCAGTCAAAGATGCCATGGGCTGAATAGAAAAACAGTCTGACCTGGATTACAATAGCTCCCTTTGTTACTCTTAGGATTGACAGTGATGCCATATGGACAGTTGAAAGGGTTATGAAAACTTACTTGAGCTCCATTCTGTTTAGTAAAGAAAGTTAAAATCTGTTTGCTCTCCGATAAGAATTTAGTAAAATATATTTCTTACACTATCATGCTGAATTTCTCATCTTTAAAGCTGTCATACTGATTCATTGGTATATGAAAAAGGTTCAATATTACCTATCAATAACTGTCTGAAGGAATGCTTTAAAATATAGCTAAATGAATCATTTCCATCTTATCCTGGGAATAAGCACAAACTTCTGATGTTTTCATGGCATGTTCTTGAGGGAAAAATGGCAGGATGGCACTGCGGAGGAAGTGTTTTGGATATTAACACAGGATGTACAGTGCTGTGTTGACAGGCGAAGAGAAACTCAGTCTGTTCATGTTTCATTGTACATGTAGAATATGTTAAAGACACCTGTGTGGTTCAGAGCTGCATGTACTAAGTTGATAAAGAGACTCTGTGAGGAAAGAAATTGGCATCACACTCCCAGTGGAAAAACCTGAGTTTACCTAAACTTTTTGCAATGATGTCGTGCATTCCTTCCCATAATGATGCATTCCATAAACAGTGTGGACAAAATTAATTCACCAAATCAACATGATGTAATGATTATAGGATTGAGTTCACTGCCAGTTACTAAAACCATTCATTCACTAAACTCGCACTTGCCATATATGCTATCTCATAAGATTTTTGTAAGGATAAAAAGTGGTATGTGTAGTTTGGGTTTGCACAGGAAGAATTGGCAGGATAGGAATAATGTACGAATGTAAATACAAAGACCATTTTCAGACGAGCCACGAATGATGAAGTTAACGTTTCTCTCTAGTCGTGTTTTTTTAATCTTAAACATTTAAGATATCGGTATTTCAACTCCCAGAATTGTCCAGCCAACAATTAAACACATTACCAATATCCAACACCTTTCAGTTACTGAGGTTGAGAAACAATGTTCTTGTTTATGCCCGTGCGCTGTGGTTTTTTTTTTTTTTTTGCAACGGTTTGGAATTAATTTCTCACGATGCTTGTCTAATTTGTCCTCCTGGATTTTTCCACAACTTCCCATTCAAGTTATTAAATATACTTCTGGCTTTCTCGAGATCGGCCAAACCTGCAGCTTATTTTAGTTCATTTCAGCCCGTAAAAAAGGCACAGTCGCACACGGAACTAGCGGCTTCTTCCCGGAGATGCCTCCGCCTTTTAGCTCGCGGGGAAACGAACCGGCTTTAACGTGCAAACCTTCGTTAAGGTGCAAACCGCAGCACCAACCAAGAGGAGCCGCTGCTACAGCAGCTCGCCCTCCCCAGTCCCCACCCACCCACCCTTTCCAGTCCTCCCAGAAATTAAAGCTGCATTCCCCCGGACGAACTCTCTCTCTCTCTTTCTCTCTCTCGCGCGCGCACGCACGAAACTGGACGCTATGGCGTCACTTCTCCGGCGCCCGCGCGCCAGCTGGCGAGGGCGGGGCCTGCCGGGTTCCTTGCTGTCTGTCGCTTGGCCTCTACCTGCTGGCTTTGGTTTCGCGGTGGAAGAAAGGGGCGTTCGTTGGTACTCCTCCTCCTGCGGTGGCCCATTCGGAGGCGGTTGGTGGATTACGGCGAGCTCAGGCGCGGTTTCCTGAAGGGACATCCAAAACGGAGCGCGCCTTTCGCGCAAGCTACTTGATCCGTCAGGTACGTTGGGCCGAGGAGCATCTCTCGGCGGGCTTCGTTTCGCTCTTCCACCCTCCAGCAGCGGCCCCGAAGCATTGTATTCCATCCCCCATGCCCCGCCGCCTTCCTCTGTTGTCTTCGCATCTCCCGGCGGTTCTTCCCTGCCCGTCTGCCTCAGTGTCTGCGGAAAGGGGAGATACCCTCTGGCCTTCTCCGTTTGTGTACACCCGGCGTTCGTGCAGGGAAAGGACTGCCGCCTCTGTTTTCGCGGGGCCCTTGAGATAAGCGGGTTGGATTCTCACCCGTCCCTCTGGATGTGATGCAAACATCTACTTATAATCGGAACTTAAAACAGAGCTCGTTACTTGAAGAACTTTTTTTTGATTCGCTTGATCTTACGTTGTGATCAATTATTTTTTTTTATATTTTTATTTATTTGATTTGTCAGTCGGTTACAAGATAACAGGTATAAGTATACACATAATTATGAATACATGAAATGGATACGAATAAGAAAAAAAAAACAATAGGACAGGGATGGTAGGCACGTTGGTGCGCTTATGCATGCCCCCTACAGACCTCTTAGGAAGGGGGTGAGTTCAAGTCTAAGGGGGTTGGGGAAGAAACCACAGTCAGGTAGAGTATTCCAGACATTGACCACTCTGTTGCTGAAGTATTTTCTGCAGTCAAGTTTGGTGCAGTTTACCTTGAGTTTGTATCTATTGTGTATTCTTGTCTTGTTATGGTTGAAGCTGAAGTATTCATTGACTTCAATTTAATTGTGGGCTCGTGATAAACAAGCAAGTGGTTTTTGTTACTACAGTTGCACAAGGGTGTGGGGCAAAGCAGCAGACTTCAAGGAAAGGTAGCTAGATGCGGAGCCGAGGATTGCAGCAGGCAGATCCATCTTAATTTGAACTTGGAAGTTATGAAAATAAAGGCCAAAGGTGCAGTGGCTGGAATTTTACAACATTACAGAAGTTGCCTCATCAGCGTCATCCAGGTCGTGGTTGTCCTGAAGGTGCTTTTTCAAGAGGCAACTGGACTTTCTGGCTTTTCTTTGAAAACCTTTCACTTCTCATCCAAGAAGCTTCTTCAGCTCTGTCTGGATGGTGGGGAATCGAAGGATTTATACTCCTTACAGACAGCTGGACATTTGCATTCTTTTAGTGAAAAAATAATGCATCCTGTTGCTTTCACTAAAAGAATGCAAATGTCCTATTGAAGAAGCTTCTTTGATGAGAAGCGAAACGTCTTCAGGGAAAAGCCAGAAAGTCCAGTTGCCTCTTGAAAAAGCACCTTTGCCTCTTCAGCCTAAGAAAAGACAAAACAGAATGAAGGACTTTCAAGATTGCGGATGCAAAACAGACATGGTAGCCAGTTGTTTGAGGCTATATTGCGGTTTCTCAACAACATGCCTTAAAAAAAAGTGGAGCAAGTGACTGGTTGTCTAACAAGTGGTATCCAATTGAACCTATAAATAAATAAGATTACAAATTTCAAAGACAGATTGAAATTTGGAGTGAAAATATGACAAAAAGTTTTAAAAGTTAGCAAGGATTGGAGGCTCTAGCAATACACATTTATATATTCCATAATTGTTCCCTCATTTTTAGGAAGAAACTTTTTAATTTTATAAATGATATTACACAAATGACTAAGAAAATACAAGAATTGGAAACCTTAGAAACTACCATTCTGTGATCTCTTAAACATGGCTCCTTAAACATTTAGTCTCAAAAAATATCAAATGATAATTATGTCTGAAAGTGACAAAATTTAGTGTTTTTTTGATCCAGTAAAGGCAAAGACAGAAAAATTGTCTAGATTTTGGTATTATTTCAAATTCTTGGCTACATTTTCTTACTACTTCAAATACTGACACACACACACATACACACAAAATTAATGATCATATTGCTCAAATTGGTTTTGGAGTTAAAATTTTGGCTGGAAAACATAAATGCCAATAAGCACATGTAATCCATCCAAAAGATTTTTAATGTATTGCCTTTGAGAATCCACTTCCATGTTTTCTGAAGCAGTTACCTAGAGATCATAAAATATATTCATTCTGATGTACTTCTGAAAGTAAGATAACAAAGTAAGACCTACTTTGAATACCAATTTTTCTGAATTCTCTGAAAAGACTAGCTTTTTCACAGATGGGAAGTTCTGATGCTGAACCCCAAAATGAACAAGACTGGAGGGGGCCAAGGTTTATTGCTAGAAGGTATATCTAAAATAAATCTTGGCCAATGTTCCAGATTCTTATTAAATCAAAATATAATTCAAGAACCTAAGTTCACTGGTATTTATCTGTGTTACAGCGTTTAGCAATAGTGAAATATCAAAATGAGTCGCCGTCGGAAGCATGCTCCTCCCATGAGGATGAATGAAGAGAAAAAGAAGCAACTTTGCTGGAATATGCATGATGACCAGAAAAATGACATGATAGATGTAGATGTCATGGGTGAAGACCATCCTGTTGCTGGTACAAGTTCATCTTCTGCTGTGCATATTGTGATAAATGATGATAGTGAGGATGAAGATTTGACTCACATAGAAAAGAACCCCAAATCCCCAAATTTCTCAACAGTTGTAGATGAAACAGAAGATTCTTGTCATCCATTGCCATCTATAGCCATACAGCTAAATATTTTGATACTTCCTTATCAGCCTGATCCTCCCTGGAAAACTTTGCTTGGAGAATTTACACTTCAGCTTCTTCCTGAACAACATTTAAGTGACAATATTCAGAAAAAAGGGCTGACTTTGATGACAGCTGAATTTAGTGATCATCTGCATCTTCTTGTCCATGCAAATGATATTATAAAGGTGGACAAAGGGGAAGAATCATTACAGAGTACTTATGAACTAGATATTTTAGTTGAATCATCTTTAAATAATAAAATTATGGAAAATTTAATGTGGCTGCAGAAGAAAAAAATAATTATACTATATCAAAGATCTGGAGATACTCATACTGTAAAGGTAGTCAATTTATATAATTAATAGAACATATTTACTGCTGAATATACTTGAAATTAACAATATGTAGCAAGGTGCCTGAAATAGAATATTGTAACTAATGTATCTGTACATGGAAAATATGATAGCATCAAAGACAGGAATTTTTCCTTCAATTTATTCTATATGCAAAATAGATTTTACTAGATTTTATTTTTTTGCAGGGCTTATTAATTAGCATCTCTGAATAAAATGTTAATTATGCTACCTAAAGTAATGAAAAGTTTTGCCCCAGCATATCTTAAGAGAGCATAGTTTTCATATGTTTTAATTTTTCTACTGGGATGTGCAAATAAAACTCTTCCCTGAGAAAGTTTAAAGCTGCTGTTCAGATAGTTCTGTAACTTATTATCCAGACTATAACTTGCCTATTTCTTTAAACCTGAGGAATTCTTTACCTGTAAATTGGATTTTAACTGGAATCTTTACTAAATAAATTAAATAATGTGTGTTTGTATGTATAGCATGAAATAACCAAAGGTAAATCACAAATATAAACTAATTAAAAAGGAAATGCTTTTGATATAGCTATATTGTTATAAACAATTCTTTTACCAAATCATTAACATTTTTAATTTAGCAAATTTTATTATGGGGGTATTTTTTTAAAAAAAGTTGTAAACTGAACAAACCAAATTTTATCCATAAATCAATTATTGGCTCTTCTAATGTTTTCTGTAATTTCAGTTTAAATAGCACCTATAGAGTTTATTATGTCATGGAAAAGGAAATGCAAGTAATTGATTATATTATTAATTACATTATGGTTCAGTGTTTTATGAATACATACCAATAACTGTTTGGTTATTTAGTTATGAATCTCCTTCGCTAAATGTATTTATTTAGCCTTTAGTCATCTTCATCCAGGATTCTCAAGACCAGGGCTGTCAAACTCCTGGCCTGTGGGCCAGATGCGTCATGTGGGCTATGCCCATGCCTGGATTAGTGAAGGGAGAAAAACTCCCAATATATCATGTGACGTCACTGTGACGCCGCAAGTTTGACACCCCTGCTCAAGATCATTTGTCTTGTTAATAGAATGTGCCCAGCTTTCTTCTCCCTTGTAGCTAATAATTGGAGTATAGTTCCTTGTGAATCACAAATAGTAGTTATGATTTCAATTTTGAGGAAAATATTAAAATATATTATAACTAATAAATGAGAATATTTGTAGCTCAGGGTTGACATAATGGGTCCTTGGTGTTCTCTGAGCTTGCTTGTTTTCTTGCAGATGTTTCATTACTCAAACTATGTAACATCAGCAGTGCTAGTAAGGAGTGCAGTTTGCTCTTGGCTTTATATTCTGCTTGCCTACCAATGTTGGTGGGAGTGGTCTTAGAGATTCTTAGAGATTCAGTTCAAGAAACTGCCAAAGAAGCCAACAGCAAACAGCCCAAAGAATCTGTAAGTCTACCCCCACCAACACTGACAGGTAAGCCACTAGAATATAACCCAACAGCAAACTGCACTCCTTAGTAGCATTGTTGATGTTACCTAGTTTGGGTTATGAAACTTCTGCAAGAAAACAAATCAGCTCAGAGAGCATCAAGAACCCCTCATATCATTATAACTTGACCTGTTAAATTATTTTCACTATTTTTAATGAACCGTTGTCTAACGTGATATCCCTTTCATTATGAAATATGTTAGTCCTCATATTCCAACCAGTCTTGATTAATTGTTTTAAGAAATGGTTCTGTATATTTGAGGAAAATTAGATTGGGAAAGGCAGCTTTAATATTCTCACTATGCTTTCATTTGTTGTTATTTTTATTCTTCTTTGCTTATTTCCTAGTTACATTAAATTACTTTTCCACATTTTATTGTATACACTACAGTTTGTCTAAACTTTTCTGTCAACATTTAATTCACAGGTTGGAATATATCTTCTTGAACTTGGCATAAGTAAGTTAGAATTCCTTAGTGATGGTGGGGGAAGAATAAGAAAGGCCAATCAACTCCTTCAGAAACTGATGGAAAAATTTTATCACTTTGTAATTCCAGGTAATCATATTTTTCAGACCAGATCCTTAAAAATGTGTTTATGAATGACATCACTTAATTGTGAATTCTGGCAGAATCTGTGCCATAGTTTGCCAGTTTTCTCTATGTTATGTTAGGTTTTGGCCATTTATTTCATTTTAAGAATGGCAGCCTTTGGTCAATTCTTCAATATAAATTTAGCATAAGTTGGTTGCTAGAAAGATGCTTGCCTTTCTGCCCCCAAAATCAGTACGCAGTTGAGTTAGGTAAGATTTGCAGCAGCATTACTGGTATAAAATCCTGAGAAAAAGGAAATGAGTGAGGAAGTACTTTGTAGATACTCCATTCCTCTTAGCTAGTCTAGTACTACCACTTATGGCACATAAGAAATTAAAGACACTGAACTAGAAATATTTGGAGTAGTGAGAATATTGTTACAGATAATTTGGAATGTTATCATTAGTTTGGGTGTATTGTGGAAGTGTGTAATATATGGTTTTATGGAATTTTGCGTGATTCTTTTCTAATTGTTCTCTCCATCCCCCTTTTTTAACAATGTGAATTGCCCATAATCATTTGGGAGTCAGGTAGTCTTCCAAATCTAACTAAATCCCATTCAACAACCAACCTTCAACTCTATATTCAAACAAAGATTCTCTAATTTAAGACTATTCACTTTATTGTACACTTTTTAAAAGCAAGTACAAGTTCAATATATTAACTTTCTCAGTGGACAGCAGAAGAGCAAGAATCTGGTCTGCACCTTCTGCCCACCAAAGAACCATATTACTACTTTTCCAACTTTTTCCCCCCCATCTCATTAACATTACAGTCAAGATGCTGCCAAATGCATTCCCAGACACACTTAGCTCTCTTGACTTAGTTTTAGGATTTTTGGAGAAAACAGGTAAAATTTTAGGTCATATTTATAGAGAAATATTGAAAATTCAATATTCAAATAGGTTCACAAACTGAAACACCACCATATATTTCTTGTAGCCAATTCACAACATTATTGTTTCATCAGACATTTGTGTATACATTTGTATTTTAGGTATTGTTTTCTTATCCCTCTTTGAAAGCTTGGAAGCATTGTTGCACTAAATTATTATGTTTTTAATACTCAGATACTTTTTTTCAACTTTTTATTTCTTATGTACTTTAAAAGTATTTATAATGTTACTAATAATCAATAGAATTGCACATTTTTAGACATTCTGGAAGAAGATGAGGAATCTGATAGAGATATAGAACGGCAAAATATTGAAGAGCTGTATGACTATGTGAGGCATGTACACCAAAAAAAGTTACATTTTTTAAAGGAAAATGTACAACATTCTGCATTGATTCCTGTTCTCAGGCCATATCAAAGTGAGGCTGTAAATTGGATGCTGCAACGTGAAAATTTTAGAAATATACCTACCAATGGTAAGTATCTCAAAATAGCAACATGAGTACATATATATTGAACATGTTAATAGTAGAATACATGATCATGTACTATGAGGAGCTTGCTAGGTCCTTCTTTTGGCTAATGTTGCTTAACATCTTTAAAATCTATAGAACTATTAGGAAATACAGTGCTCAGTTTGCATAGTACATCAGCAGAAAGGTCAACATATAAACTGTTGTGTATCAGATAAGCAGTTCTTAAACATTGCAGCAATAGTGACATTCTAATCTATAATTTGTTTCTTAAAAAAATGACCCCCCCTCATTAAACCCTCTATTTAAGAATAGCCACTCAGAAAGATCCCAAATAGTTTCAGAAACAGACATTGTAAGAAGAGATTGTATGGAATGCTTTTATATTGTGGGGAGGGACTGCAGTTAATCAGCAAAAGTTGCAAGTTGCGGTCATGTGACATTGTGTGTAACATCCAATGGTGAACTGATGTCAGTATGATTTCACTTTACAACGTTTTGCTTAGCCATTGAGTTGCTGGTCCAATTTTAGTCAGTAATTGATGACTACCTGTATTTTTATATCAAGTACTAATTTAGTTAAAATGGTTCCATATAATGAGGTTCCATATAAATTCTTCCTCAGAACTTCAATTTGTACTTTAAGGAGATGTGAAATTCAATGAATCTTATTGTCTTGTTCTTTTCTTTCATCAGATAATGCTCTCCACTACTTATGGAGAGAATTTATTACTCTAGATGGGTTGAAGCTGTACTATAATCCTTTTACTGGCTGGTAAGAATGGATTGATTTAATATTATGTTCAAAAGCAGAATGTTGAAACAATTGAGTGTAGCTGATAATGTATTCAGAATTCTAAATATTTAATTCAATAGGTCGGTTGAATTCATAACAAAAATCCATTTTTTTTTATTTTCAGTATAATCCGTGATCGACCTGTTGCTGGGCCTCGGTGGCCTGGAGGAATATTAGCAGATGAGATGGGCCTTGGAAAAACAGTAGAAGTCTTGGCTCTTATTTTGTCACACACTCGTAAGGATGTCAGACAGGATGCTCTGATGTTACCAGAGGTGAGAAATCTGCGTTGTGGGTGGAAAAACTATTCCAATAATCAAATCCTATTCAGTTCATTGCTTGTAATTGGAATTTATGTTTGGAATATGTAAGCAATTATTTCTCCTAAATCTGTTGCCTTTGAAGTTTATAAAACAATTTTCTGTGACCCTTTTATTTTTCTAATTTGTGTCAAGAGAAAAGATTCAGTTGTGAATGTAATATGCTAGAAAAACTGAGATGAAGTAAAAAATCATATCACAACATAATTCTACAGGATTAATAACAATCAATCTTCATTCTTAAACATTATTTTCCCCCTTCCCAATCCATAATTTAACATTGTTTTCCATTTCCAATTCATCTATCCTTTTAAGAGCACTACACAGTCTGCTTGCATGTTCATTTCTTTTTAGTCTACTTCAAACATTGATATTTTACTACCCACTGAGCTTTTCACTGTCTACTACAGTGTTTGGTCATCTTTTCTGTTTTTGTTCTTGGAACACCATACAATGTGACACACTGGCCCAGGCATTTAAAACATTCTGCAGTATCTCTCAAAATTCTGGCGATTTAAAAATTGCTTTGTTTATGGGCTTTAGCCCATTTTTTCTGGAGTTTGTCAGTTTCTGAATTAGAAACATATTTGTTCATAAATTCAGCAGGCATAATTGTTTATAACATTATTTACATAATGGAATCAAAACATGGTTTTCATTCTCTTTTATGCATTTTCTACTTTGTTTTGTGACCTGTTTGTTAAGCAGTTAATGAACCATATAAATATCCATCTGGTTGTTTCAGGATCACATTCGAATCTAAGTCTTGAATGCTAAAAGTATTAATTTAATTGATTAATTACTAGTAATTATTACTAGTAATAATTTAATAGGACATTTTGGGGATGGTTTCATTGGTAGCATATTGGAAACCTTGCTTTTCTGTATAACAAGTGAATGAAGGCATACTAGTTTTATGAAGAAATTTGTTCAAAATCAGTCTGCTCTATATCATTATGCTATTACATAACTCTGGTGTAGCTATATTGTAATAATTTGTCTGATTCTTTTTATATTGAAATATATAAAGCAATAATAATATTTCTTTACCCTTGGAGAAAACCTAATCCCAACTAAATCTTTTTAAATTATTTTGTTAAAAAAATCATGTTAACTAGAATATGATAATCCTATTATAAAAAATGTCCTGTATTCTTGTATTATTCACAACACAGTTCAATTAGAAAGTGTTGCAAAATGATTATCAATCTGCAGAATTTGAAGCTTGCTAATTTGACCAATTTGTAGATATAACTTTACCAATAGCCATTGGCTATGAAGAGAAGAGAAAGGATGTGTTCCTGGAAAATACAGGGCAGAATTTTTTGTATGGGATAACTTTTTATATGTATATAGTATTTGCCATGTAGCTTTCTTCTAGAGTGTCTGTGGTATATCTTATACATGCATAAAATGACTGACAGGCTTTTTCACATAAGCACAGTATGCTTTTTCACAGGCTTCTTATTCATGGTTCAGTTGAAACAGAATCTCTTGAATAAACAAGGCCCACCTGTATATTTAAATTGGTGAAAAGATTAATATTTCTAAGTATTGCTTTTAGCAATAATGCTTAATTTTTACAATTTCCTTTTCCAGTCTTAACTCTATGGTGTTAATAAATTGTTATTGATCGACATTGAATTTTTATAACAATGTTTAAGTTTTCATCTAAATTCTTACACACTTTGATAAAACCAGTGGACCAATAATTAAATGTACATTTTATTTTTGCTATGCCTAGCATTTGTTAATTATTAGGTGGACTGTGACATAATGATGTTAAAATTATATTTCAGGGGTTTTTAGTAAACTTCTTTGTTCCACCACAACCTGCTGAAGGAAGTAAAAATAAAAACATAAGGAAAATACAATTTAAATTGAAGGAAAAAGTCCAGTATCCAAGTAAGTATTTTTCAGCAGGTACCATTTGCATAACCAGCAGTTAAAAAAAATGGCTCTCTAGAGAAAAAAAAATTAATGCTGAAGTTTCTTCATAGTACGTACGTACATACATATAGAGTTCAATTCAAGGTGTTGATTTTCAACTTTAAAACTCTACATGGTCTGGGGCCAGGTTATTTGACAGGTCCGTTTTTCCCCAGTTACATCTACCTGACCAACCAGAGCAGGAAAGCAGGGTATGTTACTGGTCTCTTCTCTTAAGGAGATCTATCAAATGGAACCAGAAAGAAGGTCCTTCTTTATGAAGGCTTCCTCCCTGTGGAACATCATTCCTGTAGAAATAAGATTGGCTCCCATCTTTATACGCTTTTGGAAGGCCTTGAAAATATGGTTTTGCCAGTGGGCCACGGAATCCCAGGAGCCCATCAAATGGCTGATTTGATTGTTGTGGCAAGGATGTGGAGGGTTGTTGGGTTTTGTATTTGGGCTTTATTTCTGTAAGCCACCTGGAATAACCAGAAGTGAGTTGGGCTGCCATATGTGTTTTCTTAATAAATAATAAATATTCACTTTTTTTTACTTATTTAAGATACTGATAATGCTGTCTCTCACAGAATGTTTGAAATAAACACAGTTGTAAAAGTTTTAGTATTCATAATTATTAAAAACTAGAACTATCAAATTCCTAATAAAATGATGTTTTATTTCCCCCAAGCAGTTATTTACTTATAAATTAATAAAACATGCATTTTCTCAGATTTCTTATAGCTCTATGGGAAAAAAAACCTGTCAAATATGTTTAATGTGAAATTACTTTCTATTATTTAAATTAATGAACTTTCAAGGCAGTACTCGCTGCTTGAATTTTTGACAGTTCTTATTTTTTCCAGTCTTTCATAGAAGATTTTCCTAATACATAGGTGGTTCTTGTAAACCCTTGTATGTGATTCATTTACAACCACATGCAGAAGAATTCAACTCTAAAATCAGTAACAATCTCAAAGAATGAGAGTCAATTTGGGTTTTCTCAGTAAAAGAGAAACACCTTATCAGAAGCATATGTTATAATATATATTGATATACCAGTTAAAGTTTGGGTGAGCAAACCTGTTCAAAGGTCCTAAAGTTACATAAGTAAATTATGTTAACTGTTGTATATTGTTGGAAAACCCGTGGCTTCACATCAGATTAAATACTTAGTTTATCCTGAAGAATTTTTCCCCGAAGATTTTTTTTCCCTCTTACACAGAAACTAAGGCACATAGCAAGTTGTGTAGTGTTCTGCTATTAAGTATGTAATGCTTTCTATATAACTTGGCTACATGTGATAATTGAAGAGTCATGACTGGAGAATGAAAGCACTGTAGGTTAGCAAGAAATTAAGAATTTAAAGTGCTTAGCAGAAAATACTACCTCTGCCAACTAGTAACAAAAGATTAAGCT
Source organism: Hydrophis major (assembly GCA_033807585.1). NCBI lineage: Eukaryota > Metazoa > Chordata > Lepidosauria > Squamata > Elapidae > Hydrophis > Hydrophis major. The sequence continues at coordinate 327,079,590 of CM066328.1, read as the reverse complement.
AGAGCTTATAATAAAATCTTACAATAAAATCTTAAAATTTCTTTGCAATTTCTCTTCACAGTTTTGATCAAAAATATTCATTCTTTATATAGGTTTGCGAGTAATGCTTTTAACAGCTATAAAAGAAATGAAAGTGAAGAAGGGAGCATCCATTGTTGCAATTTTTAAGTATGTCCACTCCATATATAAATACGATGTTCAGAGGAACCGTCGGATGCTTAAAAGAACTCTGGAAAAATTAATTGCAGAGAAGGTGGTGGAGCAAGTCAAAGGCCATGGTCTTGCTGGCTCTTTCAAGTTGGGCAGAAACTACAAGGAACAGTTGTTTTGTAACAGATCCAAAAAACAGGTGAGCTTGAAGAAAAAGAATAATTTAGGATTATTTAAATATATGTCCATTGCTATAATGAAACTTTGGGGGGACAAGAAATAAAAGATAGGCTACCAGATCCATTGAATAGGAATTACAAAATTCCTATGGAACAGGTCATTTATTTAAAATTAACCTTACACATAGTTGTATCATCATATCATTTTAAAGTACAGTGCAAAGATTTATACAAAAGATGAACAATGTATGTATGAAGCCTTCTACTAGTGCAGAAACCCAGTCTTCCATGTAAGTATTCAAGATGTTCTTGCAGATATAAGTCAAAGGATTACATGATGAATGTTTATGAGTGGGCCCCTTTGATATGTCTTTGACTTGTATGTTCAATTTAAGAACTTAACACTTAAAAAGAAAATATTTTTAGAAACTCTTTTGTGGACTTCCCATTCCCATTCATGATTTTTTTAAAATAGTAATGAAGTTTGTACTAAAGTATGTTCTTAATTGTCCCTAATCTTTAAGTACTTTGACAGAATTGTGCACAATTTTGGCAAAACAGAGTATAGATCTTAGTTATTATAAGTTAATATTACAAAGTAAAAGATTATATATCAAATATAATATAAGTAGGTTTTTTAATGAATCATAAGAGAATTGCACTGTACTTTTAATTAACAAGAATATTGAAATGTGGGAGGAAAGGAACTTGTACATCAACACTTGTATGCTTTTAAAAAATCAGTTTGGAGATTGCCAAGCATACTCAATACAATGGAATATATATTCTAAACAGATATCCCCACTTCGTATTGTATAAAGGTTAAGAGATAGTGGCTCACACATGTAATACAAGCCCCCTCCAGATGTGCCTTTCAGATATGTTGGGGGCTTCCAGAATTTCTTTCTGGTGAGAATTATATGAATTATAGTCAGAACACATCTGGAGGGTTCATGTTGAGGAATACAGCATGCAGAGTTGATGTTTACAACTCTTTCTTTCTCTAACTTCAGAGAATTAGAAATTAGTATGATGAATTAGAAATTAGTATGATGAGAATTAAGTTTAGTTTCTTTTATATTTACAGAAAAAGCAAACTTCAAATAGATCTCAGAAGAAAAATTTGCCAGACCATAACACTGAAATCATAAAATTGAATGATAAGGATGCATGTTCTACAAATGCTCTAAAGTTACCTCAGGTGATAGATATTACAGCAGAAGATCATGATTACTGTGCAACAAATAAAGATATTAGTGAATCAAATCTAGATTCTAAGCGTTGTAAAACTAAACATTCTCAGTGTAGATCAGCTGACAATATGCTTAGATCTAAAGATGAGATATGCTGTAGTGTTGCTGTTCCTAAAAATATGGATGACACTGAAGAGGTGCAGGATGCCTTAGAAGAACAGTCTTCAGTTTGTCAAGAACACACAAGCATCTTTAAACACCACCCTGGTTCTGTGTTTCCATTCAACACTTCTGATTATCGCTTTGAATGCATCTGCGGTGAGCTTGGCTTGGTTGACTACAAAGCTCGGGTACAGTGCCTGAACTGTCACCTGTGGCAACATGCTGAATGTGTGAATTATAAAGAAGAAAATCTTAAGATCAAGCCCTTTTACTGCCCCCACTGCCTTGTAGCTATGAAACCAGTTCCTACAGGAGCAACTCTCATCATTTCTCCAAGTTCAATCTGCCACCAGTGGGTTGATGAAATTAATAGGCATGTGAGATCATCGTCCCTTCGTGTGCTGGTAAGAAGCATTCTTTATAAAAACAGTAGTACAGTAAGAGTTTGAAGAATGTGATGGATCTCTGAACAGCAAGAAGAAGGAAATATATTTTCTTGTGGGTATTATTTTGTATAGGAGATACATGCCTTTATAGAGGCTGGTGGAAAATACAAGGTTTTTCAACATATCTGTACCAGCATGATAGCAATAGTAATAGCACTTAGACTTATATACTACTTTATAGTGCTTTACAGCCCTCTCTAAGCAGTTTACAGAGTCAGCATAATGCCCCCAACAATTTGGGTCCTCATTTTACCCACCTCGGAAGGATGGAAGGCTGAGTCAACCTTGAGCCGGGTGAGATTCGATCTGCCAAATTTCAGGCAGCTGGCTGTAGCAGAAGTAGCTTGCAGTATTGCACTCTAACCACTGCCACCAAGGCTCATTATTGCTATCATTTACAAAAACAGTTTGAAGTTCATTATAACGTGGATAAAATATTTTTGTTCAATTTGTTGCAAGCAAACTTCAGAAATTACAGTAGAAAATCAGCCACAAATTGATGTATTTCTGTATTAAAGGGATAAAGTCTAATTGTGTACTTCCTCATGTGCATGCAGACAACTCAAGATAACTTTGAAATGCTATGTGAGTTTTTCAATGGATACTATTCCTCTAAGCTCAAAGAGATGTATTTTTTTCACCAGCACATTTTATCACATGCTCCTTTTACAAAAGTACTTGGGCCATGTTTCACTCTACTAAACTATTAAGCTGTCACCATAACTTTACTTTTTTTGATTTTAATTTTCCTTGGGCATCTAATAAATCATTATAGTTTATTATTTTCCTTAAATCTAATCTATCATGGCCTCCATGGTTGACAACCAACGTGGTATTTTCATATAATATTTCTTCTTAATTTTTATCCATGTTTATAATAATGAATCTCTTATTAAATGCCTATTAAAATAGACATGTGTTTTACCTTTTTTCTCCCACAAATATGTGTGACAACCTTCCTGGAGGTCATGACCTTCTATTGTTAGTATTCTTTTATCTCTTAATTTGACCCAGTCCTTGACCCAATTTAATATTGCTGCTTGGTAATATAATTCCCATTCTGGTAGCCCAAAACCACCTCTGCTTTTACTATCCTGCATCAATTTTAGTTTAATGCGTGATTTCTTACCCAGCCAGACGAATTTCATTGTTATATTGTTTAGTTCATTGAAAAATGGTTTTCCTAATTTATTGGGATCATCTGGAAAAGATACATCAGTTTTGGTAAGATACTCATTTTCAACACTGCAATTCTGCGTAATATTGATAATTAGAGTGGAAAAAAATAAGATACTTGGGAATATGGTTATCTGCTAGGTGCTCATCAATGAAAGAAGATTAACAAATTAACCAAACAAATTAGGAGAGAACTTTACTTTTTTTAATGAGCAAGGAAATGCTTAACTTTACGATGGACAACCACTTTTTACTATGTGAACTCTCTAACTGGCAACATTTGCTTTGTCTTGTATTTTTGGGCAAAATCCATACAGGTTTATCAAGGAGTGAAGAAGCATGGCTTTTTGCAACCTCACATCTTAGCAGAGCAGGATGTAGTGATCACTACATATGATGTCCTCCGGTGTGAGCTGAATTATGTCGACATTCCACATAGCAATAGTGAAGATGGGCGCCGTTTCAGAAACCAGAAACGTTATATGGCCATTCCTAGTCCCTTGGTAGCTGTGGAGTGGTGGAGAATTTGTCTAGATGAGGCACAGATGGTAGAATGCACCACGGCAAAGGTGAGGCAATCCCTTGGGAATTTCTGCTAGTGTTTAACCATTGGAGATGTAAATGTGCCCTTGAACTTTATCCTTCAGAAGTGAGTAAATTACAAGTTTCCCCTAAAGGTATTTGCTTCTAAATATTTTCCCTGATGGAGGTTTGATAGGATATGAAGCATATCCATTTTTAAAATAATAACTTTGCATAATGTATTCTGACAGTTTAAAGAAGTAAGTCATGGTGTCTGCTACATAGCTTCATGGCTTAAAGCAAGAGATTGATTTAATGCTATCTCAAGAGGCACAAGATATGCCCTTTGGGTTTAGAAGATGTAAAACTGTTAGCATTGACTTTGAAAATACCCATTTTAGCAGCTGGTAGAAGATATTGCAAAAAAAATATTTTAAAAAATTCTATTATATTTTACAATGTCCACTCCTAAATAATTCAGGGAACCTTATATAAATATAAACATTTATTATTTATTAAATTTATGGGGTGGCACAGTGGCTCAGCAGTTAAGATGCTGAGCTTGTCAGTTAGAAAACCATCAGCCCAGGTTTGAGATCCGAGCACCACACAATGGGGTTAATTCCCATCCTTGCTCCAGCTCTGTCAACATAGCAGTTCAAAAGCATGCAAATGTGAGTAGATAAATAGTTATTACTTTGGTGGGAAGATAACCACTCAGTAATATCATACTGGCCACATGAACAAGGAAATGACCTTGAAATGGAGATTAGCACCGACCCCTATAATTGGCAATGACTAGCAGAGTAAAATCCGCAGGGACTCTACCTTTTTTTAAAATTAAGTTTATATGCTGCCCATCTCACTATCAAAGCAACTCTGGACTTTAAACTTTAAAACTCCACAGCTGCATAAAAAGCCTCTGAAACTGTTTAGATCCTCATTCAGTCGGGATAAATTTAGGCCATGTATGGCCGATGGATAGGTGTTAAAAAGGCAAAGCAGAGGAACAATTCGGTAAAGATGGAATTTATGGGAAATATGATCAGAATAAGGCAGGTTTGCTGTAAGAGAAGGAGCTCAGTTGTAATGGTCTAGAACAATGATTAGCCAACCTTGGAATTTGGGGACCTGAGGGCACATTATACCATGGCACCAGGAAATCCCAGTTAAAATCCATTCTCAACCATGAATATTAATGGGAGACTTTGGGCCAGCCACGTTTTCAGCATAATTATGTAACTTTTGTTGAGAAATGTGGAGAAGTTTGTGTATGTGCCATGTATGCTATTTGAATACCTAAAAGACAGATGGGATAGAATTCTTATCGATGAATCTTAAAAAAGACTTCTGTGATGTATTTATCAATACATAAGAATACATATATACATACATACGTACGTACATACCTACATATATATATATATTTGTTTTCTTAAGTTTTCGCAGGTACTTGTATGGCATTCAGCTTTGTTCGGGTATTTTCCCACATCATTATAGTTGTGCTTTTAAAGTTGTAGCAACGTTTCAGCAGAATCTCATCTGCCATCATCAGGCTTCTGTATTGTGTTTGTTTGTGAGTCAGACTTTCACAGCCGTTTCAGTTTTAAATTTGGGGCTAGCCTACTGCTGTGCCAGAATGGTTTTTTCTTCATCCTGGTTGGTTGGGAGTCTTGGTCTGTGTTTATCGGTCTTGGAGTTTGCTGTGTTCTGCTTGATTGGTGTTTCAAGACAAAATCAAGATAAAAAAAGCCACAAAACAGACAGAAGATATTCGAAACATTGAAACGTTGCTACTTTAAGAGCACAACTATAATGACGTGGGAGCACTCTGAGAAGCACAGAGCTGAAGACCAAGCCTGAAGATGATAAATGAGACTTCATCAAAACGTTGCCTAGATACTTCCAATCTTACGCGGGAGAAAACCCGAATAACCAAAGATCCACATACAAATACCCGCGAGAACCTCAGAAAACAAACAAATAGATAGATAGATAGATAGATAGATAGATAGATAGATAGATAGATATGGATCTTTGGTTATTTGGGTTTTTTTCCCACGTAAGATTGGAAGTATCTAGGCAATGTTTCGATGAAGTCTCATTCATCATCTTCAGGCTTGTGTCTTCAGCTCTGTGCTTCTCAGAGTGATGTGAGCTTGCAGCTGCTTTTTCTTTTTAACTGCTAGTAGGGGTGTGACTTGATTGGGTGGGGGCTTGGCTGTGTTCTGAACAGAAAAAGAAATTGTTAAAATTCTGCCACCATTAAGAAGCTATCCTGAATAAAATTGTTTTTCATAAGCTTGTGAAATCAAGTAACATGGTGATCTGGTACAATGATCAGTGTTAAAGTGTTCTGCAGTATTGGGGCTACAACAGAGAAAACCTGTCCCACACTATGAGAGAAAACAGGGTCTGGAGTAGGCCCTCTCTAGTTGTCTTGGCAGAATGGGGAGAATTAATTTTCAGAAGACGGTTTCTAATATAGCCTGAAATTATGTTATAAATGTTTAGAGCACTTTGAATTGGCTCTGAAAGATTGCTGAAAACCAATTGAGAAATTGGTAGTTGACTAAGAAATAAGTGTTAAATTAGCAAGTTTTACTTACCAGCAGCCTGACAGCTGCATTCTGAGCAAGGTGTGCTTTTTAGATCAATCCCATATCCAAAATTCTTCCCCCAAGCAATCATAGTTTCTTTAACTTGTTCTTCTTCTAGTTTAATTTCTAATAAATATCCATACAATTTTTTAATCACCTTTTCATCAGTACCTGTCAAAATCTTATCTAAATCAGTCAGTTTATCATAGAAACCTTCTGTTTTAGAATCTTTATCATACCTTGAATGTATTTGCGCATATGAAAACCAATTTATCTTTATACCTTGTTCCTCTATTTTTTGTATAGATTTAAGTTCACCCTTTTCATTCAGTATTACACCATATCTAACTGTTTGTTCCTTTTTGTATATTATAGGATAAGAAAATGCTTCAACAGTCGATAGCCAGACTGGAATTTTCAAAAACATTGTCTTTTAATCTTCTCCCAGTTTAACCACAGAGACTCCCGTATATAATGTAAATGTAAAGATTGATCTAGAGAAATGGCAAAAATTGTGGTCTCAAAATTATAAAATGACAATGTCAACAGCATATAAAGAAAATTTGTATAAGATGTTTTACAGGTGGCATTTCCCCCCGACAAGAATAGCAAGAATGTTCAAAAATAAATCTGAAAAATGTTGGAAATGTCATCAGACACCTGGCTCATATTACCATATGTGGTGGACTTGTGCGGATGCTAAAAAATACTGGACTAAAATCCACACGTGGTTGGAAAAAATGACAAAAAACCATAGATTTGAAATCAGAGATATTTTTATTGGGAATTTTACCTGAAATATCTAGTAAAGATTTGAAATACCTGATTGTAAATGTATTAACAGAGGCTAGGATTGTATTTGCTAAAAACTGGAAAAATGAGAAAATACCACCACAGGAGCAAGGTGTGCTTTCCAGAGAGCTATATGATGATTGTATGTCTCAATTTTGTCAGCTTCCTGCTCTTAATATTGCATCAGTCTAAACTGGACAAGGACTCCACTAGATATTGCCTTGATCTTACATTGCTGTTTGCTGCCTAGCTCTTGGATTTAATATTGCTGCTACATGTCATGATCCTGTCTTATCTTTTCTATCATCTCGTATAGGCTGCAGAAATGGCACTCCGTTTGAGTGGAATCAATCGTTGGTGTGTGAGTGGTACACCGGTACAGCGAGGACTCGAAGGTGAATGATCATCATAACATTGTCTTTTAAATTATCAGTCATCAATGACTTATACTTTAAAAATCAACATTACTAGATTAATTGCTGCTGGATTATATAGACTATAAAATGATGGGCTACTCATTTTAATTTTTCAAAAGTCTAGTCTCGGTAACTATACCATCAATCCTTCATCCTCAAAAGAAAACAATCTTAAACAGGTTTAACTTTTCAGATGATGAGCTAAAGTAGAATATATATATTCTCCCTCTCTCTCTCCCTCCCTCCCTTCCTCTACCCCCATCTCTATATATAACATGTTAAATACGTTTTGAAAGATCTTTTTAAATATATTTTGAAAGATTGCCCCCCTGCATTCGGTAAACTTTATTTTGTCTTTGCAACAGATTTGTATGGATTAATACTTTTCCTTGGTGCTGATCCTTACTGGGTCAAATATTGGTGGGATCAGCTTCTATATCGGCCATACTGCAGGAAAAATACACAGCCTCTGTACAGTTTTGTAGCCAAGATAATGTGGAGGTCAGCAAAGAAGGACGTGATTGATCAAGTAAACATTTCAGTTCTAATAACATGTTTTTAGATATCATTTTGTACCTGAACTTTAGTTGTTTATTATTTTTTCATTTTGTTAGATTCAGATTCCTCCTCAGACAGAAGATACACATTGGCTTCATTTTTCTCCTGTGGAGAGGCATTTTTATCATCGCCAACATGAGGTGTGCTGCCAGGATGTGTTGGTAAAACTCAGGAAGATTTTGGATTGGTCTCTCAAACTTAGTAGCTTGGATAGGAGGACAGTGACTTCCATTTTGTACCCTTTGCTGCGTCTGAGGCAGGCCTGTTGTCACCCACAAGCTGTTCGTGGAGAATTCTTGCCTCTACAGAAAAGGTTAATTTTACTTCTCAAAATGGATTTATATTCTTATTATTAATATGGAATGTTCAGTCCCTGAAGCTCTATTTACATTATAGTGCTCAAAAGTACTTACTGATATTCATAAAAGATGGGCTTTTATTCTATCTTCACACTGTAGGTGAATTATTATTACCAGTAGCTGCCAGTAGTCTTAACATTACATATGGCTTTATAACAGCAAGCCAGTACAGTTCTTCTTTTCTGATAGTATACAAAACAAAGATAATCACTTCATAAAAACTACATATGGCCAATATGGCTTGTTTTGAAATTCTATTCAGGACACTAGATTTCTGCCCTTTGTTTTCTTATTATATCAGGTTCCCGAATTACATACAAAATAAATTATCCTTTTCTGATAAATAATGTGGTTGCTAAGAGTCTACATTGACATGATGGCATGTAATAAATTTTTAATAATATACTGAGACATCTGTATGAATAAAGAAATAGAAAAATACCTAAATTAAAATAGATTTAGTCAATTATCCAACCTTGATTCCTTATATATTTTTCTTGGTATATATGTATCCTTGATATTATTGCTACTATTTAGAGTTACCAGTTTCTGAGACAACATTTTATAGTCCAGTGAAGTCCTTTTAATGTTATACTTCCAGTGTCTAAACACAAGTTAATACTATGTTAAACAATCATTTGAGTTTCTTTATGACCAAAGCTTAGTTGAGATAGGCTGGCTAGATGCTTTTGTCCTTCTCTTTTTCTTTTTTTTCTTTTTCCCTGTATTTTTTTAGTCCTTCTCTGTTTTCTTTTAATTTATCTTGTATTAGATTTTTACTATTGTAATAAAATTCTTGATAAAAATTACATATTAAAAAATAAGCTATCCAATCAATATTTTACAACATTTACAACAGCAAAGCATCAGGTGTGCAACTAATAGTGGCATGTAAACATTCTCACCTTGTCACCACTAGTACTGACTTCTCTGAGAAGTTCAAACAAAATATTTTTTTGAAATCACAGTCTCTAGACTTCCACAGAACTTTACTTGACAAAGGCTGCTTTAAACAACAGTATTTTTGAAAATCATACCTGCTTTCTGTGTAGTTTAAACAGATCAAACATATATTGAATATGAATTTTATTTGCTTTGTAAGGTAATTTATTCACATGTAAATAATCCAAATAATTTAGTTAGAAAAATGTCTAAAACTGATTACTTCCTTCAAAGCTAACTATTTACAATGAAATCAACAGTGTTGAAGAAATACTAACTTCGATGTGTCCACCATGAATGAAATTCAGTTAAAATTTAGATTATGGCCAGTGACTGAGAAATAATTGCAGTGAATAATTTTCTGTCTATTTTTGTTTTCTCCTTTTTCTTCTCTTGAGGAATAAGTAGCAAATTATTTGTAATTTGCAATTCATTCCCTCACTGTACTAGAAGTATTATACAAACCTGTTTTTGGAGGCTACTATTTCTACTAAATTTTACCATAATGGTTGTTTAAACCATTGTAATTTCAGGAAATGTATAGATGGGACCTAGTCAGTGGTGGGATTCAGCCGGTTCATGCAAACCAGTTGTTAAATTACTCCCCCCCCAGCTGTGCTGCAATGGAAAAACTAGCAATGAAGTGACCAGTGCAAGGGAAGAAGAAGGCCAAATTCCCTCTTTCTTTCTCCCCACTCCTCCTTCCCTCCTGCCGGCTGCTCTGTTGTCTGTTTCTCTATTGCAGCACAGCACCCAGAATGCACTTTGATAGCGGGGTGGGAGATGTCATTAACAACTGGCTCGTCCAGGGTCAGGTTGGGCCATGCCTCCCATGACAGCTAACCTGATCCTGGGTGAAAAGGTTGTTAAATTATTTGAATCCCACCACTGGGTCTAGTGATTTTAATCTTAGATTATATATAGTCCTCGGTTATTGATTACTCATTTAATGACTATTTGAAGTTGATGGTGATGAATGAGTGCTTAATGACCGCTCTTGAAGTTCTAACCATCCCAGCACCCCCACAGGCAGGTGATCATGATCCAGGTGCATGGCAACTGGCTCACATTTACAATTGTTGTAGTATCCTACGGTCATATGATTGCCATTGGTTATTTCCCTGTCAGCTTCCCACAAGGAAAGTTAATGGAGAAGTTGGCAGGGAAAACCACAAGTCACCCTTGTAGTGTGCGCACCCTCACCCGTGTGGCACTGCAGCGCCCTTTCCCATGTTCCCTTACACAAATGCCTCAGCATCACTTCCCATGCCTGCCCACATTCACGTGATGCTGCAGCGCCTCTTTGCATTTTGTTTGCACTTGTCTCCTCCCCCACCTGTACAGAGTGCCACAGAGTGCCTTTGTTATTTTAGCATCTTAATAGTTAGGATCATATGGCTTTTCCTGCTTTTGCTTTGTTGCAGCACCCTGCATTATTTTATCTATTCATTGTTGTTGGTCAGTCTTTTTCTTTACTTTCCCTTTTACTGCTCCGGGTGTCAAGGGACATTCAATGCTGTTGCACTTCTGGTGGCCTTAACCATTGTTAATTGATGATGTTGTAGCGTTGATTAATCACTTTTACTTAAGTGATTAAGTAAGGCAATAATTGTCGTGAATCAAACAATGCATATGGGATTTAGCCCTATGTATATAGTGGCATTTTTTAACTACCTAACTTACCATATGTTTTAGATAGGTTTTAGACTAGGTTTTTAATTATTATTTTAATTATTTTAATTTTTAAATTAAAATAATGTACTGTGATTGTGATGTGGTGTTTAGGACACTGTGCTGGAGTAGCTTTCAAATTTCATTGTATTTGTAGAATGCAATGACAATAAAGGTATTCTATTTCTATTTCTATTCTATTAAGTTAGTTACATTCTCTGTCCACACTTGTGCTCTCTCCCATATTGTAAAGCCCATGGCCAAGAGTATTGTCCATTCTTTGTTCCGCAATAATTTGGATAGCTATTAGAATTGTGTCTATAATTCATGTTTGGGTCTTTGTTCCAGCACAATGACAATGGAAGAACTTTTAACATCTCTGCAGAAAAAATGTCGGATAGAATGTGAAGAAGCTCATCGCCAATTGGTGTGTGCTCTTAACGGCCTAGCTGGTATTCATATTATTAAAGGTAAAAAGGGAAAAAGAAAAACCCTGAAAATAGTATGGGATGATTCTTTGACTTGGAAATATATTCTGTTCTTTTTATCTTAATTTGTTACAGGTGGTCCTCAACTTACAAATAAAAAAGGGACTAGAAAATGTGTTGTTAGGCAGTATAGTTATTAAATGAGGCATCATGTAAGTGCACTTGATTTCACGACGTTTTTTGCCACAGTCATTACATGAATCACCATGATCTTTTAAGCGAGACATTTTATGACTGTGACTTGTAACCTTCCCTGCCGCTTCCCCATTGATTTTGCTTGTCAGAAGCCAGCTCAGAAAGTCACAAATGGTGGTTAAATGACCGCAGGATACTGCAAATGTTGTAACTACACTACAGTTGCCAAGTATCTGAATCATGATCACATGACTGCAAGGATAATGTGACTGTCATAAGTGTGAGGGCCGGTTGTAAGTCACATTTTTTCAGTGCCGCCATAATTTTGAACAATTGCTAAACAAATGGTTGTTAAGTGAGGACTTCCTGCATATTAGTTAAGTTAAGCTATTTGGCTTTCACTACATTCACAAGCAAAAAGTAGCTGTCATCTGAATGTAGTTGCCTAATGAGACTAGCAATGAATATGTGGAAAGGTACTGTTTTGGTTTTCAGAAACAAAACTAAGTAGAATTTAAATAATACAGTGTGTAAATTGAAGCATCTCAGACTTTTGTATTATGTTGCTAACATATTTAGAATGATTGATAGATTAATTGATTGATTGTGGTCATCAAACTGGTATTGACTCTTAGTGACCACATAAATAGATTTTTTCAGGATAATCTCCCCAGCCTGGCCCTTCAGGACTTCCAATAATATACTCGTTACTGTTGTAACTGAGAAAATTCACATTGCTGCTGGTTCTCTTTCCTTTCCTTCCACATTTGCTAGCATTACGATTATCTCCAGAGGGCTGTACTTTTGCAATATGTGTCCAAATTTGACCCTGGACATTTGTGCCTGGAGTGAAATGTGGATTGATATATTTTGATGTTTTCCATTTATTCCCTTGGTATTTATTCCCTCTGGTATTCTTAGGAATCTTTTCCAACATCAAAATTCAAAGTATTGCTTTTATGAAGTCCAAACTGCACTTTCACAGAGTGTTACAAGAAAAAACAATTCCTGCACAATTCTGATCTTTGTAGGTATAGGTGCATCGTGGCATTTGAATATCTTTTCCAGGGCCTTCATGGCTGCTCTAGGAAGGGCTGATCTGCGGGGTATTTCTTGATTGCTGTTGATGGATGAACCTGAAATGTAGGTATTCTCCATCACTGCAGTATCTTTATTGTCAATTCTATCATGGTTGTTCTACCTATTGTAATTAGTTTGGTTTTCTTTATATTTAATCTTAGTCCCAGTTTTTCTATGTGCTTCTTGTCATTTATTACTAGAACTTGTATATCGTTTGCATTTTCAACTGTCAAAGTAGCGTCCACAAGCATAAGTATTTATATTTCTTCCTCCAGTTTTAAAATTATTCTTATCTTTTTCGGTCCAACTTTCCTCATATTCAGTATACAGGTAGTCCTCGCTTAATGATCATAATTGAAGCCTTAACACTAATTGAAACAGTGGCTTAGCAGAAAATCATGTAATCACAACCGTGCTTTAAAGCTAGAAAGAAATAAGACTAATCAGTTTCATACCTTCAGCTTTGCTCTTCTACATATCAAAAGCAATGAAATTGCAGCCTTGGTGCACTGCATAAACAGCTTACAATACTCTTTAAATTGCTGCATCTCCAGTGTTTCTGCTGTGTAAGAGGAGAGTGAAAAAAGCCAACAATTTCTTTAAGCACCCTCTCCTTTGCCTAACCCTTTCCTGCTACCAATGCAATCACATTGTACTGAAAAGCATTCAGAAGCTACAGCTAGTGCAGAGTGCAGCAGCATGGGCAGTTCTTGGGGCTCCAAGAATTGCCCATGTAACATCACTGCTCCGCGAACTGGTCCATTTCGAGGTATAATTCAAGGCATTGGTAGTCATCTTTTAAGCACATTATAGTATGGGTCCAAGCTACTTGAGGGACCATCTCATCCCATTGGGACTGCCCTGCCCCACCTGTGTTAGCAGAGAAGGCATGCTGTGGGCTTATTGGCCTGATTATTTTGGCTGGTGCGGTCCAGGAGAAGGCCTTCTCTGCCATTGCATCTACTTTCTGGAACATCTTGTCCCCTGGAGTATGGTCAGTTCCAACCTCCTGACCTTCTGTAAGAGCCTAAAGATCTGGTTCTTCATGTTAGCTTGGGGCTCCAATGGGGGAGTATCACATTGGAGTTGATAGATTAACAACTCCCCTTCTCCTGGCCCTTTTAATTGGGCTGCAGTATTTGGCTTTTGGTATTAACTTATTTATGATTTTAGCTTTTATCAATTTTATTTTTTATGATTGTAAACCGTTCAGAGCTACCTTGAGATAAGATGGGTGGCCAATAAATTTTACAAACAAATAAACAAATAAATAGAAATAGGTTTGCTTTCTTGAAATCTCTTTCCATTCTTTGGTTGGGGTGGTGATGGTGGTTGAGCAAATGATTGGTTGGTTGAGTTTGGTGAAGGAATTACAAGAGAATACTGTAATCCGTTTGAATAGCATGTCGTGGCTCCCATCCCCGAGCTATTGGCACAATTCTATTACTTTCAATATGTAGAGGAGCAAACAGCTTACTTTCTTGCAATCCCTTTCTTTCCAATCTTTCCGTTCTTAAGTGAGGAAAAGGAAAAAAATACATCAGGCACAGAACAATATGTACTGACTAATAGCAATTACATAACTGACAGATACTGTCAAAGTCATAAACGATCCTAATTTGGTCATAATAATTTTTCAGCACCATCATAATTTTGAACAGTCATTAAATGAGTATTCAGTAAGCAAGGACTATCTGTATAGGTTGAGTCAATAGGGGGAGAATATCCAGCCACATTCTATCTGGATTGTGGCTTCCTGACTTATGAATAATAGGTTTTGCATGAAAACAAATGAGGTGTTTTGAGATTCTCATTTTTCTAAACACTTTCCAGTTTGATACAATCAACAGAATCAAAGATCTTTCTACAATCAGTGGAACACATATTGACTTCTTGGTATTCTTTGGCTTTCTCAATTATCCATTGTTCAGCAGTAATAATGTCTCATGTTCTTTGGCCTTTTCTAAAGCCAGCTTGAACAGGAATTGATGGAATATCTGTAAAAATATGGCAAGAAGAAGAGCTTGTAAAGGTTTTAACCAAAAGGATGACAGCAAATCTGAAAAATTACAGAAGCCATTGAAGAGGTCAGTTTTCATACTAATTCCAAAGAAAGGATAGTTGAGTATGCAACTATTGTATAATACCTTTAACTTCACATTCTAGCAACATAGTGCTAGATTATAGCCCCTTATGGAAAGGAGATTCCAGACATTCAAGCCATGGAATGTGTTTAGAAAAAAATATCCATCTGTTCAGACTTCGTAATGAATAGGATGGTGATTTAACTTCTTCTAGTATTAGTAGGGAACATTTGTTCAGATATCCAGTTTGCTTTATTCAGTTTTTTGGTCTCTTTTCACATTCATCCTTTGAATTCATTCCACAGTTCTTCTAGGTCCCTATCTATGAGATTTAAGCCTTCAATATGATTTTTGATGTTCTCCTTAAAAATGGTGGCTATATGCTCAAAATCACATCATGGATTCTGGTTGATTTTCTATTTTTTCACTTTAGCTTAACTTTGAACCTGCACATGAGAACTTCATGCTTCTTTTTCCCAGTCAGCCCCTAGCTATGTTTGGTGTTATAATTCAGCTCTGCTATCACCTTATACCAGTAATATAGTTAGTTTTATTTCTGTATATGTATAGTGATGTCCATGTTTAGTAGTGATGTCCATATTTATAGATATCATTTTGATTATTTGAAGACTGTGTTAGCAATGAAAAATCATTGGCAGAAATGCATAAGTCAGTCCCCTATATAGTTGAATTCCCATATAGTTGAATTATATCTTCATCTTCAATATTTTCCCCTTTGGCATTCCAGTCTCCAGCAGGTATGCTTGCATATTCTGTTGATTTCAAATTGGATTTGAGCATTAAACTCATTAACCTCCTCTTCTTTTGCTTCAGTAGCTGGAATATTAACTTGGATAATTTTCATATTAAAGAGTGATCTGCAACATCTAAATCACACTATTAAATCATTAATTGCACTGTGATCGAGTATTGTTCTTGCTGCATCTTACCTAACTGAAAGCTTAGTGTGTTCTCTATTTTTTATACCCAAATAGTGAACAGTATAATCTTCTTTCTGAAAGCACCCAATTTCAGTCCATTTAAATTCTCTGATGTCTAAGATATCAACACAATATTTAGTTAACTTCATTTCATCTTTCAGTATGCTGAACATCCCTATATTTATGCTTTTTAGATTCCATGTTATAACTGTAATGTTATCATTGTAACTTCAGATTTTTTCCCCCTGCATGAAATGATGGCATCTACACGAGATGCCCTGAAAGCTTTAAATTAGCTATGTCATGAACACCCTTAGTAATTCAAAAGATTCTCAGCATTTCTGAGCTGCATGTTGAGGAGCATCCAAACGGAAGGGGCTTTCATTCAGAACTATATTGTTAGTCAGTTTATCTTGACTATCCTGTACAGTAGGAAACAATGCCTTTGTCATTGTTACTAAAGTAATCATCTGCCTCCAGCATCTTCTATGTTGCTGCTGTCCAAGGTAGGAATCTGCTAGTTTGGGCAACTGGGTAAGCCTTCATGCCTTGAATGATCTTGCTGGGATTTTATACACTTGGCATACATTCCTGATGTTCTTTGCTCATCCTTCCTAGGAACAACTCCCCCCCCCCCACGCCCTATTGCTGATTATAAAACACATTTGTTAAGGCATTGGTCTTATATGTTGTTTTATGGCTTTATGAAACTTGAAGCAGCTTCAGCTTTGATCTAAAGTTCACCGGATTTCTTTAAAATGAAGTGAGAAATATTCTTTTTTTTTTTCACAGTAGTTTGCTGCCATTCCTTTAAATATCAAGTGAATGTAAACTCTGGATTTAAATGCCAAAAGGAAATGTTACTTTTAAGAAATAGCTTTTTTTTGCAATTTGTTTTAGTTGAAAAACAACAAATGAATTTATGAAATAAAAAGAAAACTCTCACAAACCATTTCCAATAAATTTAATCCTTAAATTTAATTTAGTCAGGAAGTACATCTGTGGAGATTCTCAGTCATCTAGGTCATAGTTGTCTCAATTTTTTTCCAAAAGGCAACTAGACAGTTTTTTCCTTGAAGAAGAATAGTATAATGCATTCATAGATACCTGTCATAGTACCTGCTCTGATAGCAAACTTGGGGAAGAAAATAATATCCTATAATTCTTCCTCCAAAGAAAAACAAGGAAATGAGAGCTGAAAGACCAGATTGAAGTAGGAAAACCATAATTGTGTGTCTTAAACATAGATCATGTGCTCTGCCTTTCAGCACAAAATGCAGTGGCGTTTCAAAGTTTGTGAACTGTACGGATTTTCAATATTTCTGCATAAATATGAATCTAAAATGTGATCTGTTCTCCAAATAAGTTGTAAAACTAGGTAAAGATAACCCAATTAAACAATTGTGTCAAAAAATACATTTATTTATTGAGGAAAATAGCAATAGCACTTTAGACTTATGTATTGCTTCACAATGTTAAGTGGTTAACAGAGTCAGCACATTGCCCCCAACAATCTGGGTCCTCATTTTACCAACTTCGGAAGGATGGAAGGTTGAGTCAACCTTGAGCCTGGTGAGATTCAAACTGCAGGCAGTCAGCAGTCAGCAGAAGTAGCCTGCAACATTGTGCCACTATGATCTAAACCTATTTCTGTATGTAGTAAATGTCACCATTTTGACTTATTTTTCCAATTGGTCTTTATGGAAGGACAGTGATTTCCACCTCTGATCAATGTCTGTTAGAAGGGAGGAAAAAGAAATTCCCAGGAAAACATGGATTTGGATTTAGGAAATCTGGGTTTTAATACGTCAACTTGTGAAACTTTGGAAAATAATTCATTAAAGGATATAAGTGCTGAGAAGAGAAGGAAATGAATTCTTGGATCTTGAGTTCTAATGTGAGGAGATTATGTCAGGATGTTAACTGTCTATTGAACTGACCAGTGCATAAGCTTAATCTGCTCAGAGCTGTAATAATAAGTTATGCAGTTTAATGTTATCTTGACATGGCAGTCCTCAACTTACAACTAAAATTAAGCCTTAAATGTCTGTTGCTAAGTGAGACATTTGTTAAGTGAATTTTGCCTCATTTTACAACACTTCTTGCCACAGTTGTTAAGTGAATCACAGCAGTTGTTAAGTTAGTGATACGGTTGCTAAATGAATCTGGCTTCCCCATTGACTGCTTGTCAGAAGGTGGCAAAAGGTGAATACATTACCCTGGGACATTGCAGCTGTCATAAGTATGAATATAAACTAATTGTTAAGCATCTGAATTTTGATCTCATGATGCTGCAGTGGTTGTAAGTGTGAAAAATGGACATAAGTCACTTTTTTTCAGTGCTGTTGTAATTTTGAGTGGTTACTAAACAGTTGTAAGTCAAGGATTACCTGTATTTAATTTCTTATGAACTGGATTTAAATAATGTTGTGTTTGTATTTTTCAAAGAGATTGTATATTTAAATATTGATTGTTTATAAATACTACATACTCATTTTTACCATTTCAGCCAGATAGTTTTGATAATGCAAGGGAACTGTCTTGTCCAAGTCATTCAAGCTTTAGTATAACTTTAAATAATAATGTAATAATATTTTGCATGGAAGTTACAATTACTGGCAAGTGGAGTTCTCAACTTTAGTGTTCAAGTGCAATGGGAAACCACAGTTTCCTTGGACATAAATAAACCTGCCGGAATGTCTGATTTATATATTTCCTCTCCCCTCTATATTTTCATAATTGTAAGGAGAGAATTTGAAGTTTGTGCTTAAAAAAACACAGTTACACATTATATACCTGCTTAGAAATTTATGATTTGTTTAACTTAAAGAATAGGTCAGAATCTGAAATCCAACTTCGATAGCAGGTTCTTTTCAATATCAGGCACATTGGAATATGGTTTAAATTTGAAGAAAGATTGAACTGATTTGTTTGAAGTCATAAAATTAGAACAGAAAGAGAAACATGGATATCAATTGATAGTGGTTTCCTATTATACTTGAATTGGGCCTGGTTCATTGTTTGAAAAATAGCACAACTAATCACGAGTACCTGCCCTGGCCCTATTTTGTCTTCAGAGATAATAACAGTCATCTCCTGGTATATTTTTTCCAATTTCAACTACAAGGCATGCAAGAAACAGCAAGGACAATACTTTGAGAACCCGCAAGCAAAAAGCAATTTTCACAAATTATATAAAGCTGTTATTTGATCACTTCATTTACCTGGGTTTTAGTAGAAGGATTATAGTAACAGAAAGAATTCAGTGAAAGCATTCCACAAGTCCATTTGGTAAGAAATTTGACTTACCATCTGGTAACTGAAACAGACAAATGTGTGGCAGATTCACCTTGAACTAGCTGAACAAGGGAGAACTGGCAGGGCAAAGATGGAACTTTGGATTTTGGACATTTTGGTTTGTTAATTCCAAAAGAATTCCCTGATTAATGCTTCATATTATTTCTCCTCCACATCCTCTTCAGTGAAGAAAACGACTCAAGAATTGTCATCTTTTTATTATGGGAATAATAATACTGTGGTAGTCTTTTTAAAATTTCATTTTCAGGAGTGAAAGTTTGATAATTCAAGTCCTTTTCATATGTGTGCATTGTGTGTATATTTTTTTAATTTAAAGGTGCTTCTTTAAAAAATGGTAGTGATAATGTATATATAATTTTATGTAAGCAGAAAATAGAAATGCAATGGTCTAATCTGAAATGTGCTAATTTTTCAGGAGAATATGCTTTGGCAGCAGATTTGTACAGAGAGGTTCTACGTTCCTCTGAAGAACATAAAGAGAAGCTCAAAACAGATTCATTGCAAGTATGTAACTAATTTGAGGGTTTTTTTTGAAAGAGCGCATAGACTAGTACATGTGTTAAAAACCTAAACCTTTATGAATTCATTTATGAATAAACAAGTATGGGGCAATTATTACATCTCCATTTCATTTTGTTTTGCAATTGTGATTGATGCGGATGGATCTAAATAACACTGTTGAAGAACAAGGCATAAATGTCTTAAATAAATGCAGTTCTTTCTTTAGGACAAAGAGTACATATATAATATTCCACTTAGCATTCAATTACTTATTTTAATTTAATTGGAATGTGGTATTTTTAAAATCTTTATCGGTATTTTTGAAAGGATTGCACCAGTCTATTTGGACCAGGGTACTTTACAGGTTTTCAAGACTAGGGTCAGCTCTTTGACCACGCCAGGTCAGGAAACAGGTTCCATGAGAAAATGTCAGTATTCTGCTTTACTGATATACAGGTAATCCTTGACTTAGACTATTCATCCAGTGACTGTTCAAAGTTATAGCAATGGTGAATGAAGGGATTTACAAGTGGTCCCTGAAATTGCAGCTCCTGCAGCACCCCTGCTGTTAGGAGGTGATTACTATCTGGACGATTGGCAACCCTTTTCAACTTACGACCAGTTGCTAAGCACCCCATGATCACATTTGCTATTCGCAACTTTCTTTTCTGACTTCTCTAGGAAGTCATTGGGAAAGCCAGCAGGGAAGGTTACAAGTTGCTGAGGTAAATCTCCTCTACCTGAGCACCCTGCCCAGCTCCTCTGAGACCCTTCTCAATTGCCCCTGCCACCCTACACATCATAGACCTGCTGCCCCCAGCTGATCTGCACCATCTTCTGCTGACACAGTATGCCAGATTGGCATTATGCAAGGTAGCTGCTGGCCATGCCAGGCCTTCTCCCTGCTGGTGCCACTCTCCAGATTGCATGCACTGTTCTACAAGTCACATGGCCATTTTTGCGACACCTGGAGAAGTTGGCCACACTTGGCCAGCAGCTGCCTCACAGGGCCAGAACAGCCACAGTACTGAGAGCAAGAAAATGGTGATGGTAAGCTGAGGTGGCAGGGTCCCTGGTATTGAGGGTGGCAAGGGTGACTGCAGCTAGGTCTGGGCTGGAGTGCTTCCTGTGATACAGAAGTTGTTGGAACTTCTCAGGCTTTGCACTATGCTACGTTTCTTGGCAATGCCGCAGAAGCTTCCAGGGGCAGCTGCAGCTTCGTGCTGTGCGGCAGCTCAGGGATTTTTTTAGCTCCAGTCATGGTATGCCACAAAGGTCCGGAGCCATGTGCTTCTGGGGCTGCTTGCTACCCTGCAAGGCAGGATGCAGGGTGCTCAAAAGAATAGAGATGGGGGACATAAGCAGTTAGAGTTGAAGGAGAGACAGTCTTTTACCTTGGAAGAACAAAGGCTTAGGGCTGGGAGGGTTAAAGTTTGGGATGGTTTGATCCTTATCTAATGGCTAGTGAAATTTGCTGAATGATGTAGTGTGGAGTGCCAGGATTGCCATCACTAAGCAATGGGGTCATGTGATGTCACTTTATGGCTGTGTCACTTAGCAATGGAAATTCTAGTTCAATTGTAATCATGGGTTAAGCACTACTTGTGTTCTTTCTCCAAGGTCATTTCTGTGGTTCTCCATGGTTACTGAATTGAGTTCAGTAATTTTCTAGAACAAATTATTGAATCAATTTGTGTGGTTGTTGTTAGGGATAACATTGTTTACCCTAACTGGTTTAGGTAAAATAATAAATATGTTATCATGGTTTATTAGTTAAAGTGTCTGCAACTTTAACTGTGGGAATGTAATTAGGGGAGTGGTAGTGAAAGCACTTTAAAAGAAGCAAGGAACGTCAGCTTGCTCTCTCTGGCTTTGATGATCCCTAATTACTGCATGGACTCAAGACTGCGTTACTCGAACGGGAGAGAGACAAAGGACTGATTTGTAAGTGAACTGACATAGGATATTCTTCACGGACTTTGCTAATTGAATATCCTTGAATGGACTGACTGATACGATACATGACTAATGGACTGTTATTTTGACTATGCTATAAACTCTAAATGGAATAAACTATATTTTTGATAGCACAAGCATATCTGTTATTTTTACTGTATGTTAATAAACATACAAACATATCTCACTCATTTATCTGTGTGCCTATCTGACTAACGCTGCACATTCTGTTTAGCTTGTCTCCTTAACCCTGGTTGGGGAACCCAGGCTTAACACTGGTTATGGGCCCAGAAGCTTAACTAGGATAAAACAGATTTATGTAAAAGTGAGAGTTTGTGTTGTTATACATTACAGTAAACAGACAGCTGTGTTTTATTAATTATAGTTTTATATCCATATAAAGAAAACATGGCACAAGTCAATCTACAAAGTTTGTCCCTTATATCCAAGCTGGATGGAACAAACTATGTATCATGGTCTATAAAATGTAGTCTACTTCTACGAAGAGAAGGTCTGTGGAACATAATAGAAAATCCACCAAACGTAGAGGAATGGGATCCAGAGGATGATGAAGATAGACTAAAAATAGAAGAATTTATGCATAAAAATGAACACGCTATTTGCATAATTGCTTTAACCTTAACTGACCAGCAACTTGTTCATATCCGTGGAGAGCAAACGGCTGTTGGGTGTTGGCAGAAGCTGAAGAGGATTTATGTCCGATATAACATTGGTGCACACATAAATCTAACACGGAACCTTTTCAGGGCACATCTCCAGATGAATGGTGATATGCTTAGTCATTTGGAAACTATGAAAAGCATTTTTCAAGAACTGCACGAGAAAGAGCTTATTTTCTCTGAACTACACCAAGTCTACATAATTCTATCCTCACTAGATGAAAGTTATGACAACTATGTCACTTCCCTTGAAATTTTGCCAAAGGAAAGCCTAACTTGAACTGATATAACTGGCAGATTGATTGAAGAGGCCAGAAGAAGACTTGAAAGATATCAGTTAAGGAGGGAATAACCTCAAAAAGAAGATAATGAATCTCCTACTGCATACGCAATTAAAAAGTGTTTTAATTGTGCAGGAAGAGGACATTTGGCAAGATTTTGTAAAAAAGCAAAGCGCCAGAATGCTGGCCAGAATACTAAAAGTCATCAAAAGATAAATAAAAATTTAGAGTTAGCCATGTATAGTAACGGAGCTGTAAAAAATAATTTATGGGTGGTTGATAGTGGAGCATCCCACTGTATAACAAATGATAACAAAAATTTTCTTAAAATGTCCAAGAGTACACAGCAGATATCGTTAGCCAATGGCTGGAAACTGAAAGCTAAAGATCAAGGTATAGCGTATTGTTCTTTTATAAAAGAGAATGTAAAAATTTTATATGTACCACAACTTAAGTTTAATTTAATTTCAGTTAGAATTTTGGTTAAACTAGGATAACTGCAGAATTGAGAAAGAAAATAAGAAAATTACTGCATCTTTAAGAGGTGAATTATATGTGTTAAATGATAATGGTTTAGAGGTGGCTAACACAGTTTATGATAATAAGAAACCTCATGATGAATGTATTCACTTGTTACACCGAAGGCTAGGGCATTTAAATTTTAAAATGCTTAAGAAAACTGTTCAACTATCTAAAGGAATAAGTTTGAAACCTTGTTATAAGTATTTGCAATGTAATGCTTGCAATCAAAGCAAGAGCAAGTTCACACCGGCTAATAGAGTTGATGGATTTACTGCCAAAGAGCTTTTAGAAGTCGTATTTGCTGATTTAATAGGTCCGAAAAAACCAAGTGTAGGAGGAGCTCGTTACATATTAAGTATAATGGACCACTATTCTAGATATGGGTTTTGCTATTTAATGAAGAGCAAAACTGAAACATATCTAAATCTCTTTAATTGGATAAAATTTGCTGAAAGGAAAACTAAAAAGAAATTAGTAACTCTTATAACAGATAATGGTACGGAATTTACAAATAATAAATTCCAGAATAGACTTAGAATGTTAGGTGTTCAACATAAAATGTCTGCACCATGTTGGCCACAACATAATGCCTTTATAGAGAGACGAGGCCAAACACTACAGTCAATGGCACACACTATGATGTCTGATTCAGGATTACCTGACAATTTATGGGGAGAAGCAATAATGTGTGGTAATCATATATTAAATAATGTTGTTAATTCAACAACAGGTGAATTACCATTCACATTGTGGCATGGTACA
Organism: Hydrophis major; assembly: GCA_033807585.1. Taxonomy (NCBI): domain Eukaryota; kingdom Metazoa; phylum Chordata; class Lepidosauria; order Squamata; family Elapidae; genus Hydrophis; species Hydrophis major. Next base: position 327,055,676 of record CM066328.1, on the reverse strand, counting down.
AAACCTGATTTAAGTTACATGCACACATTTGGAGCACCAGCATGGGTGCATATCCCTACACAACTCAGACACAAAGGACAGCATAGAGCTAAAATATTATTTTTTGTAGGATATAAATCTAATCATAGATCTTATAGATTCTGGGAACCAGGTACATCTAGAGTTTACATCAGTGCTAGTGCTAAATTCCTAGAACATGTAGGATGGAATGGATTAGAGCAAGATTTAAATAACGAAGTAATTATTGAACCCTACAAAAGGCAAAAAGAACAGACTAGTTATAAGAAGAGTCCAATTAAAGAAGAAGTCCACGAAGAACAAATAGGACCAGAACAAGAGGAAACAGTTGATCAGGAAGAGTTAGATAATCAAGAAGAGTTAATAAATGAAAGTCCACCTGTAAGTCCTGTAATACCTAGACGTACTACACGTGTAACTAGACCACCTGATAGGTATCAATCAAGTATAGTTTGCCAAGTAACTAAAGTTCCAACTAGTGTAGATGAACTTAGGATGTATCCTGCTAAGGATCAGGAGAATTGGCAAAAGGCAATGGAAAAAGAACTAAATTCATTAAAGGTAATGAAAGTATATGAAGATGCTAAATTACCTCCAGGAGAAAAATCCATTGGGTACAAATGGATATTTAAAGTAAAAACTGGAAATGGTGGGACTGTTACCCATAAAGCTAGGTTGGTAGCTCAAGGATTTAATCAAACTGCATCTGATTACGATGAAGTTTTCGCATCAAGTATTAAAGCAACATCTTTGAGAGCAGCTTTAGTGTGGGCAGCTAAGAAAAACTATGTCATTAACCATTTAGATGTAGAAACTGCTTATCTGCATGCACCATTGCAGCACACTATATATTTGAAAAAGCCAATTATTATAAAAGACAATAAAGTAAATAGTAATGATTGTTGGAAACTCAAAAAGAGTCTTTACGGGTTGAAACAATCTGGCTTTGAGTGGAACCAATATATTGTGAAAGAATTAAACAATATAGGTTTTAAATCTGGTTTAGCAGATCCATGTGTGATTAAGAGAAAATAATGGAACGGTGTCATTATTGTTATTATTTACAGATGATATTGCTTTGATAACTAAGACTAATAATGAAGCTGATAAGATTATATCATTATTAGCCAAAAAGATAAAATTAAAGCATTTAGGTGAAATTAAAAAGTATCTAGGATTGACAATTAACAAAACAAAAAATGGATTTAAGATATCTCAAGAAGATAAAATTTGCCAATTAATTAAAACGTTTAAAATGGAACTTTGTAAACCGGCAAAGACTCCAATGAGTCAGGAAGTTTGCCAAACTGATGCTCAAAGTCCCAAATTTGATAAGTCCATATATCAATCTTTGATTGGCAGCTTATCATATATAAGCAATTGGTCTAGGCCTGATGTAGCTTATAGTGTAAATCAGCTGGCATGTTTTAATTCAGATCCACATCAATGTCATTGGCAATCATTAAAAAGAATTTTAAGATATCTTAAAGGAACAATGAACCATGCATTGTATATAGAACCAAAGGGTGATTTGAGTCTTAGTGCCTATGCAGATGCAAGTTTTGCAACTGACATAAACACTAGAAAATCAACATCTGGGATGGCTATATTATTTGGTAAAACACTAATAGGATGGAGGTCAATCAGACAACAGCATATTAGCTTGTCCACAATGGAAGCGGAATTTTCATGTCTGTCATTACTATGCACTGACTTAATTTTGTACAAACAGTTATCATTAGATATGGGTATAACTGTTAAAGATTCCATTATTGTGTACGAGGACAACCAAGCAGCTATACAGTTAGCTACTAGTATTGCTGTAAAAACTAGATCAAAGCATACTGATTTAAGATACTTAAATGTTAGAGAATCTGTAAAGAATGGGCTAATTAAATTGGAATACTGCATGACAGAAGAAAACATTGGAGACCAATTTACAAAAGCTCAAGGAGTAATTAAGTTTAAAGAGAGTTGTAACAAATATGATTTAAAGATGTAAACAGTTATTAGTTATATTATTTAACCTAAAAGGGGAGAATGTTAGGGATAACATAGGTAAAATAATAAATATGTTATCATGGTTTATTAGTTAAAGTGTCTGCAACTTTAACTGTGGGAATGTAATTAGGGGAGTGGTAGTGAAAGCACTTTAAAAGAAGCAAAGAACGTCAGCTTGCTCTCTCTGGCTTTGATGATCCCTAATTACTGCATGGACTCAAGACTGCGTTACTCGAACGGGAGAGAGACAAAGGACTGATTTGTAAGTGAACTGACATAGGATATTCTACACGGACTTTGCTAATTGAATATCCTTGAATGGACTGACTGATACGATACATGACTAATGGACTGTTATTTTGACTATGCTATAAACTCTAAATGGAATAAACTATATTTTTGATAGCACAAGCGTATCTGTTATTTTTACTATATGTTAATAAACATACAAACATATCTCACTCATTTATCTGTGTGCCTATCTGACTAACGCTGCACATTCTGTTTAGCTTATCTCCTTAACCCTGGTTGGGGAACCCAGGCTTAACAGTTGTATATCTCTATTTGTCATTGTCCAGGTGACTGATATATTTGTATACACGTGTTTGACAGCGATAATTTGAAATGCTGGTTCTTTCATTTCAGCTTCTGAATGCTTTGAAAGCATTTGAAATAAATAATGTGTGTTTTCCAGTTATTGTACAGTATTTATATCGCTCCATACCACACATTTCCATTTTAAAAGCCTACTTTTTTCCCCCCCTCTCCATTTTTTTGATGTGGCTATTGGCACTGTTTTTTTCCCCTCTCCATTTCTTTGATGTGGTTATTGTGAAGGTCAAACACAGAATCTGGAGCAAAGAATGCCATGAATTCAAGGAGCCCACCGCTCCCACCTCCCAGCTCAAATTTTGCGCTTTTAGTACACTATATAAATTCAGCAGTGAAAATGTTTTCATCTGTTCAGAAATACATGTTTTGGACAAAAGAGGCAAAGTTTGGCTTCGGGCAACCATTTTAAAACCTTTCAGTCCTCCGTCTACAAAATCCCTTCAAATGAACAGAATTTTGCATTGTATCATCATCCATGTTTCTTGCAACTCTCACAGACCTTTACTTTAAAAAAAATAAAAATAAAAGTTACATCATTGACCATACAAAATAACCATCCTGGTCAATTGCCCTGATCTGTAAATGTGTATATGCAGTGCTGCACAATTAAAAGTAAGAAGTAAGTAAGTTTCCTTAGTGTGCAAATCTGTCACACATTAAACAGTTCTCTGTTACAGCCTTCAAAATATAATAGGCTTCATGACAGGCATATATGTTACATTGACAGAGACTTCATTCTACGCACAATCTGATGGAACTTCTGACGGCAAATCATCCTGGGATACCACCCACTTTAAGAGATGGCAGACTTAAGGAAGAGGTATTTGTTCATTATATACATTTCAGGATGTGTATGAAGGAATACCAATTTGCAAAATAAAAATAAAAATAGATAAGTTGTGTCTACAAACATAGAAATTTCCATATGGGACATTTCATGATAAAGTCTTGAGTAATAAATCTGTATTGCTTCCAGGGCTAGCAAAAATTTTTCACGGGGTTAGGGACATGGTGCTCCTGAGAAACACCCATGTCAACTCCTAGCTTTTTATTATTGTTGATGTTTGCTTTCCAGTGCCATGAAGAAAAATGATTTTGAAGACTGGTGAAGAAGAAACAGTTTTAAGCCAGATTTCTCCGTCTGAAGTTAGATTGCCTCACTAACGTCAGAGGAAGAAATTAGAACTACACTGTGGCTATCTATATATAGACATTGTGGTTGATACCATGAATAACTGACTCCTCTCTGCCCCAAAAACAATTTTTGTTGGGCCTGCTGGAGTTCAAATTATTCTGTTCCCCTTCTCAAAACATCTGTTAATTATGCTTTGTTGTCTTTTATTGAAATCATTAATCAAACCAGGGTAATATTCTAGAATAACTTTGTTTAATTACAGTAATATATTACAGTAATATATCTAAGGAGTAACTGTATTTCTTTGTTAAAAGAGTTTCTGTTAAGGTTATATGACTACCTAATCTTTCATTTAAATGCAGTGCGAACAGCTCCGCCAGCATTATATGAGTAAATCAAACGCAGAAGTTGCTGAAGCTCATCAGGCTTTGCAGCCAGTGATACAGACAATTCATGAACTCCAGAGGAAAGTAAGAGATGGCTGCCATTATTTGATTTAACTTTTTAACTACAGAGATATATATTTTTGCATCCTTTATTACAGGGCATCTTGAAATCAGGATGTGCATATGTTTTGAATGAGAAAAAAATTAGAAACATGCTCAGATAAGATGCCACATCCCATATAGGAGTTTCACACTCAAATAGTCGTATTCCAAATTCAGAATGGTTTAATTTGAAACGTTTTGCATAGCACAAATTGAGGTTTTGTTATAAGTTTAGTGAATTAAAAATATGGTTGTTTATTAAAGGCTGTTTATTAACATCCTATCATTCAAAAGCTAATTAGATTCTTTAGAAATGTTTAAGTAGTGGTCACATCTTATTTGTTTCCTTTTATTAAGAAGACAAGGTACAAAAATATCTAGCTTAGAAATAATTCTAAGACTAAATTAGCCAAAATGTTAAAACACATATTGCCATCATATAGTCAGATAACTTTAAAAATGTTTCTACATTAGTATTATCTGCTAGGACAGTAACTATGTCTCCAAAGAATTCTTTATAAAAACATAATGCATTTATTATAGTTTCAGCTATTGTCTGTCTTCCTAGGTTTCAGTTTAGTTTATGTATGTGCTGTTATTAGATGCTGCCTCTATACCAAACTGAGTACACACCGAGTGTAGTAATTCCTCCAGATTTAATATGGTACAGACATCCAAATCACATACTAATCAATCAGAAGCTGATTGCTGTATCGGCTCCTAAACTTATATCTTGGAGCCTCAGCATGGAGATAAAAATATGTGTATCTTTGATTCCTTATCTACCAGACCAGTTGTGAGGGTCAATACTTTGGATTATTCCTCTATACCCCAAATCAGAAACTATCTTTACACTAAGGAAACTAAGGACATTTTATCATTAAGATCTTAAGAAAATGTGATATCATACTTACATTCTGCTTTTGCAATGAGCTCAGTTAGATGTTTTAGCCTAACTTCATAAAATTGACATGAGGTAAGACAATACAGATGGTTGAGCTTCACAGCTCAGCAGGGACCTTGTCCATGCCTGCTGATCAAAGTCTGACACTCTATTTCTCCATGCTAGAGAGAGCATTGTATAGCATTAGAAATGACAGATGTAGTTATGGAATGACTCATTGAATCATGGAGGCATTCATCTTTGGAAGCATTAGCAATGGATTATTCACAAGGCAATGTCTTTGAATGTGCTGTTTTTCAGTGATTAAAACCTATGCTTCACATAGATCTTGTATTTGTTTTTCTTCAGTAAGCACCTTAAGTATCTGGAGCATTTACTTTTTTTGAAAGCATTTCATAGAGTAGGTGGTGATAGATAGGAATTTTGTAACTCAGTATTGATCCAATAGTAGGAAGTTGTTGTTATAGTCCTTTGTTCTACCAGGCATGCTAGGCACAAGAAAAAAATACATTGTCAGACTATTTTTGAAAGGCAGCTTTGGTTATACATGGGTGCATACCCTGCAAGATGGAAATATTAATAGCTATCAAAAATTGATACAGATAAACACATTGACAAACATATCTAGAGCTGGATTTTTCAGGTTGACTTAAAATTATTAAGGAAGTTGCTGAAAATCCCCTAGCATAATATTGCATTACATCAGAACTTATTAAAACAATCTGGACCTGTGTTATTGCATATCCATATATGATGTTCTTATTTTTTAAGACATACTACTACTCAGTTGCTCTGCATAATGTATTTTTTCTTTGATACTTGAAGAAGACATTTTTTTCTCATCATTAGTTTGAGCTCATAGTACTTTTAATGATACAATCTGGTCCAGGAAAGCATGAGAGACATTTATTTATGGACACAATTTTTCTGCTATACCCCAGATACGCTCCAGTTCACCCTGGTGGTTGGATGTGATTCAGTCAGCAATACAGTATGCAATAGATGAGGAGCTTGTACAGCGAGTACAAAATGATCTAACCAGTAATTACAAACAGCAAATGAATAAGCTCTCTATGGCAGATAAGTAAGTCACAAATAGAAAAAATGTTGCTAAATTTCAACTTCTTCATTGCAGTTATAATGTTGTTTATGGGAGAACTCATAAACATTTGTAATAATCTGTGCAATATTAAGTGGATCTGTATGGTTTTACACTCATGCTGAGCAATCTTGGCTAAATGTGGGAGAGACATAAGAAATTATCATGCTGGTTGTTAATGTGAAAATTGCATGAGCTGGCTTCTTCATGGTACCACGAGGCCCACTCTAACTGTTTAAGACTTCCAGTGGGTCTGTTCAGGGTAGTTTATCTGATAACTTACGTCATCCGTCCATAGCCAATCAGAGGAATAGTGTTAAAATAATTTAAATTAAATGGAAATAACTTTCTGTCCTGGCACATAAAAACAAAGATGGCAACTGTTATGGAGTTGGTGGATATAGCTTTTTTCATAGCACCTCTCTTGTAAATTGATCTGCATGCTCTCTATCTTCCCAACTTTCCTTTTTTTCTGCATAAATATGTGTGTGTGTGTGTGTGTGTGGTATGTGTGTAAAACCATTTTATGTACTGAAGGTATAATATAGAATCTACACATATCTAAGTGCGTCCCTAAAAATAACTTATTCTGGAAGTTGCTATTTTGTTTAAAAATCTATGTGGTTTATTATGACACCACATTGGAAATAGCAGATTGCGACCAATGCCCATCCATTTCAGATACATGACCGAATAGATCCTCTCTGAAATAACATTCTAACCTGAATACACATTTATTTCTTCCTAGATTTCGTGACTGCAGAGGACTGCAGTATCTTTTGACAACTCAAATGGAAGAAGTGAAGAAACTGCAGAAGCAAGTGAGAGAGGCTGTGAAAAATCTGGAAGGACCTCCTTCCAAAGCGGTTATTGAGGCTGCCACTATCTGCCATCTGCGGCCAGTAAGATTGCCACTAAACAAGTAGGTGTAAAAAATATTGGCCATGGCCCAAACAATCAGAGATTTCATTCTGCTTTTCTTCTGTTTGTTGTGATAAAACTGTCATGACATTGTAATTGGTGTTATTGCTTTATGACTTAACAAATTCTGGTTGTTATGTGTTATGAATTTATTCAGTTAATTTCTTAATTAACATAACATACATAACCGATGTGCAGCTGACACACTACATACATTTTTATCTTATTCAATTTGTTTATATAGAAAAGCAAATTTTTTATTAGTTGATTTCTTATTAAAACTTAAAGGGAATTGATTTTTTATATTTCTTTTGAAGAAGCTTCCTTACTTAGCAAGCACCTTTGTTTGCTGATCTTTTTGTAAAATTTGTATTCCAGTTGCGTCTTTTGTAAAGCTGATGAATTGTTCACAGAGTATGAATCAAAGCTGTTTTCCCACACGTAAGTATTGCTTTCTTTTTTTCATTACACTTAATGACAAAATCAAACATCCAAAAGTAATTACTAGTAAAATTTCTTAAAACATCTGTGTACTTTCTGAATTTTAGTGCTGCAAAAGAAGGATGCATTCTTTTCTTTAGGAGCTATTGTGCCCTTTATGCAGTGTGTACTGCTTAGATGAATTGCTTTCTGTCACTGTGCTCTTTGAAGAAGGAATTATATTTGGGTATGATGGGTTTGTTTTTTGAGATAATGAGATTACATCTCATGCCCTTGTGGCACCTCTTTTCAGTTAAGAAAGTGTATTTTGTTTTGTTTTGCCAATATCTTTGTTTTTATTAAGATGTATAGAATCTTCAGATACGATGACAGCTGTAATGTTTTTGCATTAAAGTGTAAAAGGCCAGATGGCAATCTTTGAAGAAATGATAGAAGATGAAGAAGGCCTGGTTGATGATCGTTTGCCTACCACCAGCAGAGGTCTCTGGGCAGCGAGTGAAACTGAGCGCTCCTTGAAAACGATATTGTCTTTTGCTAAAGCTCATAGGCTAGATTCCAAGGCAATTGAAGAAGGCAACATCTTCTTGGAACTTTTTGAAGCATGGAAAAAGGAATATAAGGTATAACAAGAAGAAAAAAATCTTAATATAAAGAGTAGTTGCTTGGTACCAGGCATGTGGACAATTCGAGCATAACCTGAAACTATATACCGTTGTAAGACACAGATGATCTGTAGATGGTAGAAAAAAACATCACCACATTTAGAGAGATAGATGGGTTCTTATCGAGAGTAAGTATGCTAAATAGAATAAATCTAGTATCTAGGATAATTTGTTAATAGCAGGGGTATAAGCCAGAGGTGGTTGTCCATATATACTTGACTTTTAAAGTAATCCTATTGCTCATGCATCAACTTGCTTTATCCAGTAAGAAATAGTTGTTTGGAATGTAAGGAATTTGAAACTGCTGGCATCAATCAGTATTAAAATTGGGAAATTATTTCTTCATTTTTGATTGTTTGAAAATAAATAGGAGACTAACTTCCAAATATGTGTACAAATGTATCCATGACATGTGTACAGATATATGTTTGATTTCCATGACATTATTTATTATGTAAATGTAATTTATATCCTAAATTCCTGCATAACATAACAGTATCATTTGAGATTAAAACATCAGGTAAAGTGTATTTCTTCTGGTAACACAATACCAAAAATTTCATTATGAAAAATTGAATGATTCAAAAAGTTCACTGACATAATATGAGTTATGTGCTACATATCTTTAAGCAAGATGTATATTGTTTCTAATTCATATTTACAAATGGGACATAATTGCTTGGATTACTTCTCTAGGAGTTGCAGGGTTGTAATAATGCGAGTGTCCATGTGTGTTAAGGAGATATGTGTATCTGAGTTTGTGTGTGTGTACATATATGCATACATATGCACATATATGAATATATTTAGGTAGAGATTACTGGTAGAGATTTTTTGCATAGTTTTATTGTTTTCCTGTGTTCTTTAGAGATGCAGTTGCTTATCATATAATGCACACAGAGAGGGAAATCTAAGTTACTGCTCCCTATTCTATTTTCTGCCCCTGTTATTTTAGAATCTGTACAAATGTTGAGATACGTTTTGTTGAACACAACTTGAAGAATTTTTTTTTCCTGATCAAAATAATTAATCTTTCAGTTACTTCATGAATACTGGATGGTCTTAAGAGATCATGTCTCTGCCATTGATGAACTTGCTATGGCCACCGAATGCCTCAGAATGCGTCATCCAGAAGAGCCAAAACCCAATCACCCTGTTCTTCACATAATTGAACCACATGAGGTAACATAATCTGAAACTAAAAACTCCTAAACATTCAACACAGCTACAAGTATACGACAGTGATATTGCAGGTTCTGCTTCAGACCATTGCAATAAAGCAAGTAATGACTTTTTTGGCTTCCCATTATGTATCAAAATTACGTTTATACTATACTGTAGTCTATTAAGTGTGCATTAGCATTATGTCTATAAAAGCTTTTTTGCTAAAAAATGCTAATCACCATCTCATCTTTCAGTGAGTCATAATCATTTTGCTGCTAAAGAGTCTTGTAAAAAAAACACATCTGCAAAGTGGAATAAAATGAAATATGCCTGTATTTATTAATTTTTCTAACCAACTCTTGTATCATAATGTTGAAAGTTATAGGCTTTAGATTTGTTTGTATATAGCAGATAGGTTGCTCATTGGCCTTAATGGTTCTTCAAAGTTGTTTACAATAAAAACACCATAAAACAGTTCAAAATTAAATCAATTTTAAACTAGAACAGGAGGAGCAATAGTAAGACAATCAAACCATGTCATATAATGTATGCCATACACTTTTCTCTACATCTGAACTTCCTGTTGCTGCAGTTGATGGTGGTTGAAAGACAGAATAGTTTTAAACAAAACAGATATTTGTTAATTAGCTGTAATGCTAGAGAAGTTTTTTCACAATGTAATAGGAGATTTTTGAAAATAAACTTTGTTTCTAGGTAGAACAAAATAGAGTGAAACTTTTGAATGACAAAGCAGTTGCCAAATCACAGCTCCAGAAGAAACTAGGCCAGCTACTCTACCTCAATAATTTAGAAAAGGTAAGATTGAACTTTGTTGGGCTTACATTATACTATTGCCTAATCCTTTGGAACATCCTTCCCCTGTCATTGTGTCCAGATGCATTGGGTTTTATATTCAGTTGGTATGATCCTATACAGTTTCTGGCCATAAACCAACCAAAGACCAATACAATGGGAATGCATGAGGGTAGGAGAAATTATTTTGAAGATAGGATTTTTTTCTTGAGGCCTATTTCTTGGATTTTAAAATATTTAAATCTAGTGTTTGCTAGCTAGTTTTAAACAGCACGAAAGCATTGCTTACAATTGTCAATTCACTAGGATCGTGCCAGTGAATTCCAGCCTGCCTGAAATTAGTAATAATAACTGCTACTAGAGTTTACCATCAAATATCCACATCTGCCTAGCACAGATCCTTGGGGGAAGGACTGGATAGATGAATAGAAATGCCAAATTTAATCTGAACATCTGCCTTACTGTGCATCAACCCATAATTATAATTGTATATTACAGTTCAATATTTTATAAGTACCAGAATAAAATTAAAACATTAAATTAGAACAGAACAAGACATTATAGTGTATTGCAATTAACAGTGGACTTATTGACGGATGGCCAAAGTCTGCCTAATTTTTCAGACACTATAATAGCTATATTACAATTTAGCTATATTACAATTGAGTAATAAAATCCAGACACTAAGAAAAGATGCACATGCTTGGGTTTTATTTATTTATTTTGTCAAATTTCAAGGCCATCTGACATCTTGATGGTTCTAGGCAGCTTCTAAATAAAAGCAATATATGAGAACATATAAGAAAGAACATAAACGACAATAAGAACAGAACACCAACTACACAGTGGAAGAGGGCTCCACAATCAATGTGTGTCCAATTATCCCTTTTAACAATGTTCCAGAGAGCAGATATTGCAACACAATAGGCATACTTCCAAGGCCCCATAAAGTGACATAGTTTAAGTGCATGCATCATGTTTGAGTATACCAGGTGGACAGAGATGAGATACATGATATTGAATGTTGTTCAATAGACACTTGAATTAAGATGACTTTAAAAACACTTTATGATTGAACTCAAAGAGTTATAGTTTCATTTTCTTTAAATTACCTCTCATATCAACTCTGAAACATAAGGTCATCATGACTCAAGTGAAGTTGGCCAGTATATTTTTCATACTGTAATAGGCTTTCAAGCTGTACTCCTTTGAAATGTTTTCTATCATTTTGCATTCCATTTTTAGTTCTATTTATATCTCTTTGGATCCATCTGTATTCTTTCATTTTTCTGAGAATTGTTTCATGTTTGATGATTAAGAAATAAGAATATATTTGATTAATAAAAATGAATAATATTAACATCAAATTATTTAGATAATTATTTTAAATAGAACATAATTGATTCTTTTACTTTTACTGTAAAATGCTTTTCTTTAATGTTCACATAGTCTCAAGATAAAACAACTGGAGGAGTTAATCCAGAGCCCTGCCCAATTTGTGCACGGCAGTTGGGAAAACAGGTAAAATTATGTACCTTTTTAGTAGATAATTTTGTTCATTATTGGCATATGTGAAATAATTTTCTTTATCCAACAATACTTACAAATCTATTGTTTTTCAAAACAATCCTATATGATTATAGTTCTATATTTATTTTTTTAAAAGTATTCTGTTGGACCACGGAGTTGCAAAACAGAATGTGTATCCAAAATGTTGCATCCTGACATTGTCAAGTATTATAGTTTTCATATTGAAATATGTTTATGCTTCTACATCTGTCTCTTAAAATTCTGAAAATGATGAAGTATATGGCACTGCCTGATGAAACACCAGGCCACTCAGCAGATAGCCTAGGCATTCATAGAATGTTAGTGTTGTGTAAAAGTTTTTGTTCTTTTTTGAATATTAAAAGTTGATGTGCAAATCTACATAATTAGCTGTTTGTTTCTTCTAATATTTGCACATTTTAAAAGCAAAAGAAACCTTGGCTACAGCTTTTAAAACTTTTCTGAATATTGTAGCTAAATTTTAATTTCTAATACAATAAAAAAGACTCCTACAGCAAGTGCATGAGTTGTATTAAATAAATTTAAAGTTTCATAAAATGAAAACAAAATTATATTTTGCCCTGGAAGTTAATTTTTGGGCCTTCATGTCATTCTGACAATGGGTCTTCACCCTGCCCTCCAAATGAAAAACCCTCTCTCAGAAGTTTGATTTCTTTTTCATTTGTTTGTTTTGATGTTTATGTGTATGGTACACTTGCCCCATCATACTTTTATATGACCATACTAAACAATAAATGTATTGCTTATTTATTTTTTTAGTTATTAAAGATATATGTCATGCATCTTGCTATCCAAAACAACTCTTGACACTTAAATAACAAACTATATTAATATATAGTAAAAATAGAGATATAAAACAATTATCAATATAAAAACAGATTAAAATTGCAAAATATTAAATGCAGACTAAATATCACGAATGTCATTAAATATTATGGAGCAATCAAAGAAATTCATGTCTTATATTTCAGTTATTTGCAAGATTTCATTATTTTTAATGTGGTACTTAAATCTGAGTGAGAAATCTATCATTAGGCCCCTGAGCACCTGTTCAGGCTAGCTGGTTAATTTAAAAATTACATACATATGCCTCTTTTCACTTTCTTTTTAAACAACTTAGTAGTCCTTTTCTTGTTGGTTTATATGAATAACAAATAAGTATTTTGTCTTATTTTTCTCCATCTAGTGGGCAGTGTTGACATGTGGACATTGTTTCTGTAATGAATGCATAGCTATTATTATAGAACAATACAGTGTTGGCACCCGCCGAAGTTCAATAAAGTGTGCCATCTGCAGGCAAACAACTTCACATAAAGAAATCTCCTATGTCTTCACAGCAGAGACGCCAAACCAAGAGGATGATATACCTGTGAAGGTAGACACAATGTGAATTATAGATGATTTCATTAAGAAAAAATTACATTTTATTTATTTGGAAGTCAGTTTTGTGGAATTAGTAATTTTCACAACATTTTTGTGTCAAAATATATGTTATCTAGAGACAGTTCTCTGGCCTTTCAAATGGCAAGTGAAATTTTTGATGTTTGTAATTTATTAAGTTCTTAATTTTGGCATCCAGAGTAACTGGATATATCAATTGGCTGGATCATGTTCAGAGGAACAGTTTCATAATTACTTAATAGCCACACAGAACATCTCAGTTCATATGTCTGTATGTTTCCTGGTATACATGAATTGATACGCTATAAATAGTTTTGTAAAACATATAATACATAATGTTACTTTGTAATTTTGGTATGATCTGTATTGAATAAATGAACTAATTTTTATTTTCTTTTTTATGAAAGGGAAGCCACTCAACTAAAGTGGAAGCTGTGGTCCGAACTTTAAAGAAAATTCAGTTCAAAGATCCAGGGGCAAAAGCTCTTGTTTTCTCAACGGTATTTCAAACATTTTGAAATTATAAAAGATCAGTTTGTGAATGTGTTATTCAACTGGGTTCTGGAGTATTAATAAATAAAATGAGATTGATTGAAGCTAAATCTGGTTAGCATTGATAATTGTATACTTGGCTGTACTACTACTTATCTTTGAAGTAATAAACAAGAAAGCTCCCCTATCTAGTACAACTATCCATCTTATTTGTAATATGTAAACAACTTTCCTTTACATTTTGCAGTGGCAAGATGTGCTCGATATCATTGCAAAAGCTTTGCATGATAATAACATGGACTTTGCTCAAATCAATGGAATTCACAAATTTCAGGTATCAATTTCATTATTGTTATGTTTTCTTTTTCTGTCTTAATACTAATATAGTAAGGATAACAGACATTTGTACCAAAGTAATTGATATTTGAACTGTGAAAATAATTTAGTTTCTAAAGTAACTATAATACTATAAATTAAAGGAAAAGGGAAGATAAATAAGATATTAGATTGTAAAATAAGAATCAAGTACAAATTTAACATCATTCATCAGTTCATTACAGTTTGATGTAAAAGAGGCATATATCCAAGATATTAATTAATGCCCCCATAATCTAGGATGGTGGGAACAAGTACCGTATATACTCGAGTATAAGTCGACCCGAATATAAGCCAAGGCACCTAATTTTACCACAAAAACTGGGAAAACTTATTGACTCGAGTATAAGCCGAGGGTGGGAAATGCAGCAGCGACTGGTAAATTTCAAAAATAAAAATAGATACCAATAAAAACTTTCACTAGGACAGTTGAGAATAAGTTTGATGTTCACAATTTCCTCTTTGAAAGAGACCAGTAAATAGGGAACAAGAAGATGAAGAAAAGTGTGTTTTTTCACACTTTTCACACTGCAGTGAACAAAAATGGCATCATAGGAACAGGCTTATTCTCAGTCCAAAGGTTTGTTTCTGATTTCTTCCCTGATTTAAGGGAAATTTGGGAAACGATCTCACTATCATGAAAGGTTTAATTGATTCACTAACCTTAAAGAAGATGATGATGACAGTGGGAGGCAGGAGTCACTCTCTCCCTTGCAAGAAAAAAGCAAGAGCCGTTCTTATGATCTCTCTCTCTCTCTCTCTCCGTAATACAGTCAAGCCCTTTCCAGCACGCAGGATCTGCTGCCGCCTCTTTGCACCTTGCAAATGCAAAATCCCGGGTTTTTGCATTTGCAAGGTGCAAAGCGGCGGGGGCGGATCCCGCGTGCTGGAAAGGGCTTGACTGTATTACGGGGAGAGAGAGAGAGAGAGATCATAAGAACGGCTCTTGCTTTTTTCTTGCAAGGGAGAGAGTGACTCCTGCCTCCCACTGTCATCATCATCATCTTTTGGGTTAGTGAATCAATTAATTTGGGAAATGATCTCACTATCATGAAAGTCAGTGTTCTCTGCCAGTGGGGCATTTGGAAGAAAATGCCCCACGGCATATCCACGCGCGTGTAAAGGGAATCAGAAATCCCTGTGTTCAATGCCTAGCACAGCAGAAGAGAAAATGCAGCTGTGAGCAAATACTGGGAAAACCTGATTGATCAGAAGGAAGGAGGCAAAAGAGGGAGGGGTGGTGGTGGACGGAGGTCCCACTGGTATTTGTGAAACACTTGGTCGGCAGCGCTTAAAGTCAACGTCCTCGCTCCCACCCACCCAAAGCCACAAAGTCCCCCAATTGCGCAGCCCAGAATTGCCCTCCCCTCAGGGGGCAGCAATGATGCCCGTTGTTTCCTGAGACAAGAAGCTCCGCCGTGCAATGAAAGCGCCCTGGCTCTAGGCTCGCGGGCTCAGAAAACAACGTGAGCCGAGGTTGCTTCGTTTCCTCAGTCCTCAGCTTCATTTCCTCAGTCCTAGCTGCTTTCAGTCCGCTCGGGAGGAGGGGGAGGAGGTGGTGGCGGCGGCTTGCGTTGTTCTGTGAGCTCTAGGCTCGCGGGCTCAGAAAAGAATATGAGGCGAGGTCGCTCAGCTTCGTTTCCTCAGCTCCAGCTGCTTTCAGTCCACTCGGGAAGAGGGGGAGGTGGTGGCGGCTTGCGTTGTTTTTTGAGCTCCAGGCTCGCGGGCTCAGAAAACAACGCGAGGCGAGGTCGCTTTGGCTCCGCTCAGCTTCGTTTCCTCAGCTCCAGCTGCTTTCAGTCCACTCAGGCGGAGGGGGAGATGGTGGCGGCGGCTTGCGTTGTTTTTTGAGCTCCAGGCTCGCGGGCTCAGAAAACAACGCGAGGCGAGGTCACTTCGGCTCCGCTCAGCTTTGTTTCCTCAGCTCCAGCTGCTTTCAGTCCACTCGGAAGGAGGGGGAGGTGGTGGTGGCAGCTTGCATTGTTTTCTGAACCCGCGAGCCTAGAGCTCAGAAAACAACGCAAGCTGCCGCCACCACCTCCTCCCCCTCCTCCCGAATGGACTGAAAGCAGCTAGGGCTGAGGAAACGAAGCTGAGCGGAACCGAAGCGACCTCGCCTCGTGTTGTTTTCTGAATCCGCGAGCCTAGAGCTCAGAAAACAATGCAAGCCGCCGCCACCACCTCCCCCTCCGCCTGAGTGGACTGAAAGCAGCTGGAGCTGAGGAAACGAAGCTGAGCGGAGCCGAAGCGACCTCGGCTCACGTTGTTTTCTGAGCCTAGAGCCTAGAGCCAGGGCGCTTTCATTGCATGGCGGAGCTTCTTGTCTTGGGAAACACTGGGCATCGTTACTGCCCCCTGAGGGGAGGGCAATTCTGGGCTGCGCGATTGGGGGACTTCCTCGCTTTGGGTGGATGGGTGGGTGGGAGCGAGGATGGACAGAGTCCGTGAAGTGGGGCTTGCCTGCCCTTGCTGGCTGCCTCTGCTTCCTTAGGGGTGGGGAAAGGGGCTCATCTGGACCAAGGGTGAGTCTCCCCCTCAGTTTCCCCTGAAGGATCTTCCATTGCTTTTGCCTTCTCCCTACATCTTCCCTCTGTTAAAATCCCCACACACACACACACACACACACTTATTTTCAGTCGGATAGATTTCGTGTCTGAGCATTCTCACATGGCGGTGGGTCTTCGCCCCCCAAAAAAAACAGTTAAAAAAAGAAAAAACAATATATCCTCATGCAAGAACTTTTCTGCTTCCGATTACCCCCATGCTTAAAAGTTGCAAAGGAAACACGGAAGCAGGGAAGCGGCTGCCCAGCTCCGGAGTTCCACACCATTTTTTTTTCAGAGGGGAATCTGACTCGAGTATAAGCTGAGGGCAGTTTTTTCAGCACAAAAAATGGGCTGAAAAACTCGGCTTATACTCAAGTATATACGGTAAGTCAGATTTTATCCTATCTAGCTTCCCATTCCTCCCTGCATTTTTCTATCTTGATCTATTTCCTCTCTTTCTAATGAGGCTTGCCTGTCATACTTTGTGATTGCTTTATTTTATTCTTACCTGAATCACTTCTTTGTTTACTAAAAAAAAATGTAAATGCAGTTTTAGGCTGAATTAAAATAATTATAATTTCAAATCACAGTACTTAATTTTTCTATTCTGCTTTGGTCAGGAGGAACCTGGGTTGTGTTGTATTGTGTTGTTTGTCTAGCTTTGAAAAGATTGAAAGTGGATTTTATGGCACTCTTCAAATACCCAAAAAGGGCATTTCATGTTTAGAAAAATCTTCTTAACAATAGGAGCAATTTGATAATGTAATCAACTCCCCAGTAGTGTGAGCTACTATTCATAGGATGTCTTCAAGCAAAGGTTGAATAGTAATTCATCAGCTATGTGTCTTGAAAGTCCTCAATAAGATTAAATCAGAGATCAGCCATGTTTATAGTTATTCCTTAGTGGCCATGTTGGCCATGTTTTTGTTGATTCTATAGTTATCAAAAGGTGTTTCAGTCTTTCTGCTAATCATTCCAAATTAGATGTTAGATAATCCATTCCTGCTGTCTTCCACTTGAAGTTGTGATTCTGCTTTTGGCATCTGTGTAGAATTACAGATAAATAATTGTGAAGTTCTAAAGCAGTGGTCTTCAAACTTGACAGCTTTAAGACTTGTGGACTTCAACTCCCAGAATTCCTCCTCCAGTCATGTTAATTCAGGAATTCTGGGAGTTGAAGTCCACAAGTCTTAAACTTGCCAAGTTTGAAAATCCTTGTTCTAAAGCAGGGGTTCCCAACCTGGGGTGCTCGCACCCCCTGGGAGTGCAAGACGATATTCCAGGGGGTGCGAGAAAAGTCCAGGTAATTTTTATTTATTTATTTTATTATTATTTATTTATTTATTTAATATGCAATGGATTAACTTTGTTTTCATTTTAGAGTTAAGTATCGTTATTTAGTGGCCTTCACATACATAGCTGAAAAGATTCAATCCTACCATATATTTAACACGTTCAGTAGTTCCTAAAGTCTAAATTTCAGGAGGTGCGAGGTTCGAGTGAAATTTCTTTAGGGGTGCGGGGCGAATAAAAGGCTGGGAACCACTGTTCTAAAGTGTACAGTTTTAAAGCTTGGATATTTTGGGCTTGCAATCTTCAGAAGCTACCTAAACCCAGATAGAGATATGACTTATTCCACCAAGGTAAGCTTAATTTCAGCAGTAAATGCTCTGTAGGTACGTCAGGAGACCTCCCTATCCTCCAAAATCCCCCATCCTCTGCCTCCTGCCCCTTGATTTCCCCAAGGCCCTATGGGCCTCCATACTCCACCCTATCACCATTCACTTACTTACCTTTTGATAAGCTCAGGAAGTCAGGGTAGAGAAGGCTGCTCCCTTGCTGGGCCATGTGGCACAATCAAGAAGAAGAAATCCTATCACTTTTGCTTCAGTTGCAACCCTTTCCTCTGCAGCCAGCATGATTTCTCTATGATTTCTTCTTAGTTCTGCCAGTGCTAGCTTTAAACTAGTGGCGTTAAGAAGAAAGTGCCTATTATGGTTCCTTGTAAGCCTTTACTGTTGGGAATCATGAAGATGACTTTAAGGAAAATATGCAATAGCCATTAAAAAAACAAAAAGTCCAGAAGCATTCCTTGAGCTCTGGCACAAGAAAAATAAGAGACTCGGGCTATCTCGTCCTTGACTTTTTGGGATATAAGATGAAAGGAAAAAAAAAACATAAACAAACTTGCAGGATTCCCTGAATATAGCTTATCTCAATAAAATGTAGTTCTAGTATTTTATGAAGTGTTGTTTCCTGATCTGGACAACATCAAAGGACATTCACTATAATAATCAGAGGGATGGCTGATGATGGGCACCATTCCCTATACCTGATTGAAGTTTAATATATAGTAACTTCCTATCATCTTTTGTCATGCTATATTCCTTTTTATCTTTAAAACAAGGGTTAATAGTATCTTTTTTTATTCCAGTTGAATTAATTGTATTTGTATGATCTTACTGCACAGAAAAGCTGCATTTGACTAAAAATCAATAGTTTGCAAACTCTAGAGACCAGCTTTAACTGTGCCATGTAATAAAGTATAAGCCTACTGTTTTAAGATGAGGTTAATTTTGGATAATCTTAGGCAAACTGAAACCAATCTAAAATTCCATTTGAATGGACACTTTTTGCAGTTAATGCAGTGAAGGAATTGCTTAAACCGATTAATTCAAAATAGGAGAGTAATTTATGCACAGTAGCGTGGGAAAATTTTTTAGTCAGGGATAACAAGGAGCCCATATTATGCTTACACATCACATTGGCTGTTTTCTATGTGCAAAGTAGTTAAGATTTATTGTCACTAGACTTTAGTTATGTTTATGCAATATACTGCAAAGTGGTGAATTTATATTTGTTCTCTCCTCCCCCCCCCACCTTTTCTTTTGCTGAAATGATACAACAATATTTTTTATCTTCTAGGAAAACCTCTCTGCATTTAAATATGATCCCAAGATCAACATACTGCTTTTGCCTCTCCATACTGGTTCTAATGGTCTAAACATAATTGAAGCAACCCAGGTACTGCTGGTTGAGCCCATACTGAATCCAGCACATGAATTACAGGCCATTGGCAGAGTGCATCGTATTGGGCAAACTAAGTATGTTCTAAAATCTGATTTATGTAATCTAATCCCAGCGTCATAAAGGGTTTAGAGACTCTTGTTCCTTTTTTGCCAACCAGTGACACCAGTCAATTACATCCACTTATTTTATTTTTTTCCACTTCTAATGTGATAGGACTGGGTCTTACCAGTCAATAGTTGACAGTTACCCGTGAATTTATGTACTCGCACCATAATCCCAACAAGGACCAATTATGTATATAGTTGGGGGAAAATTTTTCAGACATGACATTTTAACACCAGTGGTGGGAAAAAAAAAGAAACTGGAGCTAGTTTAGGATTTAATAGTGACTCCAATTAAGTTAAAGTAATTTAAAGTTATATTAGAAAATGTAAGAAAACACTTACTTGCTCTGACTTCAGAGTAGATACTTAAACTCAGTACTGTACCGTTCTATTTTAAACAGTGACAGCATTTTTTTTACCTGTTACTTAAATTATTACAATTATTCTTTGCCTTTTTGTACATATATATTACATGTAGCTAATAAAAAATAAGAAAATATAAAATATGATGGTAAAGTCAACATCATGCAAATCAGTTAACAATTAAAATATTGTCATTTTCTAAAAATCAGAAGAATACATCTTCCCAGAGAAAACATTCTGTAACTCAGGAATTCTAGAACAAGGCTGTCCCCTACATTTAAAGAAAATAATTTTATTAAGTATTTTAATTAGAATATATTTTCAATATATTTTTGTAAGAAAACAATATTTAATCTTAAAGAAAAAAAATTAAAGAGTACAAGCTAAATATGCAAACTAATATAGAAAATAATATATGTATATCTTTCTATTTTATATTCAACAATAGCCACTAGTTTATCAAGTTATTACAGAATCTCTGCCAAAAGAACACATATATCCACAACCTTTAATTAGCAGAAAATATCCCCTTTTCCAAAACACACATCTACAATAATCATTCCTTTATTATCTGGACCACTTCTCCATTTTCTTCATATAATTTTTTTTGCCATCCTCCATGCCCAATTCAACCACAATTCCTGATGTACTATCAAACTCCAAAACGCTGATATATAACTCAACACTATATTAACATATTTAATATTTACAGATTTTCCCATAAATCTATCCCCTACATGCCAGTTAACCAAGCTTTTGTCAGTGGGACCTTTATGTTGATATGGCAGACAAATTCATTGTTAGAAAGACAATGTCCTTCAGATAGTCAGGCTCTAAATCATTTCAATTTAAAATTCCTTTTAAAATTGTTCTTAGTGGGTAATGGGCAGCTACTACAGATCTTTCAGAATAAATACTATGCAATTCTTTTGCCTTGTATCAATTGCAACTTCTGGATTCCATCTATTGTACCCTAAGTAGCTTAACATTAACATGAATATATGGAGGATATCTAAGGTTAAAACAGCATTAAAGCCAGTTGCTTTAATATTAAGGCACCAGACTAAAGAGCAGGAAACCGTGACTTCAGGTTCTGTCTTAGTCATGAAAGCCAGCTGGGCAACTTTGAGCCAGCCACTCTCTTGCAGCCCAACCCATCTCATAGAGTTGTTTTGGTGGGGAAAATAGGAGGAGGAAGGTGTGTTGAATATGTTTGCCTTCTTGAGTTATTTGTAAAAATAACTAAAGGCAGGATACAAATAAATAAAATTACCAGTCTATGCCGTGTTTCTCACAAAATAAGGCCGGGCCTTTTTTTTTTTTTTGACCCCTGAAAAAACGGCTGGGCCATCTTTTCGGGGGTGACTTAATTTCCTCCCCTACCTAGAGCAGCCCATACGCATGTACCTCACCATGAGGCCACTTCTATCGGCAGACGAAAGCTCCCTTGAAGTCAGAGTCCCCAGCCGCTTTGGGGCGAGGCATGGCTGCCAGTGTCCCCTCGCCATTAGGCAGTCTCTTTCGGGCAATGGAAGCTCCTCAAATACAGTCGCCAGCCACTTCGATCAGCCGGTAGAAGCAGCCTCGGGGCGAGCGCACACACACACACACACTCCCCTCACCGCGAGGCTGCGTCTATCGGCAGACAAAAGCTCCCTTGAAGGCAGAGTCCCCAGCCACTTCAGGGTGAGTCATGGCTGCCCGTGTCTCCTCGCCATTAGGCAGTCTCTTTTGGGCGATGGAAGCTCCCCAAATGCAGTCACCAGCCACTTTGATCGGCCGGTAGAAGTGGCCATGGGGCAAGCGCACACACCCTCGCCGCTCGGCTGCTTCTATCAGCAGACAAAAGCTCCCTTGAAGGCAGAGTCCCCAACCGCTTCAGGGTGAGGCATAGCTGCCCGTGTCCCCTCTCCTTTAGGCAGTCTTTTTCAGGCGATGGAAGTCCCCAAATGCAGTCAACAGCTACTTCGATCGGCCGATAGAAGTGGCCTCGCGGCGAGAGGAAGTGTGTGTGTGTGCTCGCCCCATGGCCACTTCTACCAGCCGATCGAAGTGGCTGGTGACTGCATTTGGGGATCTTCCATCGCCCGAAAGAGACTGCCTAATGGCGAGGGGACACGGGCAGCCACGCCTCGCTCCGAAGCGGCTGGGGACTCTGCCTTCAGGGAGCTTCTGTCGGCTATCGGGGTACTGTAGCCTAGGCTACCTGCAGGGCACTCCTAAAGGCAAGTTTTCTCCCCTTCCCCCCCGCCCTTCCCCCCCATTTCTCTTCACCTCGTGTAGTTCTAACGAACGATGTGAGAAATGGCGGGGAAACACATGGTTTAAATAGGCCTAAATTTTGGGGGCAGGGCTTAATTTCACCTCATGCCTAGAAATCATGCTGGGCCTTCCTATTGGTGGAGAACCACGGTAAATTATTCAAATACAGTGATTTTTACCTTCCAGCATTCACAGTGACCATGCTTTCTGGTGAATTCTGGAAATTAATGTCCATGTACTGAAGGACATCTAAGCTATGGAAGTCTGATTTAGAATATCATTTTATCTTAAATAAATATATTTAGTTTGCACTTTTTGTGGTTATGGTATTTCTCTATGAAATGTGAAGGAAAGAGATATCTTTGATTGACCTAAAAAAATACTGTTCTATTCCAGTTGGCAGGTACTGTAACTACATTGTCTATGTCTTTGGTTTGTTAATTTAATTAATGGAACAAAATCGATTGAAAATATGTCTGGTGCTTTTTTTAAAAAAGCAACAGCCCTTCCCTTTAATATAATGACTATTTCCTGTGTATTATTTTTCTAAAACTGTAATATAAATATGGCTGAAACTAGTTAATTTGATTTTTTTTTAAATACCAATTTTCTAAACTGTTCTTAAAATATGCATGACTATTGAAACTATTAGTTGAAAGGATTAAGACTGTAAACTCCCTTCCAGTAAATAAAGCCTTTGGAGCACAGTAAAAATTACTTCTGAATAATAATGTATAATAATCTTTGTTAATGTTTTGTTTTCAAAATGCAGACCTACCATTGTTCATAGATTCTTGATTAAAACAACAATAGAAGAACGTATGCAGACAATGATGAAAACTGTAGAAAGGAGGTAGGTAAAAGTTGATAATCAAATTGTTGTTCAAATGTATAAGTGAGCCATCCACTATGTAAAATCATATAACTGCAACTCTGTAAACATATATATAGGAATAAGTTCCATGGAATTAAATAGGAGTGGACATGTAGAATTATATCAGGAATTAGAATTATGATGAAAAAAGGAAAAGGCATTGTCCAAGAACTCTCAATAACAGGCATTTTCAACTTGTGAATATTCTTGTTGCAAAAAGAAACTGAAGCATAATAAAAACTTTGTTCAATGAAAATGTCTGAGATTAATATAGCAAATAAGAACAACTGCAGGGGTGGGATTCTACCAGTTCGCACATATTCACTAGAACCAGTTGTTAACATTCTAAGCAGTTCGGAGAATCGGTTGTTAGAAGAAATTACTGGTCTAATCCTGTAAGGAAGGCAGGAAGGAAACATTTTGGTGTTGCTTACAGAGAGTGCCTCTCTGTTAACCCTTATTACATTCTTGGCAGTACTAGACTTCCTGTCTCAAGAACATCTCTGGAGTTTATTCCCCCTCCTTTGCTGCTACTTTGCTTGTGTGGAGTGACCATTCAAAGTTACAATGGCACTGAAAAAAGTGACTTATGACCATTTTTCACACTTACGACTGTTGCAGCATCCCCACAGTCACGAGAGACCAGGCGAGGAGATGCATACCTCAATGTGAGTGATGTTGAGTTGGCCACATCCAGTCAATAACATGACCAAGCCACGCCCACCAACTTAGCCACGCCCACAGAACCGGTTGTTAAAAAATTTGAATCCCACCCCTGAACAACTGGATTTTGCTATATCCAATGATTGGGAAAGTCCATAGGAATTACCTTTGTTGTATTTTGAACTCTCAAGCTACTACAACTGAATCAATTCCTGAAACTGATCTTCAGAGGCTAACTTTCCAGACTAAAATAATTTACCTCTTAAATCAGTTATCTCATTTTTATTAGCCAAATTCCCAAGAATCATACAAGCTTGTGTGCATGGGAAATCTATATAAATAATTACAGGTTCATTGGTTATTTATGATAATTAATTATTAATTATATTGTGATACCTCACAAATATATTTTTCTGCTTTTAAAATACTAAAGAATTATGTTTGGTTATTGTATGGCTTATGTAACATGGTATAATCACATCTCAATGTCTGGAGATTCTCAGTCATGTTTTTCCCACACGTGCTTTTTCAAGAGGCAACTGGACTTTTTTGTTTTTCTTTGAAGATATTTCGCTTCTCATCCAAGAAGTTTTTTCAGCTCTGACTGGATGGTGAGGAATGGAAGGAGTATAAATCCTTCCATTCCCCACCATCCAGACAGAGCTGAAGAAGCTTCTTGGACTAGAAGCGAAACGTCTTCAAAGAAAAACAAGAAAATCCAGTTGCCTCTTGAAAAAGCACAGTTGGGACAATTAAATCTCAACTTTTTTATTTTCTTTTGTTGACCAGAAGACCTAGCAACTTTTATATTATATAACTTTTTTGTTCAATATGTACATTTTTATGTATGAAGTGGTAGCTTAGTTTATTGCATAATTTCTAATTATGTGAATCATTTTACTTAAAAATTAGATAAAATGGAATTGGAAAAGAGTTTGCCATTTCAAATCTAAATGACATTGTAAACCATCCTGGAAAATATTTAAAATTATCAACCACAATTTTGTAGTCCTTTGAAATGAAGTGTTCTTGGTAAACTGCCTTTTCCTCAGTGATCATTATAAAATAAACCTCTAGTGCAGAGCTGAGTGTACTGTCTGTTTCTCAATCTTCTTGATTTGTTCTCTTCCTATTTCTTATTTTGTTTCCAAAGTCATCCCAATTCTTCCCTGAAACAGTCAGAGGCCTCTGTGTTAACTGTAGCTGATTTGGCAGATCTTTTCTCAGAAGAAACTGAAGAACTGGAATGAAATAATCTATTTCAGACTCACCAAGGTTGGAAGAGGGCCATGACTTACCTTTCAGATTCATTGAGGTTGGAAGAGGGCCATGACTTATCTAAGAGACAAGATGATATGAGCTAACTGTCAGAAATTCCGATAGATGTCACCAACTACTCATTCATTTTAGGATGAAAATATGAGTAAATAATTTAAGTTCTGTGATTGTGAATTTCTTCAGCATATTATTTTGGATAATCAAAATGCACTTTATTTAGAAATTAATAAACTATAACTTTGTACTTCCAAAGAACTTTAGAACTGTAATCCATCTTGAATTGTGCAAAAGAAAAATTGCAAAAGAAAAATTAATTCAGTGTAGTTTGTTACATCAGAAAATATATTTGAAAGCAATGGGAGTAAATAATGGCATCATTGCTTGGATGCTTATATGAGTTGTGCCTAGAATTTCCAATCTAAGAGAGTTAAATAAGAGGCGTGTATTGCTTGCTTCTACATGTTCAACTAAACATTGAAATAATTTGTATTGCAAGAAGGATATCATTAAGTATCGTCTCCATTTTATTTTTTGCAATTAATTATTAAAATAAGTTTCAAAATAAGTGATTACCTTTTTGAAGGAACTTCTAGCGGTGCTCCCATTATATCATGCAAGTAATAGAATATCATTTTCCTTTATCTGCTAATCTTTAGATATCATTTTAGTTTTTATAATACAATAATATTTATGCCATGATACTCCAATTTAATTTTTTTTCTTGTTCTTAAGTTTGCTGTTAATGTGCTCTTTGTAAATTTTAATGTCTTTTGTATGATCTTTGTCTTAAAATGATAGCTAGACATATCCGTATAGATATGTTCACATTTTTAAAGATTCTTACATTTGTATTGTTTTGTTTAAAATTTGGGTATTTGTATTCTGTTAAAAATGGCAGTGCTTCCTCTTGCATTCACTTTGATACGATTGTAAGCAAAGAATGACAAACTTGCAAATTACTAGTTTTATTGTATTGCTCATTCAGTTTTTACTATTAGCCATTAATAGTGGATATGAAAAAATAAATGTACACGAACAGTGAAGAATTTAATAATAATAACTTTTTCATATGACTGTCTTAGAAAGTATCTGTGCAGAATAATCTTACATTATTGACATTTATAGATAGATAAAGACTAGGATGCAGATTGAAAGTAAAATTTGAAGGCTGAAAGTTTCATTGTGGATATTTTGTTGCCAAGAATCATTCCTTAGCATTGCCCGCTACCATGTTTATATTTATTAACTTGGAAGCCTCTTTCCAGGCTGGGGGGCCGGGGGGAGGGAATTAAGTGAAGGAAATAGCACGTGCATACTCTAGTACACATGGGATATCAGGTTTAATCCCTTTTTTAAAAATAAGTTTACCTATTCAGGCCCAGTGTGTTCATGGTTACATCCATTTGTTCAGTCACCATTTCAAGTTACAACAGTGCTGAAAAAGATGGGCTTACAATTGATCTTTGAAGTTCCAGTCATTGCTGTGCCCCTGCAGTCATGTGATCATGGTCCAAGTGCTTGGTAATCCACCTGTATTTACAACTGCTGCCGCTCTTCCCAGTATATCTTAATTTTTTTTTGCTTGCCTACCCTCCATTTGCCTGCCTATCCTCCATTGGTTTGTCAATGCCAGCTGGACTCAAGCCCTACAAAGAATGGGCTTTATTGGCCATGTGCAAGGCCTTGCTGCCACCTCTCCCTCTGGCCACCTTGGAATCCCTCAACCAAGTACCTACCAGGCATCCTGGCTATGCTTGCAGGAGTCACTCTGCCTCACTGACCAGGAAGATTGCCCCAGCTGGCATTGGTGCATGCTGTGGTGGAGAAGACTTGGGGCTATGGATCTCTCCCTTCTAGCAGGATGGCAACATTTGCACACACTCCCTACCATCTGTCCTCCTGTAGCTCTCACCTGCTGGGCTCTTTGCCTGGGACTCCTGCCTCTTTCTATGTTGCAGCCATATGAAGTCAGTTAATGACCTGCATGATCCTGGCGTTCACAACTGCAACCAGGCTTTTCATAATTACCAATGATAAGTGATGCTTAGCCACAGAAATTCTGGTCCCAATTGCCATCATGATCCAAGGACAACCTGTGTGATTTTAAAACCCAGGCATGACCGCAAAATGTTGTTGCATCTTTATACCCTTAAGATTCTTTGAATGGGGAGGCTGGGTTTCTACACCCCCACTTTTTTTTTGCAGAAAATGAGCAGTGTGATGTATAGACATATTGAGAATAGCCAGATGAAACCCCCCCAAAATAGAGCAGATATAACTGATTTACATTTTTAGATTTGGAACCTGGAAAATCATTTGGTTCAGCCGCCTTTGCAAAATTTGATTTGGCTCAATCATTTACTCTTGCACATAGTGAGCAGTTTCTGTCTTTACGTGATTTAGCTACTAGGTTTGACAGGAAGACAAAAAGTAGATGGCAAATCGGAGTTATCCCACAATGCCAATAATTGAATCTTCCTATTTTTGGAAACATTCTGGGACTTAATGGGAACTGTCCTTGATTTAGGGCTGCAATAGAGATTCCCTGGGGCTTAGTGGCTTGGCAGTGTATACTTGGTTGCTAGAGCTACAGTTTGTTCTTGGATGGTATGTAAACACAAATTTACTACAACTAACTTTTCAGCTGCTTACTTTTAATTTTTGTAAAGTTTTTAAATTACCAGTTTAATTTTTTAAAGAAAACTTTTTACCATCAAGAAGAGGTAACATGCCAAAAACTGGAGATAACAGAAACTTTCTTGATCAAATAAGCAATGTTATGTGTTTCTCATTTATCTTAGCTACAAGCTAGCTAGGTCAATTGTTACAAAAGTTTCTACCATTTCAGGCAATCTGAAGACTTGGCTAGCAAAGCATCCCTCTCGGTAGAACCAGCCTTTTTCTTCCTTTTTTGGTTGCCTGGAACATAAAAGTTGTTTACAAGAATTGTCATGTACTATTAACAGAAGCTAAAGAAATACCACACTAGAGTGAGGGGGCAGGGATGGGTGAGACAAGGATATAACTTTCCCCTTACTTGCTCAATTTGAGGAAAAGAGCAGATGATCACACTCTATAAATTGGCTATTATGAAAAGTGCATTTTAGAATTAAAATTATAGAAAAACTGAAATACTTTTGAGAAAAGTAAAGCACAGACACAAAAACACAAAATCAAAGAATTTATGTCCTTGTATTTGCACTGTACTTCAGTCCAGCAGAAAGTGCCAGCTGGCTGTTCATCTTGGTTTTATGGAAAATGCTGATACACAAGACCAGTATAAAGTACTATAGGAATTCAATAGGTTTTGTATTGTTTAAACAATTAAAAATAATTGTTACTTGTCCAAATTAAACTATCTTATTAAGATCATTTCAAGAGACAGAGAATTTTGGTAATATATTTTTCTGTTGTATTTTTGTTTGGAAGTCTCATTCAAGCACTTCAAATGTGTTGGAAGTTGAGATATCAGCAAAAGTAGAAATAGGAATTGGTTTACTTATAGATTCTGTGAGCAGAAATTTTTTTAAAAATTCTCTCCCCCCCCCCCTTTTCCTTGTGCTTAGTATTTAGGAAGAATACTTCCTGCTGCAACTATATTCCAGAATTCCTCATTTCAGCATTATTCCTGTTTTATTTTGCTTTGCACACACACATCCCCCCCCAAAACCAACTAGGTAGTCAAAATCTTATATTGCAACTTTTTTCTCCAAAAAAGAGGGCTACATTTTCCCATGCCAATATTTTTACTGTGCAATTAAATCATCATCCTCATTAACCCAACCTGTCTTTATGTCCTATCTCAGATCTTTTCAAATGCCTAGCATGTCTTCCTAGAGCAGGGGTGGCAAACTCACATCGTCATGGCAGCGTCACGTGTTGCATAGGGACTTTTTTCCCCTTTGCTAAACCAGGCATGGGCGTGGTCAGCGCGTGACACACATCCATTCCATGGGCCAGGAGTTTGACAACCCTGGCTTAGAGAATTCTGATTTTACTAAGGCATGCTTTTTATGAAGACTTCTTCAGCAAGACTGCTTATAATCTTCAAGCTGCACTTAAAGTCAGATTGCTAATTAGGGCAGAAAGCCATTCAATTTCTTTCAATTGTGCCATCATTTGAATAACAGCTCAATTTTTTTCCATAATTTTTTTTAAAGTGGCAGAATAAGTGAGATTTTTATCAATCTCTTTATTTTTATAAAATTTCTTATTGACATTTTTGTTTCCCTATGTCTCCTCCTGGTCATCAGTGCATTCTTTCTTTTATATTTCAATGGCAAAATTTCATCTTCCACAAGATAGAAATGTGATAGTTCAGATTAGCTATTCCTTTTGATAATTTTATTTATGTGTGTGTGTGTATTCCATTGGAAGTAGTAACCATCTTTTTTTAAGGCATGTAAAGGCTAATGATGCTGCATAGAATATAAATTATACTTTCAAGCTAATGGCTCAGTGACATTCAAGAGAATTTAGTATGTAAGAACTTAACTGATCTAGATTCCATGAAACTACCAGAAAGGGCAAAAATCAGTCAAAGTACATTTACATTATTTCAGCCTGATAAAACTACTCCTTTTGAAATAAGAACCAGTTTGGGCTACATCAGGCTACAAATGGGATTTCTAGTGCAGCCATAGGATTGAAAGTTTGGCTAGCTGACTTTGGGCCAGTCACTGTTAGTCCAAGCCACCTTACAGGGTTGTTCTTGTGAAGAAAGTAGGAGGAAAGAATTTAGATATGTTTGTTGCTTTGTATTAATTATAATAATACTAATGATGGGATAAAAATAAAAATGTTTTGAATTTGACTGCGCTTTCATCTTGTGAGTGGTCATAATCAGTCTCCCTTTTGAATATCATTGTTTTGTACGTATTAGTGGATTGGTAGGAAATAGAGGTCCACATCCTTTAATAAATATATGTTAGGCAAATGTATTTGGGAAAGCTTGAGCTATTATGCAACCATGAAAAATAGAGGCTCTTTTAGGCAAATAATGCTAAAATAGTGTTTTTCAAACCTGACAACATTAAGATTTATGGGCCTCAACATTGGCCAAGGAGTTCTGGGAATTGAAGTCCTCACATCTTAAAATTGTCAAGTTTAGGTCGACAATCCGGAGTTATAAATACCACATAATACTGAATGTGATGGTCTCCCATGGAAAGAATGAGACACAGGCTGGTGTACTCGGGATGGGAGTCCAGAGCAAATTCTAGTGCTCCCTTTTATTGAGAATTTTGTACATAGTAAGCATTCACATTGTGGATTAAAATAATTACATATAGTACACAGAATTGTTTACAGTCGTCTGAGCTGCTTAGATGTTTCTGGTGTTTGCTTTTAATTTCCTTGCCTTATCTCAGTGACCTTTAGGCAGACATGTATGTATAAGGTCTTAGACTAATCATTACCCAATACTGAAGTCAAAGTTTATTCCCACAGTTGAAGGCCTGGCATTCCTCGGGCCAATAATTCAGATCCATGGCAACTATATTTTTCCTTTTCCTGGCCTTTTGTTGCTTGTGGAGTAAAAAGCAAAAGAATGTAAAAGAGAAGACAGAAAGAGAAGACATTCACTTTGGCCTGCCCTTCTAATTTATAACAATGGCTGTGCTCATTTTAGGATGTCTGATCTTTAAAAAAAAAAGTCACATTTCAGCACCCCCAAATACATTGATTATATTGCACAATGATAAATAGGCTGTCAATTGCTTTATTCATGTTCATTTTTAAAGCATATTTTTCTCGAGGATCTCTGATCTGCACCTTAATGATCCAGAATTTCATGGCACTAAAGTAGGAGACCTCCATGTGTTCCACTTAACATCAACTACACAGATTGTGGAACAAGAAAGGTAATATATATACAACACTATGGCAGTTTTAAAATTGTTTATAAACTTGCTCCTATGCCTCAGTTGTTTTCCAAACTGTTATAAAGATCTTCAGAATCCTATAAGCATTTAATTATACATGAAGTTAAAGAGTTAATTGTTTTGTCACTTAATTTTGAAAAAGGTGAAATCTTATAAATACACTTCTGGTATTTTAAAAGTATTTTGAGAACATCCAATAATATCAAAAGAGCCTAAGCTTCTAAGAACATATGGAGATATACCATTCATGAGGTGTGCAACTTACCTTGTCTGTTCCATACAAATGGAACATAAAGCAGGCAGCCTGCATCACCTACATGGGTGAAACCAGGATGTTTTAAAGAAACTGCAGTTTTTGTAGAGACTTGGATATTTTAACATTTTAACTGTGTCACACCTATTTTGGGGCCTATAGGACAGATTTCTGTGCATTTCTTCCATCAGATTACTGTGCTGGAAAAGTTTGATGGAAAGCTTAGGGAGCAAAATTCATTGGGCCAACATTACAGGATAACAGGTTTGCACTATTATTTCTAACTCTTCCCTGTTAGGGATACACACCCTGGCAGAACGTGCAATGGCAGTCTAGCAGGCAGGCAAATTATGTGAGATAAACATTGTTGTAGTTTACACTCAGTAAGACAGATACACTGTGCCAGTTAAATAGTTTTTTTATTCCAGCAAGAGTTATAGCATAGTCAAAACAGTCCATATGTCATACACTAGTTCAGTCCATCCAGGGATTAATCAGTTGCAAAGTCCAGTGTCAAAAAATAGAGGTCAGTAAACTTACAAATAATCAGTCCAGCAATATATCTCTTTTGCAGTCAGAGATATGAAGAAAATCAAACCCCTTTTCTTTGTTTCAGCAACAGCAGGGAAAACACGCAGTTATCACCATCAATCCAACATTGTCAGCTACTACAGTAAAAGTCAGCAAACAGTGAGCTCTCTTGCTCCCTCTTATGGTGATTTTACAACAGCACCCAAAATACATGTTTTGCAGTTAAAGTGATACACACACTTAAACTCACTAACATAGTTTATATATTATTTTTACCCAAACTAAGTTAGGTAACCAATGTTATCCCTAACATTTCCCATAAAAAATGTAAAATATAAAATGATTTCTGTGCATGTATAGAGTCTCTCCCTTGCAAATCACCAGATACGCATCATATGGAATTAAGAGGGTTAACCTGCAGAGGAATTGATCACCTATTTTTCCCCACAACTGCTCTGGAAAGAAATATAGCAAACCCCATGTGAAACTAGATATACTACCTGTGATATAGCTATCATAGAAACTGTTGTGAATGAATAATGCCAAATAAAGTTATCTTGAGCTTGAAGTCAAGTGCAGGGTTCTGGCCTTGCACTTCTGATTGGCTCTTAATGGCAGGATCGGATTGGTCCGTTCAGGGCCATTCTCATTGGTTAACGGAGCTAACGCTCCAGGATTGCTATTGGTTGAATAGTTAATAAGTTGCCTATATAAGGAAGGCTATAGTAGCCCTCCAGTTTGAGCTGTCACACCATGTAAATAAAGAGTTTGAAGTTCACTGTTTCTACCGGCTCGTCTCCATTATTTGCACCCATGCTCCAGACATAACAGAAACCAGTCCACAGTCTTTAGTACTGCCCTGTATTGCTAGTCCTGCAGGAATTATTGTATTGCTAGTCCTGTGGGAACGGAGGGGCGGGGCGAAGGAACGGCACCCGGAACGAGGCCTTCTGTGCCCCTCTTTTACTTACATTTCCAAGGCATTCTGATAACTCTGATTATCTGTTAAATAACCCAGGGAAATTTCTTTAAAAGGAGCAAAAATTATGTGCTAATATTCCTTGTTATTTGGGTATAGTTTGGTTCATTTTATTGATTGTACTTTTATTGGTCAATGACTAAATTGAAATTCAAACTATGGGTAGCAAATTAATTCAATAATAAACTTTTACTTGTACAAATGCATAACACTGTATATTTCCATTTAAATTTTGAAAACTTTATGGAGACATTTTTTCCTCTAGCAGTTAGAATCATTTGCTTGACTTGGGGTGCAAAGTGCCAAGGCAATAGTAATGAATGCTTTAAAAATCATATTCAAGTCCTTCATCTCTGTGTCTTGCAATTTTCAGCTTTACAGTAATTGTAATTTGGTTTGAAACCCGTTGCTCTACCCCAATAAAAGATCCAGTTGGTGATGTTCACTATTCCATTCAAGAGAGGCTGGTGGCTTACCATAAAGTGGAATTTACAACTGTGATTTTCAATCATCATCATCAGTCATCAACCTCTCGTTAGCTAATAAAAAAATATTTAATGTTTCACTAAACACCGCGAGGGAGCCTAACACCACATACCAAAAGCGGCGCAACTACCAACTTTGGAACAACCCCCTCCTGCTCCTTGGGGGACCGTGGTGGTCTTAAGACAGCTGCGTCTTACGTCATTAACGAGACTGGCCGCGACGTCTTTACAGGCCTCGTCCCTCTCACCGACGCACCCGCTGGCGTGGGAACGGGGGGGCGGAGCGAAGGAACGGCACCCGGAACGAGGCCTTCTGTGCCCCGCCCCTCACCGGAACGAGCCCGTGAACGTCTCAGCGACGGGTAGTGTACCGTTTTGGGGCTCGTTCACACGCAGGAGGCGGAAGACCGGCTGGGCGGTGAGTCCTTAAGTGCTCCAGAGGCGGAGGGTCTGGGGCTCGGCGGGCTGCTGCTGCTGCTGCTCCTGCTGGGGTCGGACGACTAAATCCGCAGAGCCGGGGCTGTCGTTCATGCTGTTTGCTTGCGGCTGGGGACCTGCTCAGGCGAGCGGGGTCCGGGGCCTGCCTAGGGCAGGCGGCCACAGCCTCTTGGAAAACCGGGAGAGAAGGGGTTGCCGTCGTTGTTTGACAGCTGGCGCCTTTATGAGGTGGCCCGAGGAGCCCGGGGAGCCCGGCGCTTGCTTGGCCGGTCGGTGGGGGGGAGGAGAGGGGGGGAGGCTTTGGTCTCCGATGCCTCGGCAAGGTCCGGTGGGAAAGGATGGAAGAAGGCGTTATGTATCCGCCGGGGTGCCTTTCTTTTTTTGACGCCCCCCCTTCTCCCTCCACCACCACCACCACCACCACCCGGGAGAATGGCAGAAGAGTGGGGGAGGGTGTGGAGATTTAAGCCATCTCCTTCTTCATCCCGGGCTCTTGAGTTTCCACATCGGTCCTTACAAACGAGAAGGTGCGCAGATTCACACAACAACGTCGGGCACGCCCAACTCGGGCTGCTCCAAGAAAGCTCTTTTGTTCGCTGCGCCCGGGAACGAACAGCTGCGAGTCCGTCGCCGTCTTTTTTCTTCTTTAGCCCTTTTCCGACTTTCCTTCAAGGCGCGAGGTAGAAATAATTCCGTCGAAGGTTTCCTTTTATGGGGCATTCAAAAGGAATTAAGGAAACGGAGTAAGCAAGAGCACAGCCTTCTTCTTCTGTATTAACCTCTGGAATAGATACCGAGACCAAAAAATAAAATAAAATAATACCCTGTGAGGAAAACTTGTGTCTTAAAAATGGAGGCACCTTTGTCTTTAACTGGAAAAGGGGTGTTGTACCAGTCCTGATTTGTTTGTAAGGATAAACAGGATGGTTGTTTTGTTTTGTTTTTTTAGAAGTGCTGCAGTCTTGTAGGTGCAGGAAACATATTTTTAAAAAGCTTTTTTCTCTTTTGAAAGTTAAGTAGGCCCCACGAATCTGAAAGCTAGAGACAACATAGAGTTAGAACTGCAGCTAGTTTGGACAGCAAATGTTTTTAATCTGAATCACAAAACAGGACACTGCTATCCTTCTCCTTGTTCAGTAAATTAGGAAGCAGTTCATCCTTGGGCTGGTATTTGAGGGAACCTTACAAAATCTTGAAAAAAAAATTACATGTCAAAACCTCTAGCAATGAAAGAATACAGTGGATTTTATTTAGTGTGCCTAGCTCTGGATGTTAGTGAAAATGGAAGAACGAATATCAATTCATTATCAGATATGAACGTGTCATATAATAATGCTTTGACTTTAGCTGAGTCACAATGGTCAACAGTTCTTTGAAAATCAAATTTGGAATAGTTCTTAATTCAAGTAGAGTATTATAAGCTAAAGACTACTGTGTAAGCTAAGAAACTTGGAATTAGTTTTTTCATTGGGGTGTGTGTGTGAAGGAACCATATTTTATTTTGAAATACTGTCTGCTATTTAAGCTCTTCTATGTTTTCTTCCACAATAAGGTTGTTTCTCCCCCCCCCCCCAAGTTCTTTTCTGAAATCATAGGATGAAATAAAAACCACAAATCATATTCAGGTAGAGAGTGAGTCTTAGTGGTTTTATGAACATGTCCATATAATATTCTGGGAAGAAATACTAAAATAGTTTGAAATTGCTGTTTTTCTGAGATATTTTTTTCATTTCCCCATCTGCATTTCCAAGTCCAGAGGTGCTGCCACCTGCTGCATGTAGAAATGCATGAAAACAAAACATGAACAATACAAACTTATACATATTGAGAAATAGTCCTTGAAACCACTCTTTGAGATCTGTAGTAATTATTTCTAAGTACGTTTATGTACAATTGCCTCAATTCTGATTAAAAATATTTTAAATCACAACTTTTTTTAAAAAAACCCTATTTTCCAGATTAATTGCCATTGATATGATACCTAGGGGTTTTCTCTTGAATCTGTCATATGATATTTTCTGTTAGATTAGCTAGGACAATGAAGAAATATATTGGTGGGCTGCTGGTTAAGTAGCAACAGGAAGTCCTTGATTTATGACCACAGTTAAGCCCAACATTTCTGTCAAGTGAGTTTTCCCCCATTTTACAACCTTTCTTGCCACAATTGTTAAGTGAATCACTGGAACTGATAAAGTGGTAACCTGGTTTTTAAATGAATCTAGCTTCGTCATTGCTTGTCAGAAGGCTGCAAAAGGTGATCACATGTCCTTATGGCACAGCAACGGTCATAAATATGAAACAGTTGCCAAACATCTGAATTTTAATAACATGATCATGGGGATGCTGCAATGGTCATAACTGTGAAAAATGGTCATGTCACATTTTTCAATGCCGTTATAACTTTGAATAGTCACTAAACAAACTTTTGTAAGTTAAGGACTACTTGTATTACCACAGTGAAAAACATGTCGATGAATTACTAGACATGAAGCGTAGAAGTGTTTGTTGTACTTTCAGATCATAGTTAATCAGATGTAAATAATTTAAAACATATTTCACACCTAATTTGCATTTCTTCTTTTCTGGAAGATGTTTTACAAGATTTTAAAGTATGTTTTTATTTTAGTTAAAATACATTACGGTTCTGATTCAGAGAACTTCTGTAAATGCTGACAGGTAAATTATTGTGTACAGGTAGTCATGGATGAACAGAGCATTGACAATTCTTTTTATTGAGTTGAAGAGAGATATGTGTCTGGAATCTGTTGTTCCTAAATTAAGTGTAAATCTCCTCCCTTCCCAAAAGAACATCAATGAATAAATGTGCAAGGTTTTCTGAGCAGCTTTTCTTGTCTATTCTAGTTTAGAAAACTGACAAATGTTGTAATATAACCTTATAGCAATGAATATTTGAGAGTATTTAATTTTCTTATTATGAAGTTATATTGTCTGAATTAAAATTCAGTATTCAATAATTTCCAGTCTCAATAGGCAGATGGCTTATTTCTGTTTTCAACAATAGCATTTGTATCTTTGAGTACAGAATAAGCTGTTTGTAGTCACTGAAATGTAACTAATATGTACATAATTATGCTATATTGTTTGTTTTTCAGATACTCAGGGACTTACATATTAAAGAATTGATATTTTTATAGCACTTTATCTAAATTTTCAATATTCGTTTTCAGAGAAACAGTTTAGCCAGCACCTTTATTTAGGCTTTTTTAAAAAGTGTCTATATATATCAATTCCCCTAGAGCTTCAAATCAGAAATATTACTTGATGGAAATAAAATATAATATTGATGTAGATGTAGATGTTTGATGGTTTGATCTAGTAGTTAAAGTTCCAGAGCAGAAACCTATAATTTCTAGTCTTACCTTAGGCAAGAAACACAGGTGGGTGATTTTCGGCCAGTTAATCTCTTTTCAGTCCATGATATCATGCTTAGGCAACAAGCCCTATGGTCAATCCCTGTCCCAACCAATGGATTGATGGAAGAAAATTGAAAAAAAAAAAAAAAAAGGAAAAAGTAGTTTTTTGATATTGAACCCAAACACATGTAGGTTTTTTTTAATGATTTATTATAAGATTATGTTCTAATAATCTAAGTTTGAATAAAATATACAAATAGACCCTCAATTGAACAGACATAAATTTTGTAGACTTCAAATAAAGTGGGCAGTTTTTTGTTTTAGACATCATCCACCAAAGGTAATCCTTGACTTATGACCACAACATTTCTGTTCTTAAGCAAGACAGCTGTTAAGTGAATTTTGCCCCATTTTATGACTTTTCTTGCCATAGTTACAGGAGTCACTGCAGTTGTTAAGTTAGGAAAAGTTCAATGCTGACCAGCTGAAGGTCAGCATGGTTGTTTAGTGAATCTGGCTTCCTTATTGACTTTGCTTGTCAGAAGGTAGCAATAGGGTATCACATGACCATGGGGATGCTGCAATGGTCGTAATGTGAGAAACAATCATAAATCACTTTTTTCAGTACCGTTGTGACTTTGAAAGAAAATCACTAAATGAATTATTGTAAGTCAAGGACTACCTGTATTTTTCATGAAGTAATCCAGATGATTTGTCTTTTGGATCAATTTACATAACTTACCATTTACATTTTAAAATTGTTTTTAAACATTGATGGCTTGTGATACTGTCTGATAAATCATTTATATATAATGCATCTGCAGTGTCTGTGATTCTGAAAGTTGTTGCTGTCAAAATATATTAAATCTATTCTTAATGTGTAGTTGGCAAAGTTTAGAGTAATGTGTAATAGCTTTGCTATCTCATTTCATATATTAGATCTGAATATTTC
Organism: Hydrophis major; assembly: GCA_033807585.1. Classification (NCBI taxonomy): domain Eukaryota; kingdom Metazoa; phylum Chordata; class Lepidosauria; order Squamata; family Elapidae; genus Hydrophis; species Hydrophis major. Next base: position 327,017,567 of record CM066328.1, on the reverse strand, counting down.
TTAATCATGAAAGCAGTCAAAGTAGCAATACCAATAGCACATATATATTGCTCCATAGCGCTTTACAGCATGCTCTGAATGGTTTATAGAGTCAGCATATTTTCCCCAACAATCTGGGTCCTCATTTTACTATCCTTGGAAGGATGGAAGGCTGAGTCAACCTTCAGCTGGTCAGGATTGAACTTTTCCTACCTTTGGACAGAGACAGACTGCAATACTGAAATCCTTCAGAGTGACTATTGCCCATGTGATAGGTCATTTTAGGAGAATTGCTAAATGGATTGTGAAAAGCTGAAACTTGCCAGTAGGTATCCTTGACTTGGTAGAATTTCATACATTTGTGTGGTGAATTATACTCTTATAGAGAATTGATAATTACAATGTTTATCTCACAGAATCTGGTGCAAACTTGGGGCTCAAGTGAATAAATGCATTACATGTTGAAAGTAGGCTGTTTGCCTCAGTTACCTCTGCTAGAGTTTTTTTTTTTCAGATTGCTGCTCTATTTTTACCAATTTTGGTTTTGATATTTTTCTCTTTAAATTTTGAGGAAAACAGCAGCTGTTAATGAACAAGTGGCAAACCCTGATGCAATGCGAAGTCTGAATTAATCTGGTAAATAAGAAGATAATTTAAAATAAATTAATAAAACATGAAATAATAAAAATAAAATAATAAAATGATTATCAAAAGTAGAATTAAAATGCAACCATCAGTTTTAAATCTGTTGCACTAAGTAACTGGTTACCAAGGAGGTAAATGGTATTTGGAGTGTTTTCTGTTTCAAGTCATTAATATGATCTTTGTTGTTGATATAAACATTAATGATTGGGTTGTTTGTTATAGTTGGAATTCTAGTTGTGCTAGCCGACTTTCCAAACATGCTTTGGCAACTGGAGTCAGCTGATTGTAATATGTACAATAACATCAGGTGGCCTGAACCTTCTAAGAGCAGTGTACATCTCACCAGAACTGTGTGTATTTTTAGGTTTCTTGGTTGGTAACAGGCAGGCACACGTACTTCAACATATCTGATGAACTGAACCTATTTGCTGACATTGCCTAACCAGAAATGAACAGCTGTTTTTCACAATTTGATCATTAATGAGGCACAGTATATCAAAGGTTATTATTCTGTTATTATGATTGTGCACTTTAATTGCAGTAAGCGAAACTTGGTTCTTGCAAGCAAGTATGCTGTGACATAATTAAATATACATTGCTGAATAACAAGTCAGCTCCTTATGCACACATTCTACTCCCTGTATTTCCCATGTTTATTTTCTAATTTTACCCAATAGACAGAGATAGTTTGTGTCTCAAATCAATAATTATTTATATGCAAAAGTATAGTTGAACTGTATTAAAAGTTGATATTGTTGGCTGGAAGAAATCACAGAAATATTTAACAACCTTTGGAAGAAAATATTTCAAAATCATGCTCATGGATTTGGCTCCAGTTCATTTGAATGATTTTTCAATTTTAAACCCAGCAGTAATTTAGTCTATAATCATCCATTAATAGTGAGAGAGCCAAAAGTATTTTCTAAAATAATAAGTCCCTCAAGTGCATTGCTAAAGTTTTAAAAGTTTATTGCAGCTGATAACAGTATAAATACTAGCACTTCAAGAAATTTGAAACAAAATTGTAAAGAGCATATGGTAGAAATCCTCAGATGAAATAAATTACATACATTGCAAAAGATTTAAGCATCTCAGTATTTTTTTCCCTTGCTTTTCTTGGATATGATAGAGGTATTTTGGCTAATCTCACTAAGGTTTGCTTTTGGAAGATTTATTAAAATATGTTTGTTATATCGAATACTCTTTCAACAATATCTCTGTAGATGGAAATGTTCTCTCATTAAATTTGCATTGAAAATTTACGGGCTTTAGAAACTTGAGATGAAAGAACCCTTGCTATATTTCATTTACAGCTTCCAGGAACTGAAGGATGGTATTGTTGCAATTTAAGACACTAGTGTTTACAAAACAGCAATGGATGATTTATTTCATTTTCAATACTTTTTTCTTGCATTTTTGTTCTGTTTGTTAGTATTTTTTTTAATGCAGATTTAATTGGAAACTAATAAAATAAGTAAAGGTGACACATTTACAGTAACTCTGGTCAAGTGCTTACCCACCAAAGTGAAGGGATATTAGTACATCTTAATTATCAATTAAGGGAAAATTCTGTACCTGGACTTCATTATCCATGACTTTGTATTCTGGGATTTCAGATATCTACCACTGATGAAATAACCAGAACTCATTATCTCTGGTAAATCTTTTGCCTGTCTGTAGTTTTTGGCACTTAGTTCTGAACCCCATCATTATGTACATGTGCAAAAGGGTACAGATTTGGCTTCTGTTCCCCAATTTCCCAGTGTTCTATCCTGTTTTGACCTTACATGGTCATTCTCTTCCTGCACATACTTCTTCCATAATGAAAGTGAGCAAGCGTATAACAGAGAACTTTGCAGAGAGATATGGCAAATGTTCGTGCAAGCTTTGCCTTTGAGAAAAAAGGTAAAATTCTGCAGCTGGGGAGTGCTATGGAGGATAAAGTGTTTTTCTTTGACCCATTAATGGATGACAGCATCAAGGCAGAAGTTGCTTTTCAACTCTGTAAGGACAGGTTCTGAAAAGCAAGATCTGGCAAAGTGTAATTATCTGCTACTTTTGAATATAATCACACCCACCACAACTAAAGTTCCATCAGGAAACAATATCGACAGTTCAGGAGCAAGTGGAGGAGTACTCCCCTTCTTCAATATTTTGATTCAATAATTTTATAGACTATTCTTATTTCAACCTTTTCCTTATATTTTTCATGATTTTTTGGGGGGGGAGGGGTAATTTTTGGGGTCATTATCCAGGTCTCACTCCCAAGTCTCATAGGCCTGCTGATTCATAAGTGGTATCATTAACCATGATTATATGCTGGACTGTAACTATTATGAATAAAAAGGTCCAACTGTATTGCAATTATATGATAATTGAATGCTACTTATGGGACTCTAGTCTTTTGTAGTTCAATTGAATATCAGAGGACAGCCTCTCTGACTCCAAGAACTGGATTAATGCTAAGATTATGAAGAATTAAATAGTAAACCATGAAAGGTTGTAAAGTATTAACAAAGCTCTGCATTCTTTGCCAGTATTTGGTGTTCTGGTGCATGTTACTGAACACCTGGTTGACAAGAGTGTCCTATGAAAGCGTGCAACATCACATCAACATTAGTTACAATGTCACAATGTCATAATCTAACTACAGAATTACTACAAATCCATAAATATTCCGATATCTGACTCTCTCTCTGTGTGTGTGTGTGTGTGTGTGTGTGTGTGTGTGAGAAATGCAAAATTTTTGTCAGATTATTTCCCCAGACTTTTTAAAATCAAATATGCACCTGTTGCAATAGCCAAGAAAGTAACATCTTCTTCTGATCTTCATGTAGTATTGTGAGCATGTTACTAATGCATCTGGAAATCTTTTGGATAAAAATGCTTGAGAAGGGAAGCTGATTTGGGGGATATATCTGCTTTTCTTTCATCTACTTCCTGCTCTAAACTTCTCTATCACAAAATGCTTTCTAACTGGTCATTTGTTACCAGTTCTTGAATACAAATGTTTATCAAGTATTAATAAATTTGATAATATTAATTAGAATAAGTGGCCTCACTATTTAGTGCTTTATTTGATTTATATCTCACTTCCCTATTCAAACATTCTTAAGTTTAATATTTTTAAAATAAAGATTAGAAATTAGAAAATTTAAAAAATGCTAAAGTTAATTAATGACTTGACAAAGATATGTTTTTTCCAATTCCGAAAGGCAGAGATAGTCAGGAGCCAAATAAAATTACTGAGGGCATGCATTCCATAGCTTGGGACTGACCTAGGACTTAATTTTATATTGTCCTTCTTTCCAGAGTAACCAGAGCAAATTGCACATGAAAGAGAGGTGTGGAGGAGGAGGGGAGAAATGCTAGACTTAGAGAAATCAGCACAGTGACATAATTATTAATAATAAGTAACAATTAAAAAGAAAAGTTATTTTATATATCATGCATCAGCATAACAACAGAGAGGCACTATTGTATTATCCTATACGTTCCAAAGTGAAGAGCAGTTTCAGTTGTTCATTGAAAAAGAATAATGATCTTGGATGAGAATTCTAGAATTGCTACAACTAGCACTGGGAAAACCCTATTTTTGACCTCTGCACAATAAGCTGAACCAGCCAATGGGATCATGATCCAAGCCTTTGAAATTTGATCTAAATACATCAGTCATATGACATTACTTGAAGCATATATAACCTAGGGCTATATAGATCAATGTTATAACAACTGTAATTGGGTCTGGTGGCTCAAGGACAAAAAATGTATTGTTTATAGGAAAAGTGCTTTATGGTCCCATATAACTGTACCACAAACCAAAAAGGCAACTTTGTTCTGAATCAGACATCTACAACAGTCACCCTACATGGAGTATATAGTTCTATGCAATAAAAAGATTATTAGAGTGCTCCCTGGTTGACTACAGACTAAATTCCCAGGTTTCTTTCTGCTGCATCTTTGTCTTATCTGACTTTGGCTTTAGTTTATTTCTGCTTATGAATCCACCAGAGACTCAAGTGCTTGTACAATCTTTCCTGATTCAATCCAAAAGGAGAAATAGATACTGAAATGTTCAGATAAACATCATGCAGATGAAGAAATTCTACATGTAGATATCTCATGGTTATTGGGTCTACAGGCTGCTTGCCGAGAGTTTCAGAAGATTCAGTCACCTTTCTCTCATAGTAATCATTCAAGGCAACAGAGCTCTGTATTATATACAGGTCTGAAATAAAAGTCTAATGTAAGTACCTTCCCACCATGCTTATAATTGGACAGCACTTTCCCCAATTAAAAAATATTTGAAATATTTGCAACTTCCATTTGTTGCCCCAAATTTCAAAATCCAGAGGATTATCACTTCTTATGTTGTAGTGGGCCTAATTTTTCACAAAGGGTTACTGACTCTCCATGGACCCATTCAAGCTGTCCATGTTGAATTTTAGAAATCAGAATACAGGTAACTAACCCTCAGAAGTGTCTTGTGTACTTCTAGTCAAAACAACTGAAACTGATTTTATACCTTCTGATCAAATGGCACCCCCTTCCAATCAAAAATATCTCCAAGAACTGTGTCTAAGAGCTGATGTGAACAATGTGAGACATTTCCTCATGGCTAGTCTTGAACAGATCAGATCCACACAACTTCCCCCCTCGAAAGCCCTGTAATGATGGTGAAGAAGTGAGCTCTTTTTAAAAAACCATCTACCACAACTGCTATTCCACACTAAAAGTTTGAGCTTGCACCATGGTATATGCCTAATTTAATTCACTGCTAAATATGCAGCATTTATGCTCTTATCAGCTCTCGGATTGTAACAATACACCAGATAGTACTGATCAGGGTCTTTGAATGATTAATCACTGAGACTGGAAAACCCCGCATAGCATCTAGGAATTCCTTAGATTCTGTCAGTCTCTGAGTCCTTTCTCTTGCTGAGAAACTCATCGCCAGCTCAAATTTTGCCAGCTCATTGCCAATCTGTTCTATTTCCAGAAAGCAGATTGAGTATGCTCAGTAATATATGTTAAGAGATTGGATCATTTCTGAATAAATTTGCAATTATTTCTATGGTGGATTTCTGTTGCATGGGCAGACAAATCTGAGTTGTGTATATAGCCCATATATGTTTCATTGTCTCACTTTTCTCTAGTTTATCAAGACAAAATTCCTTTGTAAACAAATAACTTCTTTTGCTTTGAAGTTCAAATTAGTATTTAGAGGATTGCGACTGGGCAGTTTTTCCTCCGATCATCACAGTGTATTTCAAAGAATAAAACTGTACTAAAACAGAGGCGACATTTCACTGAACTTAATTTGTTTTTGTTGCAGGAGGAAAAAGACCCACAACAGCAGAAAATCTATTCTGGCAATAAGGTAATACAGCAAGAAGATTAAAAACATATGGAGAGGAAGAAAGTAGGAGAGAAGCACTGAATAGAAACATTACATGGGGAGGAATTATTTAAAATTTTATGTTAGATTACAGTTTTAATCATACATTTGTATTGTTTACTTGGTTGCAGTTTAATAAATTAAGAAATTAATTTAATAAATTAAGTTACTTCAATCTTTATAATTTAAAAAATTAAGGGGAATTTTTGTTCATCTAATGATATTCCAGACGTTGCTTTATGGGTTTTTTAAAGAACTTATCCATATGATTCTGTATCTTTGTAGTGTTTTAACTGTGCCGCCATCTAAATATAATAAGAATGGAGATTATACAAAATAACTTCACTGCTGTATTGTTTCTTGGAAAGTTGTAATCTGGTAAGTTGATTATTTCTCTTCTTTTTCTTTTTAGCTTATTTTCTATTGAGTAAATTTTACGCCAACTGATAAGGTTCATTTCTAGCACCATATTTTTTAAAAGGGTTCAGACAAATTCCAACCCATTCTGAAAATAACAGAATGATCATGGAATTTGAAAATACAAACACCAATGCAAAAAGGTGAAAGTTTAATAATGTCAAAAGTGTCAGGGATAGGATGCATTATAATAATTGCATTATTTCAATATCTGAAATGATAGCCAAAATCTATTATCTGTCATACCAGAGAGTAAAATTTTAAATAATGGCTTAAATTTACTAAAAAGCAAGTGAAGGTTAAGACTAAATATATTTAAATTATTTATTTAGAGATCAATCCTTCTTTATTGGATCTGTTTAAAGCTGGAAAGCCTTCTGTTGTAGATCCATCCATCCACCCAATTTATATGGCCACCTATCTCAGTGAAATGATTCTGAGCAGCAATCAATCACCTGAGAAAAATTATAATTAATAGATGTTAACATAACCAGTAAATGGGCTCTTAACATGCTCGGGATGGATGGGTGCTGATCCAAGCACAGAACCAGTCTTCAAGGATAGATTATCTGTGTAATAGCTAAATTAATAGATGCTTATTGATATGTTTCATACGTTTAGTATTTCAGCTCCTCCTATTAATTAAAAGAGTACAATTGGTACAGTTTATTCTTTTTTGCTGTGGGCTGTCTGTTTTAGAGTAAGATGGAAGTTTATAAATTTTATTCACATGTGAAATATGAATCAGCATCAACTAGGCACTGTAATGTTGCAATAGTATGTAGGAGTTTTCTAGAAATATAAGTTTCATTGACTAATGTTTTTTTTCTCTTTCAGGACTTCTTATGACTTAGGACTTTTCAGAGGACAGATTCAAGTATGTATACATATACAACATTTGGTTTCTATAAAAAATACTTAAATATGGAATAAAACCTTTGGAATATTGTGTTATATTGTATTTATACAAATAATGCAAAATGCCAGAAAGTAGTGTCTAATTCTTGGTAATTTAATTCATATCTGATGTCAGTATTCAAAGTAAGTTCAATTTTTTTCCCAATAAAGCATACATTCCAAACATCATTTATAATTATGGCTTACTCTTACTCTCCAAATTTGAATTGTCTTGCTCAAGTAAGAGTTGTTGCAATATTGGAGATGTGGGTAAGATTTTTTTAAGGTATTATTTGGTTCCTTAGTTATTTAGGTGTTAATTTGCTTTTAAATGAGCTTTATTAGGGAGTTCCCAACACATGCAATGTGAATATTCTCCTCCCATTCTAACCTTTTCCTCTTTAGAATCAGGATTTCTATATATTTTTAGGGTATGTAGCATATTGGAGCTCAATGGAAAAATTGTTAGTTAATTAGACAAACTTTTTTTTTTGAAAAAAAAGTTTTATTGATTTTAACAACAAACAGAAACACATAAAACATAAGACATAAAACATAAAAACATCCTCCTCCTTCATAAATTTACATACAGTGTATCGGTTGGTTTGCCACTCCTTTTTGTGCATCCATTTCATAGTCTTCATTGTAATTGTATTACATAATAGCTCATGTTATCAAACAACAATTATATAACCTGATATCATTATTAAACAATCATTTGACTACAATTTTATTAATTTTATTAACGAGATAACTATAGTTTACTTAGTTTATTTTATAACCAATCATAAAGTCATACCAAGTCTATCTTAATAAAATTTTATAAAGATACTATCAAAGGAAAAAAAAAGATTTAAATTGATTATTTCCTTAGTTTCTAAATATTCTATTATTATGTTTTATTATCTAGCCATTGATAAAAAAGGTCCCAAACTTCATAGAATTGTTTATCTTCTTGTTCTCTAATTTCAAATGTCAATCTACTCATTTCAGCACATTCCAATATTTTCTTAATAATTTCTTCCTCTGATGGTATTTTCTCACTCTTCCAATTTTTAGCAAATACAATCCTAGCTGCTGTTAATACATTTACAATCAAATACTTCAAGTTTTTATTATATGTATCAGGTAAGATTCCCAATTAAAAAATATCTGGCTTCAAATCTATATGTTTCTTTGTCATTTATTCCAACCATATGCGGATTCTAGTCCAATATTTTCTAGCGTCCTCACAAGTCCACCACATATGATAATATGAGCCAGGTATCTGATGACATTTCCAGCACTTTTCAGATTTATTCTTGAACATTCTTGCTATTCTTGTCGGGGGAAAGTGCCACCTGTAAAACATCTTATACAAATTTTCTTTATAGGCTGTTGACATTGTCATTTTATAATTTTGAGACCACAATTTTTGCCATTTCTCTAAATCAATCCCATATCCAAAATTCTTCCCCCAAGCAATCATTGTTTCTTTAACTTGTTCTTTAATTTAATTTCCAGCAAATAACTATAAAAATTTTTAATCACTTTTTCATCAGAACCTGTCAAAATCCTATCTAAGTCAGTCAATTTATCATAAAATCCCTCTGTTTTGGAATCTTTAAGATACCTTGATTGTATTTGTGCATATGAAAACCAATTCATCTTTATACCTTGTTCTTCTAGATTTTGCATCGTTGGAAGTTCACCCTTTTCATCCAATATTTCCACATATCTAACTGTTTGTTCCTTCTTATATGTTATAGGATAAGAAAAAGCTTCAATAGTTGATAACCAAACTGGGATTTTCAAATAGCATTGTCTCTTAATTTTCTCCCAGTTCAACCATAAAGACTCTAATGTCTTCTAAAATAGCCCTGCGATTTAGTTCCCTTATACCACAAAAAAGCATGCCAGCCCAATAATAAATCATGTCCTTCTAATGTCAACAATCTAGACTTTCTTAATGTTATCCATTCTTTGACCCACATTAAATTTGCAGCTTGGTAATATAACTCCCAATTAGGAAGGCCAAATCCTCCTCTAGTTCTAGCGTCTTGTAAAAGTTTTAATTTTATTCTCGCCTTCTTACCTTGCCATATATACTTCAACACAATTTTATTTAATTCTTCAAAATAATCTTTGCCAAGCCTAATTGGTATTGTTTGGAACAAATATAAAATTCTAGGTAAAATATTCATCTTGATTGTTGAAATTCTACCTATCAATGACAATTGTAGATTTTCCCATTTCTTCAAATCAGATGCTATCTGCTGCTTAAGCTTAATATAGTTATTCTCTTTCAATGTAGTACATCTTGATGTCAAATGTATCCCAAAATATTTAACCTTGTTCGTAACTTGGATTTGCAATAAGTCTGCCAGTTCTTTTCTTTGCCTTAATAACATGTTCTTTGTCAGAATGTTTGTTTTATCTTTATTTATTTTCAGACCAGCCATCTCACCATACTTCTCTATCTTTTCCAATAGTTTTAAAGCTGTCTCTAGAGGATCTTCCAGAATGAAAACCAAGTCATCCGCAAAGGCTTGCAATTTAAATTCCTCCTTTTTAATTTTCATGCCTTTTATATTTTGGTCTTCTCTAATATTTCTATTCAACACTTCCAAAGTCAGTACAAATAGCAAAGGTGATAATGGGCATCCTTGTCTTGTGCCTTTTCTTATATTAATAGAGTCTGTAAATTCTCCCTCGATCATTACTTTTGCCGAATGCATATAGTATATGGCTTCTATTGCTTGAATAAATTTTCTAGCAAAGCCCATCTGTTCCAGTAATAATAGCATAAATCTCCAATTCACATTATCAAATGCCTTTTGGGCATCAAAGAATATCAAAGCCATTTGTTTTTCAGGATGCGCCTCATAATATTCCAAAGTGTCCAGAATTACCTTCATATTGTCTTTAATTTGTCTCTTTGGTAAAAATCCATTCTGATCAGGATGAATAAAATTATTTAAGTATTTTTTAAGCCTTTCTGCCAGAATTGAGGCAAAGATTTTATAGTTTGCATTCAAGAAGGAAATAGGTCTGTAGTTCTTAATTTGTAATGGATCGGCTCCTTCTTTTGGAATAAGTGTAATATAAGCTTCTGACCATTATTTTAGGTATTTTCTTATTTAACATAACTTCATTCATGACTTCTAGCAATGGTATGCTTAACGATTTCTGTAGTGTTTTATAAAATTCTGCCGGAAGCCCATCTGGACCTGGTGCTTTCCCATTATTCTGTCTGCTGAATGCTTCAATTAATTCCATCATTGTTATAGTACTTTCTAACATTTTTTCAGTCTCGTCAGGTATCTTGGGTAAATTAGCATTTTGTAAATACTGTTTAATTTTTCCCTCAACAAGATCCTCTTGTTTATATAGTTGTCCATAAAAGTCTCGAATAATTTCCTTTTTCTCCTTATTGCCATAACACATTTGACCTTGATCATCTATTAACTGTAATATTTTCCTTGATTCTTTCTCCTTTCTCAGTTTGTATGCTAACCATCTACCTGGTCTGTTTGCATCTTCAAAATAGTTCTGTTTAGCACTTCTGATTTTTTGTGCCAGTTCTTCTTTCTCTACTTGGCCCATCTTATGTTTGATTATGTCCATTTTAAGTTTAATATCTTTTTTCCATGGCATTTTCTGTAATTCTTTTTCCAATTTTTTGTAGTCATCTTCTAGAGCTTTAATAGCTTGCCTCTTCCTAGTATTTTTTTTTCTTTGTATAGTCTATTATTAATCCTCTCGCATATGCCTTCATTGTATCCCAAACATTCTGTATTGAAGTATCTTCTTTTTTATTTTCACTAAAGAAGAAAGTCAATTCTTTTTCCATCCATTGTGTGAAGTCTTTTTCCTTTAAAATAGTATTATTTAATGTCCATCTAGATCTTCTTTGTTGTCCTTTCCATTGAGTTGTCATTGGATTATGGTCTGCCCATGTACTTGTTTCAATATTTGTTTCTTGAATATTGGATATTTATTCTGTTGAGACCCAAATCATATCTATTCTGGACCATGATAAATGTCTATTTGAATAAAAAGTATACTGTTGAGTTTTAGCATTTCTTTCTCTCCATATATCTTTTAAATTTAATTCATCTATCATTTTGAAAAAGGATTTAGGGAGTCTTTCTATTTTGTCTTGATGCTGTCGCTGTATAGTCCAATTTATTATCTACAATTCCATTGAAATCTCCCATCATAACTATGTTAATATAGTCCAGTTCGATTGCTTTCATATGTAACCTATTATAAAATTCTTCTTGTTTATTATTCGGGGCATAAATTGCAACCAGGAGTGTTTTTGCGTTATTATCCACTATTTCAACCATTAATACTCTTCCATCTTCATCATTATAGATCAGTTTGGCTGGAATAGATTCTTTAATATACAAGGCCACTCCTCTTTTCTTACAATGAGTCAGGGAAGTAAAAATTTTCCCTAATTTTGATCATATCAATAAATGTTGATGTTGTTTTTTAATATGGACTTCTTGTAAGCAGATTATATCAAATTTTAATTTCTCTAATTTATGAAAAGTTTTTCTTCTTTTGGTAGCTGAATTCAGTCCATTTATATTCATAGAAATCATTTTTTTTCCTCCATAATTATGTTTTATATTTCGGTCTAACAGCTCTCGTAGATCTTACTTCATGTTGTTCTTTGGTCTCCACTTGTCCACCTACTGCACCTTCTTCTTTTCCCATTCCCATTTGGTCATCTTGAAATTCAGTTGAGATGGTCTCTTTTTCTATCTCTATTTCTCTTCTTTTGAAGAATTCATTGTAGAATATTTCTGCTTTCTCAATTGAATCAATTCTGTGTCTCTGTAATCCTTCTGGAATCAGCCATCTGTAATTCACCTCTTTTTCCAGCAACATTTTAGTCAGGAATCGATATTCTCTTCTCATCTCTCTCACTTTTCTGGGTATTTGTTTTAAGACCACAATCTCTTTGCCTTTATACTTCAACGTCTTCTCTCTTGCCACTTGTAATATTTGTGTTTTAATAGTTTTTTTGGTAAATCTAACATGGACCTCTCTTGGTAGATTGTTCCTCATCGCATATCTTGTGAAGACTCGATATATCTCATCTACTCCATCCATTATCTTTTCCTCTTGGCTCCAGCCAAGATTTCTATCATTACTGCAGCCAAATTTTGTCCTTTTTCTTCCTCCATGTTTTGGAATCTGAGGTAAAATTCTGATCTGTCCATCTCCCACTTCAACATCGCACTTTTATCTTGTTCAACCATTGTTAATCTGCTGTCGATGTTTCCAATTGTCTCATCTCTTTGTTTATCTTTCTCTTCCATTTTTTGGAGTCTTTCGTCATATTTCACCATCAATTGTTGAATGTTTTCAATTTTTTCATCAGTCTTCATGATTCTTTGTTCAATGCTCTCTGTTCTTTGTCCAATACTCATTTTAAGTTCTTGAATTCCTTGTATAACCATCGTTAGATCCATTTGTGCTTTATCTTGCTTCGCCATTGTTAAAAGTCATCCTCCAGCTGATGGGGGAGGCAGGAGCAGAGGTTGAAATGCCAGAAGGTAAAATTTTCTTACTCATTTGGATAGTTCCAGGTCTTCAAGCTCTTTTAATCCAATTGGTAGGATGGCCAATTATAATCCAATTAGGAAAAAGGAAAACATAAGAAAAAGCCAATAAAAAATAAAAAGCCCAAAATTGAAAAGAAAAAAGGAATAAAAATAAAAAAGAGGTTCTTCAGGTTCTTCTAAACTTTAATCCGGTTATGGGATAGTCAGTTGTTGTTCAAAAATAAAAATTAAAAATAAAGAGAAAAAGAATAATACCCAATAATATGAAAAAATAATATGAAAAAAAAAGGAGAAAGAAAATTCTTCAGGTTCTTCACACCTTAATCCAATTGAAAGGTCACAAAAAGTAAAAAATAACCATAAGAGTAAATCAAAAATGGAAATGGGGAAGACAAAAATCCCAATAAAGAAAAAGAAAAAAGATTCTGAGGCTTTCCCTTAAAAAAAAAAGATAAAAATAGAATTAAAAAAAAGAATAAATATACAAATATTACAAAATACTGTAGGGTTGAAGAGGGGGGATAAAACAGCTAAGAGAAAATAAAAAAAGGAGCATACTGCATTTTATTTAAGTATCCAAGGCTCTTATTATGGCTTCTCCACAAATTCCAAAGCCAAGCCTCAAATGTTGAATTAATAGTAGAGATCCCAGAGAGACACCTGTAAAAACATTCTTCAGTGCTCTTCCCTCTATCTTATCAAGTTCCAGTGTCCTTGAGGAAGAATTTTTCACAGTCCTCTCAACTTCAAATAAAGTATTTTCAAGTATTTTTAAGCCTCTAGTTGGCAGTGTTACAAAGTTTCCTTAATCCACTCCCCCTTCTTCCCCAAAAAAGCCCAATAGAAAAAGAAAATATACATGTATATATATGTATATATATTTTTAAAAAAATTACTAAAGGGAGCCTCTGTTCTAAAAAATATAAGCAATAAAAAAGGAGAAAGAAAATAAGTTAATATAGGAGAAAAATCCAGTCTGGTTACAGTTACTAAGTCGCAATAGAAGTTCAGTGAAGAAAAAAAAGTAAAAGTAAAAAGCCAAGCCTCACTTTGACATTTCTCTTTAAAAAATCACCGCTAGATCCATTTTATCAATTTTTGTCAGAAATCTTCAGGTTTCCTCCCATCCTAGAGTGTCCTTAAGTCCCAAATATTTAAAAAAAAAAATCCTCACCAGCCGATACCCTTTGTCTTTCTGTCTCTTCCTTCCGGAGCTGTCCCTGCTTCAGCAGCTTAATGGCTGCCTCTCCGCCGATGGTAGAAGGGCTTCTCCTGCATCAACCAGGGACTTGCGATGTCCCTGGGATCAACGGAATGCACCCCTTACTGTCACCGTCTCTACGGGACGGTTTAGGTCCGTCAGGACCGACCAGGAACGAAGATATCAGCTGCGATCTCAGAGCCCCGAGATTGCAGCTGTATCACGGTGACGTGGCTCCGCCTTCTCCTTAATTAGACAATCTTAAGGAAGCCATTTCTTATATAGATATAGGATCACACTGTTCATTACTGACAATAATTTATTACAATTTTAGATATTGCTGATGCACTTGGACCACATCATAAAACTGAATTATATTTAAAGAAATAAAGGAAGGATATTGCTAAAATAGTTTTTAAAATAGTAGAAGATTTTGGTAAGATAGTTGTTATTTGTAAGAACACAAAAGAGTTGGAATATCCTACATAAACAAATTAGTGAATCTTAAGGTATATTAAAGCTGTTTTTTTTTATGATATTAACATGAAAATAAGTTAACAGAAGCTTTTAATTCATGTTTATTAGGCATTCCAAAGGATATGTAAAAATGACTGTAAACCTCACTGTTAAAAGTGGGTGAAGAGTCTTAAGTTAAACTTTAGCCTGTGCAGTCTCATATCCATAAATTTATTTATATGGTGTAATGAAAATACTGAGTAATATTAAATAGTTAGATTTGACATATTTAAAATGGATGTTAAAATGGGTTGATTTTTTTTATATATATGAAATCTTTTTATTTTCCTTTTTTGGTTGCAAATGAGCGTCAGCTCACAGAAACTTACTCCTTTTAATAAAATCTGTTAGTTTGAAAAGGTGCTATCAGACTTCTTTTTGAATGTGAATAGTCATCTATATAGTAAATGAAGGAGCTAAAAAACATTTTGTACTTGAACATTTCGTTCATGTTTTAGATTCTCTTGTGTAATCAGGAAGTTTAAACTGATTTATCAATACGTTTTTAAAGATTTTTTTTAATTTATAAGGCTGCCCTTATAACTAGTAGCCTTATTCAGATATATTGTGAAGCCATAATATGTGGCTACCTTTGCCTACCAGCATCCAGGCTTAATTCATAGTGCTAAAGCATAAAGTTTTTTGTATGCTTTAGCACTATGAATTAAGCCTGGATGCTGGTAGGCAAAGGCACAATTTCCCCCCCCCCTCTATTTTCCTCCCCAAAAACTAAGGCCGATCACATAGTTTCGTAGTGAAACATGGGTATAGAGCTAGTACAGAAATAAGACAAAGAGCTGTTTGTTAAAACTTACCGAAAGTGGTAATATGTCCACTCTGAATCCTCATTATTTGTAGAATTTCAGAATTCTGGAGGCCATTTTTTTCAACGGTATTTTATTGTGATCTCGGTATAATGACATCATATTATAGTTATATATGCCATCAATTTTTAGAGTTTGGAGGAACAGTTCCGAGAGGAAATAAGTGTTTTAAGCCCTGCATGTGTTTGTCATGCTTTGGAATAAAGGTCCCAAATTATGCTACTAATTTTTTTCCTCATATATTTCTATTAAAATCAGTGATGGGATTCATTTTTTTTTTACTATCGGTTCAGTTGGCGTGGCTTGGTGGGTGTGGCAGGGAAAGGACACTGTAAAATCTCCAGTCAGAGGTGGTACTTGCTGGTTCTCCGAACTAGTCAAAATTTCCACAACCGGTTCTCTAGAACTGGTCAGAACCTGCTGAATACCACCTCTGATTAAAATCCAATGGCATTATCTGGGGGCTGCATATAGCATGAACCACCAGTTGCCAACTTATTTTGTTTTCTTGAAAATGTAATTTTCTGTAATCATATTAGTTTCAATCATGTTACAAATTTTGTTAAAAGTATATATAAATGATAGTAAAAAAAAAATTCCAAACAAAAATTCCAGTTCAAATGAAATGAAATGTAAAAATGCAAACAAATTAACAAAATAGATGCAAAGACAAAGACAGATTCCAAGCTTGGGGGATATAATTTAGCAGCACAGTAATATCTTTTAAACTTAATTTTCTACCAAGAACCAGATTAATAATATCCAATCAAGGCAAATTTACCATGAACATGATCAAAGCATGTGTACTGTTGTATCTTTGAAATATAACTATAATCTCTGTGTATAACAAAGAAAGGACATGTCTTTGAAATGATCAAAATTTCTTTTGGTGATAGGTGCCACCAGAAAAAACTATCATATTTACAGTGTCAGTAGGGATTGAGCTTTCTTCTATGCCAGCTATGAGCTCATCTGAAGAAAAGTAAGTTCAAACATATATTAATTTTATTTTCAGATAAGATTGGTCTTCAAGCTGGTGATTATTTTGAAATTAGATGTAACAATGTAATAATGCAATAATATAATAATATAATGTAAACTTAATAATAAAACAACATGCACTTGTCTTTAATACTGTTCAAATAAAATTTGACAGTATGTAAAATGATGTTGTAGGCTGTATTCTATTTCTGTGCTGTAATACATTTTGTAGGTGATTGGAGAGAACCAGTTTAGTGTAATAATTGATGGGAGGTATTGGGTAAAGCACCAGACTAGAAACTGGAAACAGTGAGTTCTCCTGGCTTAGAAATGAAGCCTAAAGCTAGTCAGTCTGTCACCCTTAAGAAGGCAGTAAAAACCTCTTCTAAACATCTGGCCTAGAAAACTGCAGTGACTTGTTCATATAGTTGCCAGGAGTCTCAAAGCTGATTCAAAGCTCCCAAGGAAAAAAAAAACTGAAATATTTAACATATTTATATAGTTTACAATAGTATCACATCCATGTTGAATTTTGAGTAAGTCATAAACCCAATAGATTTCTACATTTTACCACCAGATGAAAAATGAGAAGTTGAAAAATTTCTACTATGTGATTCTAAATAGTTATAAAGTTTTTACATTATTGCTATAAATTGGAAGAAGTTTGAATAGCACCTTTTCCAACGAACAGCTTTTATTGTTGACTTAATCAGTGCCATACTGTGGCTATACTGATGTAGGATTTAAATTGGGTTGAGGCAGGGGAGAAGGGAAACGAAAACAGGTTGGTTATGCAAATGCAGGCTACATGTGAGGCAGATTAAAAAGTATCTTATCAATTGAAAAGTGTAATATTTGTTAGAATCTCATTGTGTTTGTTGAGATCTGTGATTGTCTGAATTTTTTTAATGTAAAAGTTCATCTCTTGCTCAAAAGTGTGGGTGAAATTTCATTTTTCCAAAAGAGTCAGTTTGAGGTCTGCCATAGAGCATCCTGAGAGGTGTTTGGCTACCATAGCTATTGCCCTGTAGTGTTCCGTCAATATAGAAGTTTCCCAACAATATGTATAAAAAATGAGCATGTAAAGACTCTAGTAAAAACTATTAATTTTGACAATGTAAAGACCTTTCTCTATTGTGAACTCCAACTTGCTTACTTTCCCAGATTAGTACATTTGGCACCAAAATTGTACTCTGCCTTTCTTTTCTTCTTGGCTTTACTCTTTTGTTACCTCATTTAATATTGCTTTCATTGCATTGGATAGTTTAATTTTCTGCATGCAATTCTAAATTTCTTTTTGGGGGAAATAAAAATATGCATTTAATTTTTAAAACAAGATGTATTCAAAATGTTCTTCTAATTTTGAACATGTTCGCTCTTGTTTTAGTTCCTTGCAGAAGTAATTTGTTCTAACTTACAATCAAAAGCCTTGATATCTTCTTTGGCTTTCTACATCTAGAACTGAACCTGCTACCATGGAAGATCTTCAGCATTTACATTGTGTCAATTGTATTAGTCGGCGTTGTATGACCAGAACAGAAGCTGGGATTTCTTGTGACTTAATTGGCTGCCCTATGGTTTGTGGAGCAGTATTTCATTTATGTAAAGCTGAGGAGCATCGCCTTTTATGTCCACTTGAACGAGTGCCTTGTCTCAACAGTGGCTTTGGCTGCCCATTTACCGTAACCCGAAACAAAATTGCTGAACATCTAGAAACCTGTCCTGCAAGTGTTGTATGCTGCACTATGGAATGGAATAGATGGCCAGTCAGTTATGCAGATCGAAAATCTTATGAGAATCTAAGTAAAGATGTTGATGAAATTGAACAGTTGGATATGGCTCTTGCTCTTCAAGATCAACGGATGCTTCTTGAATCTCTCAAAGTTGCAACTATGACATCAAAAACTCCTGACCCCATATTAAAACCTAGAGAACAATCTTCTGTTGTAAGTGCCCCAGATGCTACAGTTGCAAATGGGTTATTGCCTGTTGATGAGGAATCATTTGGTGCACTTTATCAAGCCACTGTGGAAACCACCAAAAGCTTAGCTACAGCTCTAGATATTCTAAATACGGCTACCAGCTTGTTAAGTTCGAAACTCAGTATCTTACCATGTAAAAGAAATACAGATTGCTATGTAAAAGAACACAGCAGCATGCAAACCATGGTAGAACATGATTCTGTAGAGGAAAATAACATGGGAGCAGTTGGTGGCATTAAGTTGGATATTTTGAATCAAAATGGACAATTAGAACAAAACGGGTCAAGTGACATTTGTTATGATACTACAAAACACTACAAACTGAATATGAACCTTGATAATATCCCTTTATGTAATGGCTTTCATCTAGATGATTCAAGCACAGAGAACCTGCAACAGAATGAAGAACTAAATAGATGCAATTCCAGCCAGTTTAATGTAGCAAATAGTATTCACAATGCATCTCCCTGTGATAAAACAGCAAATGTTTGTAACTCAGTTCCTGTAGCACAAGTTAAATATGAAATACCTCTGCACAGCTTGTCTAATGGCACCACTGACCACATATATATGTCACATGACTGTAATGATGAACGACTACAGAGAGAAATAGAACAAGAAAAACTCAGAAATAATGTGTTTTCTTTCATTCCTCACCATACCTACAATTATTTGGCAAATTACTGCTTATCTGCATCAAAGGAAGACAAAGCAGTAGACACATCCGATTTGGAAATAACAGAAGATCCTATGGACCTTCAGGGAATAGATTTAATCACAGCAGCATTGCTGTTCTGTCTTGGAGATTCTCCTGGTGGCAGGGGAATATCAGATTGTCGTATTATTGATGGATACCATGTTGATTTTGGGACTCAGACCTTTTCTCTCCCTTCTGCAATTCTGGCCACAAATACAATGGTAGGGGAAATTGCTTCAGCATCTGCGTGTGATCATGCAAATCCACAACTCTCAAATCCAAGCCCTTTTCAGACTCTTGGGCTAGACTTGGTACTAGAATGTGTGACTAGATACCAAACAAAGCGTTCAATGTTTACATTTGTCTGTGGACAACTGTTTAGACGAAATGAATTTTCTTCACATTTTAAGAATGTACACGGTGATATTCATGCTGGCCTAAATGGCTGGATGGAGCAGCGATGTCCTTTGGCATATTATGGATGTACATATTCTCAACGCAGATTTTGTCCTTCAACACAAGGAGCAAAAATCATTCACGATCGGCATCTTCGGTCCTTTGGGGTTCAGCCTTCTATATCAACTGTGTTGTCAGAGCCTGATAAGAGATGCTGCTTAGGGCTGCATAGTGACAATCTGAGTAATCTTCCTTTTGAGGTCCTACAACACATTGCAGGTTTTCTAGATGGTTTCAGTTTATGTCAGCTGTCACAAGTGTCAAGATTAATGAGGGATGTGTGCGGAAGCTTACTTCAGGCACGCGGAATGGTCATCCTGTTGTGGGAAAAGAGGATATATCCAGATGGAAGTTTTTCATGGCAAATAAAGGAAAAGGTTTGTATATTGTGAGAACTCGCTTACCTCTGTTTTGAATTGGAATGATCTTTGCATAAATTGAATCCTTCCAATATTTCTCTCTCAAGTGCTATGTGGGAGGCAGGTATCTAGAGCAGGTATCTAGGGAGCAGTGAGATAGAAACAACTTGGAAAACAGTATAACTAAATATAGTTAATATACTAGTAAATATAAGAAAGAGTTCAACTTTCAGGGGATGGGCATACAGGTATCTGTCCTACAATATTCACTAGCTGCTTTCTGTATCCAGATTTTCAGTATCAGATGAGCTAAGTTAAGAGAATTAAAGCAACCAAAAATGTGTGTCCTAAAAATGGCAAAACCAAATGGAAATTTGAGAAAACAAGTTACTTTTTCAAAGCCTTATCAGCCAATATGCCTGTATCATTTTATAAATGAATACGGATAAATATATGTCATCATATTTCCATATTAGTTTGTAGGGTTTTCTTAATATTTGTACTAAAAATTGTGGCACATTTTTCACATTATCCTTCCCAGGAAAAAGTGGAGATTTTTTTTAAGTGTTGTTATATAATAATAATAATAATAATAATAATAATAATAATAATAATAATAATAATAATAATAATAATAATAATAAAAATCTATAGTTAACATTTGTGCTATAAATACCAGTTCTATATGACTTACACACGAGTGAGTCTTAATAAATATATCATCATGCTAAGATAAATTTATTTTTTAGGTATGGCGATTCAGCACAGCTTTCTGTACTGTAAATGAATGGAAATTTGCGGACATTGTAAGCATGGCTGATCATTTGAAGAAATGCAGTTACAATGCTGTAGAAAAACGGGAAGAAGCTGTGCCACTGCCCTGTATGTGTGTCACAAGAGAACTAACAAAAGAAGGACGGTCGTTGCGCTCAGTCTTGAAGCCTGTACTTTAAAGATGAAGAATAATTCTATTTGCACACTCAAGCACCTGAAGTAACCTCTGGATGATCATTTTTGACACTTTATTAATTTACTAAATATGATTTCTGGATAAATTTGTCATAATGTACATAATGCTTTGAAGTGGCATTTATTTTTTTATAACATGGTCTGGTTAGAATGAACAAAAATTGCCTTAAAAATGGAACTTTCTGGTCAGGGGAATTCTGTATGACTTTTTATCATTTGAAGGTTTCTTTTCTTTTTCTTGGAGTTTCCCTGACTAACTTTATCCATTTCTTTTTATTGACTTCAAGAAACATGCTCATCAAGCAAGACATCTTTGTATAATTTTGTCTTTACCAATTTGAATGTAACATTGAATGCTAGTCAAAACTTAGCAGCATATGTTTTGATGAGTCTTTTCATTCTATGGATTGCTGTGTTCATAAAAGCTGATACAGTGTTATTTAATGTCATTTCTTGTTAAGATTGCAAAGTGTGATTTTAGTGTTAAATGCAAATGAATAGGAGCATAATCCACAAATATTTGGAATTAGTATCAAAACTTCTAATTTAATGCAGCAAAATCCTATCAAATGAATCCTGAGATAGAACTTCTTTTTCCTAATAGTATCTTCTCTTGAAATTCAACACAAATTGCTACTATTAGCAGTTCAATGGAACAAAATTCTATTTTATTTCAGGCTCTAAATACCTAGGCTAGAATTTTAGATCAATATACTTTCTTCCCCTTTTCATTGTTTGGTATTAATAAAAGGTAATTTTGAAAAAAAATGTATTGTTTGCTGTAGTTAGCTATACAGGATTCATAATACTTAGATTAATACATTTAAGTTTTATGGTGTTAAGGTACATTCTGTTATGTTAACAAGTCTGGATGTACCATGTGGTTTCAAGGCTATTTTATAGAGTGTTTAGGACTCATTCTCAGCACACTAAATTCCACTGGAATTTCTGTCCTAGCAAATGTGGTTAGGATAGTGCTCTTGATATGCCATCTTTATAAGATGAGAACTAATTCATTGGATAAAAAGTGTATTTTAAATGTTTATTTCATAATTCCATATTTTCCATAGTCTTCCATAATGAAGAAATTTTGGTGATTGTTTTGTCTACTTACAAAATGCCTTTGTTAATGATATTCAAAAGCTTTAATACCTATACTAGTTTATTGAGCTTGGTGCCACAAATTTTCAAAAACCAAGTTTATTTAAAAATAATACGTTTCAGTTTTAAAGAAGAAAGTATTGGAAAGTTAGCTATATATTGGTAATATGTAATTAAATCATTTAAATATACTTGATTTAAGGCTATGGATTTAAGACCATGTTGACTTATAAATTTAATCTGGAAAGTAATTGTATTATCATTAAGCAGTTATATTAAAAAAAAGCTAAGCCTCATTCTCTAGTGCCATATAGCTAGATCATTAAGGAATATATTTTATATAGCCATTTTCTATAATGCCTGGATCTTGGGATCAGTTAATTATTTTCACAATGTTGCCTTTCTCTTTGAAGAACATAGGAGAAAAAGTTTTCTGCAATTAGTGGAATCTTCAGCTGCAAAAACACTTCTAATTTTAGTAGTTTAAAAAGAACGAAAGGTACATCATTATATTAGTTTTGATTACATATTGGATTTTTTGACCAAAGTTATGCGTCCGGCCAGGAAACTTGACCCTGATACATACAGAGATTTCATTTGCAATCTGTGGGCATGTATGCCTGTGTTCAGAAAAAATACTATCAGCCTAAAACAACCAAGAATATTCATTCCACAAGTGTTGGATACTATTTATGCATATATTGTTATTCATCAAATATTTTACCAACACATAAACCATTCTACCTTTTCCTCAAGAACAAATGGGCAAAGTACTGTATACATTAGCCCTTATGTGAGGAGTATACTGTAATTGTAAAGCCTCATGCAGTATTCAAGGAATCTCTTGGCTTCTAAAGAAGTGTGGATTAATCTATAATGCTTGGTTTATTTTTTTCACATTAAGCAGTTTGAACAGTTCATTCTTAATATTACTTGCATTTCTGCCTTCAAATTCTAATACTGTTTCTTGTTTTATTCCTGGGTTATTAAATATTATTGCTGTAAAGAATATTTTACAGCAAACAGGAATACAATTAAAGGATATCAATATTTTATACTGCTGTGCAGTTTTCCAAAGTAGTAGTTTGTCAGTACTTAATTTCCTCTACAATAGTATACTTTCCATATTAAACTTACACTGCAACCTTTCCTGGTTTGTTCCATTTGAATTGCCTTTAAAACTTCACATATACAGCTGTTTTTCTTACTGGCAATCCATTACTTTGTTTTAATGTTCACTCAATGTTGTTGTTTTTTGCAATGTTTAGTATAACTAATAAAAACACTTGACATTTGTTTTGCACATGATTTTTATTTATAATTTGAGAAATAACTATCTCCTCAGTAAATCTCCACTCTTAAATCGTTAATGTGAAAATATGATTTATTCAAATATGATTTTATTGCTAAGTTATGAGAAATTGCATTTCTCATAACTTAGTGCAGCAGCCCCCAACCTTTTGGGCACCAGGGACTGGTTCGAAAGAGACTTTTCTGCAGACTGCAAGGGCATGGTTTTACATGCTGCCTGCATCCCATGGATGGGGCTCAGCTTGTTTGCACAGCCTAGTTTCTGGCATGCTGCAGACCTGTGTCAATCCATGGACTGGGCATTGGGAACCCCTGGTTTAATGTGTCTAACTGAAAATGTAAATTAAAACTTATGAAGAAAACTTGTATTTTGAAAGCATTTGTTGCTAAATACACTACAGTTAACAATATTGCTTGTTACTACTAAACTCCCTATGATTTGTCATAAATTGTTTATTAATAATCATCTATAGGTTTTAAAATTAGAATTTTAAAAAGAAAGATATTTTAGAAGGTGAAAGCAATATGACCTGCTAACAATTATTGTTTAGACTTAATATGTTGATCAAACCTATGAACTTTTTAGAACTGTCCATATTCCTGCATTAATACTGTGTGAGCTACAATGTAGTAATTTAATTCCTTATATGAAAATATTATGGTTACAAAAAAAACACTACACCAAATAATGTCCAGGCTCATGACTTTATTGAAACAGCCAATTTTCACAATCTTTCTCAGAAATAAATGAAGTGTTAGTAATAGTTGGCAATTCTTTTAATAGCAATCAGATGTTTCAGTACCTACTGATCATACAAATTGACTTGAAATAATTTTGGCCTTTAAAAAATTGATCAATTTTGACAATTCAGTTCTAAGTAGCCATCCAAAAGATTATGGCATAAATTTTCCATTATTTTACAAAGCCAGTTCTGCATTCCCCTAAGGCTGTTTACAAATTTAATAAAACTTTGTCCAAATAACAAAAGGTGTTTCTTTGCCAATAGTGTTAAGTGCCAGACACATATAATTTTGGACCCTTCACCTCTGTAAGGCTGTTACAGGATATTGCATAATATCCAATACCGAAGTTTAGCAAGAAATACAAAATATATATTTCTCATTAAGCAAATGTGCAACAGCAAAATGCATTTGGATATAATCTTACAAAGTGGCAGGATTATGAGAAGTTACATGTGATCAAATGTCACCTACTAGCGTTGCAAAACAACTTTCTGATTTTGTAGGAAGGTTTGGTCTCTTATATACCTCTACAATAGGTGGTTCAAGGTTTTTATAAATTATTTGAGAACACACCATGAAATACTTTATGTTTTGTCCAGTAATCTATGAGAAGACAGAAGAAAAGCTCCAAGAAACCTAATGTAACCTGGATACCATCATCGGATCTCATGAGTTTTGAAAATTAGAGGAATATATGTCTATTTCACTAAATGATGGTACTTTCATTCTTTCATTTCAGTCGTTAAAAAGTAACAAACATTTAGAGTGAGCAATTTGAGGACTGAATTGCTTCCTCGGGTGGCTACAAGTTTGGGGGGAATGGGCCGTACTTGGTCTTTAAATGACGGGAAGGCGAGTTTAGGAAAAGAAATTTCACTGTTCACCGTTAACACAATAGAGATGCTTACTCCCATGGATTAAAAAAAGACACCTCCAATTCCATTGAAACTTATGCATCCGCGGCAACTTTTGGAAGGACTCTTGGATCCGCGAGATTTCTGTTTTTGTACTTTTGATTTGGGAGCTTGCCTTCCTTTCTGGCAGCAAGACATTTATTCTGCTTAGAAGTGGGAAAACCAAGGTATCTCCAGTCCCGCTTGGTTAATCTCGATAAATCTAAGCAGAGTCCAGTCTATCTGGGTCTGTCTTATCACGCCCCCAGGAAATTCCCCCTAAATCAGCGGCGATTTTTCCTCCTGGCAGCTGAGTCGGCGGAGAAAAAGGAAACGCGGGCACTTCTTCCTTCCTTTTCCCTCTGCAGGCGGAGCGGAACTTACTGCAGGACACGGCGGCATGTCTAGGACGTACAGACTTCTCGGAACTCGATCCTTCGTGGAATCGAACGGAGAGTAAAGGCCGAAGACAGAGGCTGCAAGCTATAGAAGTTTCTTTGCCGGCCAAGTCACGTGGCCTTGCCAGGCCAATATTGCCCACCTTTCTCTTCCCTATACGCTCCACAGAACGTGGCGGCGGCCGGTGACGTCACCGGCACCACCACCCAGGCAGTGGAACGGGGAACCTCCCTGAACGCGCCTCCTCCTCCTCTTCCCCCCTCACCCCAGGGTCTTTGCTCTCCGTCTGCTGGGTCCGAAGGCGCCCATGCTGTTTCGTTTCGGGGTGATTCTTCCCGCCCGTCTGGCTGAAGGCGGGACGGTGCTTTGCGTGTCGGGGTCACGGCCGGAGCTGGGTCAATGGGATCCCAAGCGCGCGCTGGTTATGAAGCCCAGCCGGCCGCTGGCTCCTTTGCCTGCTCAGGAACCAGTCTTGTGGCTCGGCGAGATGGCGCTGGCCGGCGAAGAAGAAGCCGCGAGCACCTTTTGGTACAAATTCCTCAGGCGGCTCGTGACAGGAGATTCCGTCTGGGAAGGTAAACACAAGTCTCGCGCGCTCCCCGGGGACATGGCCGCGCGCGCGCGCGCCTCCACTAACGGGGTAGAATCGAGCCCGCAGTCACGTTCCCGCGTTACCTTGTCTTGGCTCCTTTCAGCTTTGAAGAGGCACAGCGACTACCTCATGTACTGCTTTTTTTTTTTTCTGCAACAGAAAAGGCGCCCAAGTAAGCGATGAACGGCCGCTCTCCTCCACTCCCAGCTCCTTTAGCGCAAGCTCACAAGAAAGGGTTTATGACAGTTGGCCGTGGCCAACTAACTCATCACAGCTAACTCAGGATAACTTGCCATGACCATCTCTCCATAGGACAGTTGGCTGCAGGACAAGAGTTATACTAATATCAAAGAAACAGAGGAATACAATCCCGAAAGAAAGGATGCAAAAGGAGAGACAGAATGAAATGTGAATGGCAAAAATTACAAAAAAAATGTATTTTCAGTAATTAAATATAATTGTTACTTGACCCACAATGAATTAGCCCGTGGTGAGTTGCCCGTGATGAGTTGGCCATGATGAGTTAGCCCCTGCAAGTTGTCTGTGGCAAGTTGTCCAATTCCCAACAAGAAATAAGGCAAAGGAGAACCCTTGGGAATTTGGAAGTGTGTGAAAAAGAAAGCTTGCTCTACCGGGTAGACCTGGGCAAAAGATTAAGAGTCTACTTCTATCTTTTGCACAGCTTCAACGAGGGCACTGTGGTAGGAAAAATTGAGATTTTGCCTAGAGGAAAAACAACAACAGCTGCTTTCCTTGCTACTCATGACCTCTCTTTGAAGAAACTGGTGGTGAGGCCAAGAGAAGTTATAATAGTAGGAGTCGTTGCTGCCCTTTATTGACAGATGGCCCCAGATTTATTTATTTATTCATCACATTTATGTAACCACCTATTTCACATACATGACATATGATGCTCTCAGAAGAGGCCCAGAGATATTATCAAGCAATAATCTGAGTAGTCACTGCTGCCCTGTACTAGCAGCTGGCCCCAAATGCCCCCAGAAGTGTATGTTCCACAGTGAATGTATGACAAGCTGTTGCTGTTTTCAAACCATGAGCAGGATGTTTGTCTTTCATGATTGTTCTGTACTTTGCCTTTCTTCCAGGAACCCATGGTGGTGGTATAGATTTCCATATATGGTATACTTCCAAAACAGCCCACTGGATAGGTTGGTTGAGAGAGAGTTATTAACCCATCTTCCTCCACTGATTTTCCATGGCTGAAGGTAGATTGAAACTTTGCCTCCTGGGTCTGGGACCAACATCTTCACCATTACCCTACACTTGATTACCTGTCCTTCCTTTCAGGAATGTTGTATTTAGAGTATGCCCCATATCCCTCTGTGCAATATAGTGGGAAGAACTATTCATTATAACGTGTTGTGAGTAGTTGGTAGCATGCTACAATGAATCGGAGCCAGCATGGATTTGTAAACATACCATTCTCCATTGTGTTATTTCCTTCTTTAATGGAGTTACTAGCATAGTAAATTCTGTACTAGGAAATTCTGTAGACATATTGTAATTAACAAAGCCATGGATGGAATGCTGATTATATTCCCTTTCACAAAATACTAAATCATAAGCCAGCTGATAGACTCATAGTTGGGTGAACCACCACACCAAAAAATGCTCATTAATGGCTCCAGCTTGGGAGGAGATTATACCTAATGGAGTGCCAGACAAATCTGCAGTTCAACATTTTTTATCAGCAACTGGGTGGGGAGGGTGAATCAATATAGATAATCCCTGACTTACATAATGGATTCATAGTCATGAATCATGTAGCCAACACAGTTTTACCATCTTCTTTGTGGCAGCCATTGAATGTAGCAGTTAAGAAAACCCATGGTTCGCTAGGGATGCAGTTTTGCAGAAAACTGGAAGTAAATGCTGGGTTTTGGGTAAGCCATTGTAAAACACAGTCACAGGACAGCAGGATGCTACAAATGGCCATAAATGTGATCTGGTTGCCAAGCACTGGAAGTTTGATCACATGACAATTGGGGGGTTAGCTTCAGAACTTCAAATCCAGGCCATAAGCAGCCCCAAGGTCGCTCCATTATACGTTTGATCAGTCTCCAAGCAACTGGTAGTAAGACTATCTGTTTTTAAAAAGACTGCATATGGCCCAAAACTGAGGGGTTGCTAATACTTTAGATAAAAGAGGATATTTTAAAATATCTAGACAAGCTTGAGAAGTGAGCTGAAATGAATGGGATGGAATTTAGCAAGGGAGATTATAAAGTTCTGAGCTTGGGCAGGGAAAATATGAGGCCTAAGTACACGTAGCCCTTGAGTTACAACCACAGTTGCACTCAAAATTTCTGTTACTAAGCAGGATAGTTCTTAAGTGAGCTTTGCCTCATTTTATGACCTTTCTCACCACAGTTGTTATGTGAATCACTGCCTGATTGTATGAGCTGTCAGCCAGCAGAATGTGAAGTATCCCTTTGCTGCAGTCTCAATGTTGTGGCACCTGCAGCAATCAGAGGCTGAGTTAGATCAACCCAGATCTGATCTTCTTTGATCATGTAATGTTCAATGAACCCCTGCCAATTCACATTTATCTGATCATCGTTCTAGTCCTTCTCACTGGCTGATAAGACAGGTTGGACTAGTTCCTCACCTCATTGCCACTGAGAATGCAAGTGATGAGATGAATTCACTGTCTTTTCCATATGCAGCATCTAGAAAGTACGAGTATGAGTGAGTCAGCAGGGATAGCTGCATGAATAACACTAAATAGCACCATCTATTAAATTGACCTTATCTGATTTTAGGTTAGGGATGGGGAGATAAGAAAAGATATCTTCTCTAACTTAAGGCAATCTGTAGCCCTTGATCTAAATCTAAAAGTCCTGTTCAATCAATCGTTTGAGACATCTGGTAAGATCACTGTGTTCATGTCTGCTATCTGGGGAGATTGACTCAGAGAAAAAGACCTGTGCAATGCATTTTTGGGGGCAGATGTGCCGGGTCACTGCTTTTCTTATCTTATGGTTCACATTCAAAGCTTCTCCCCATTAATATTAGAAAGAAAGATGTAGTTTCACAGCAAGATGGAAAATCTGCATCATCTGTCTCTTTCTATTATATTCACCTTTTCCCCCCCTGGTGAGTAAGTTGAGAAACTGCAGAAGATAATTCCTGGCTTCATGTCTTAAATCTTAAAAAGGCCTAAAGCCAGGCACTGCTTCCAAGTAAGAAACATTGCTTCCCTTACCACAGCCCCATGCAAGGGAAAAGAGTTGAGTGAAACAGCAAATCAGTGGAACAGTTTCCTTATTTTACTTATATACCTTGCATGGTCTTTGTAGCTTTTCTAATAGCATGCAGGGTGGGATAGGAAACTAACAAGTGTGCTTCAGCTGCCCCAAAAGCATCAAAATCAATTTCCTTAATTAAAAAAAAACTTGCTTGCTTCAGCGTTAACCATTACCCTATCGCCAACACACACACACACACACACACAAGACAGACAGAGAGAGAGAGAGAGAGAGAGAGAGGCACATGTCCCAGCAGACACATTTCCTTTGTTTTCCCTGGGTTTGCTAATTGGTCTGTTTGTTCTTTCCTAACCATGGGAGGAAGGGAATGTTACGTCTCATTCATGCCTACAAAAATGGATTATAACAGTTGGATCGGTTAGGATGCTTCACTTGGAATTTTAGCCTTAAAAGGAGATCCTTCAAACAGTGAAATATATTTAAAGCTATGTATGTAGAAATAGGTATTTTGTGGTTTCTGTCATTGTACCTTTCTTGAATGCCCCCTCCCTATTTTCCATTTCTCTATTTTTTTTCCCTTTCTCATATAAGCAAATAGTCAGCAAATAAAATTAATATCTCCTGAATCCACTAAGTGTCACTATTGTACCAGGATTGAAAATTTCTCTACACAGCATAGTAGGACTAGCACTTGATCATATTTATAGAATATTAAAATAGTGGCTGGTAAAAGATAATACTTTTTATTTTTATTTTGCCTTTTTCAATTATGTATAAGATGGAAGGAATATATTTATAATCTGTTGTATTTTTATACTGCTATAATTCTGAGCAACTACCTGTGGAATCACAAGTTATACTTAAAATTAAGAATTAAACAATGTAATAAACATAGTCATGACCACCCTATTTCTTCTTTGCCTTATGGAACAACTTGTTGTTTAATAATTTTAAGCAACAAGGACACACACACACACACACACACACACACACACTAGTGCAGGTGCTGCAACCAAGAAACATTGCCCTACCCTCAAAATCAACAGATTTTGGCAAGGGTATGAAGGAGGAGAGCAGCCCTGAAGCTGCCTAAAGGAAATTATACATTAAAACTCCATTGCACTCAGAAATCTATTGGCAGTCAATGAAATTACTACAAAATAGGATTTAGATGACTATAGCTACTCTGCTTCGCTGATACATGGACTGCTGCTTTTTAAAATAGATTTCTGGATGGTGCTTCAAAGGCAGCCGCATGGACAACAGGGGACAGACCTTCCTCAATGTTACCAACTAGATGGTTTGGAAGGAATGGAACCACTGGAGCATAGTGCCTGCAATTCCCAACCCTTGGAGAAAATCCAGGATAATATAATAGTCACTTCCTCCAATTGAGACCCTTACAAAAGCCATTGAACCAAATGTCCAATGCTGTTTCTTAATATCATTTCTCATTGTTCTTATTGCCACAGTGGAGGCTTGAACATGGGCTCCTACTTAATGTTCACTCATTTTCCTGTGTTTGTGCTCCGGGTATCTCTTCTTCATCTTCTAGAAGTTCTCGTAAGCCCAAAATTTGTGCATGAATAGAAAGCAATCATGAATTTCCAAATTCCAGATACCTAGCAGAATTGCTTGCCAATTGTTAGAGAAAATCCTCAAGTGCCTTTTGAAATCCTCTAGATCTATTAGATTCCTGGGCCATATCATCCAAATATGTCCATCCAGAGGTGGTATTCAGCAGGTTCTGACCAGTTCTGGAGAACCGGTAGGGGAAATTTTGAGTAGTTCAGAGAACTGGCAAATACCACCTCTGACTGACCCCACCCCATCTATTCTCTGCCTCCTGAGTCCCAGCTGATCAGCTGGGTCTTCTTTTGTTGCCCTGCACAGGAGGACAGAGCTGGAAAGCAGGTTAATGGGGTGGGGAGAGAATGGAGATTTTGCAGTATCTGTCAGCCTTCAAGATTTTCTCCCTTTGCTTTGCATCTTTCGGCTGTCATAAGTAACAGGGGGGAGGAGGGAGGACATGGTTATGGGAAGTGAGCTGGAAGTGTTACAAAACAAAACTGTATAAGTTTGGGGGGGGGGGAGATTCTTGCTTAGGCTTCTATGCTATGCGCAGCCGCAACTCTTTATCAAAATATGTCAAGGTTATGGATAGAGGCCTCACCACCTGGAGATGCCCACATGATGATATACACAACTTTTAATTGGATGAGCCAATTGAACTATTGGGGGTGGGAACATTGCCATCACTTTGTATATGTGATTTACACGCCCATTTTCTCAGATTCAGAATTCTTTTGTTGCTACCACTTGATTTCCAGTAAAAGATATCTTTTCTCTAATTAATGGAGTCTAAGTATTTCTTTCTTGGATTTTGAGTGGAGCACCAGCTGATAGTATCCTTCCCCTGCCATGCCCACCAAGCCACACCCACTACACCCACCAAGCCATGCCCACAGAACCACTAATAAACAAATTTGAATCCCACCACTGAGTCCATCCACCCCACACAATTTCATTTACTCTAGGAATTACAGGTAGTTCTCTGTAACTATAATATGGTCATAAGTCACGGCAATTGTGAAGTGGGTCACCACTAATATCAGACCCTGTCTGATATTACAAGTCTTTTTTGTGGTGGCCATTAAGCGAACATGGCAGTCACTAAACAAATCCTGAATGTGCGGTTTTTTGCCAGAAACTGGAAGTAAATGGCAAAAATACAGAAAATCATGATCATATCACAGGAAGTTGCAAATAGCTGTAAATACAAGTTGATTGCCAAGCACCCAAAAAGCAGTCATATTCCGGGAGATGGGGTGGCCATAATTTTGGTCACTAAGCAACTGATCATTAAGCAAGGACTATCTGCACATGACATCAAAAGGAACTTAGTCTAATGTCCCCCCATATCCTAATCATTCATCAACCATTCCAAAGTAAGCTCAAGGTCTAGCTTGCATTCATTTTTGTGTATCAGACTAAATATTACATTACAAATGTTCAAAGCAAATTGGCGATAGATAAGGGTCAGTGGAATTAAAGGTGGGCTGGACTTAGATCTCTTGTGGGTGCGAAGGGACTTGAGACTGATAACACATTTGACCCTTCTCTCGGGTTCAGCCTGGTAATCTCCTACAGGTAATCATGATAGTTATGAACTCCAGGTCCCTTCCTAGAACTTGTCCCTAAGTGCGAAAACTGAATTACCCCAGTACAAGTAACAGATTTTCTTTTTACAGTGACAAAAACCAGAGAAAGTAATTAAACTTTACCTTTTTTTTTTAACTTCACAGGAAGGAAGGAATATTCAATTACAAATGTCAGCAGTAGTTCAAACAAGCCATTCCAGCCATATCAATAGCTTTAAGCATTATTCGTTAGCTTTATTATACTATACTAAAGCATACATATTTCTGTGTCATTAGATCATGGACATGTATAGATTGTATAATATACATTTGAAAGGTCCCTTGAATATGCAATACTAATTTAGTTTCTTCAAACTTGTTTAGAATCTGTTAATAGTGCTTCATAGAAGTGTCAGATATTGGAAATTCATCTCTAAGCCGGTTATCTAAATAGCTTACAGAATATGGCTTCTCTCTGGTTTCACTCTGGCTCAATTTCTAAACAGCAATCATGTGAGATGGAAACGTAATACTGTTGTCCATGTTCTATCTTTAGCCTCTACAAAGTAACTGGGGGAATTCCAGTACCAGCCAAGAAATCAGGTCTAGGAACTCAGGAAGAGCTGTTGTGAGACAGCATGGTAGCTAAAATGCAAATAAACCCCAAATATGGAGAGAGAAGCAAATATCCTGATGTAATGTGCGATCCTTTTAAGTTTGTGGAACTGGAGCAAGTGGATAAGATCCTCTATAGTCTAAGCATTACCATTTGTCAGTTTAATCCACGTCTGTCCTGGTTCCTACAAGTTGCTAGGTAGGGCATGAACAGTTGGGTAAAATGTAGTGATACCCACTTTAAAGGCATTTAATCACTTTCCTCTGGTCTCCTAAACCTCTCCTTTAAGAGCAATGCTTTTGAATAGGTGGTAGTCCATCATCTACTGTGATGGAATGTAGACTGGACCCAGTGGTGGGATTCAAATTTTTTTACTATTGGTTCTGTGGGCATGGCTTGGTGGGCATGGCAGGGGAAAGATGCTGTAAAATCTCCATTCCCTCACCACTCCAGGGGAAGAATACTGGAAACTCTCAATTCCCTTCCCACTCCTGAGGGAAGGTTACTGCAAAATCCCATCCCTTCCCCACACTACTAACCTGCTTTCCAGCTCCGTTTTCCTATGCAGGGCAACAAAAGAAGACCCAGCTGATCACCTGGGACTCAGGAGGCAGAGAATAGCTGGGGGCAGGGCCAGTCAGAGATGGCATTTGCCGATTCTCCGAACTACTCAAAATTTCTGCTACTGGTTCTCCAGAAATGGTCAGAACCTGCTGAATACCACCTCTGACTGGACCCCCAAGAAGAAAGGAATGCATTCCAGAGGAACAGGAGACAATTCAGTTTGTGTGAGAAAGAGGGTAAAGATGGCTCTTCCCCAATAATTCCCATAATATACGCTTTACATGGCTAGCAATTTGCTTTGGGATTCTGTATATGGGTGAGGAGCAATAAAGAAATCTGCTTTGAAGAATCACAATGGGTTTTTCTTGGTTTTGGGAGTCTGACATCTTTTGAAGGTTCTAGATTATATATTTGAGGTGTGTTGGCAAAGGTGACTGGGTGATGGTAAGCTGGTGGAAGTCAGCTGGTCACACCGAGGTGACCCTGGCATATTGTACTTACACTCTTGTTATTCTGGCTGCTTGCTGTCTATTTGGGCTAAGATCCTCCACAACTCTCCTTTTTACATTCCAGCTTTATTTTCTCCCTGTGCCCAATATTCCACTACCTTTCTCCAGCCTCCTCCTGCATCTAATAAAATCTCTCCTCCAACCCCTTAGCCACTGTCATACTTGCATTTGTCCCAAAGTGTTGTTCTGAAGCCCTTTTCTACAATACTTCCCTTTTTCTCTGTTTCTCTCCCTTTAAACGCACCTGCCCACTTGCCATTTTTCTTGCAAAAACTCTTTCAAATGGACGCACCATGGCACAATTGCCATTTTTCTTGCAGGGCTCTTCCAAATGGAATAATGATCTCCTGCGCTCTCCCCCAGCTCCATAATTTCAGGAGTCTGGCAGATGTTTTCATTCTTTAAATAGTTCAAACCCAGTAGCATATCCTTCAACATTTCAGTTTTTATTTCATAACCTCAAATTCATATGTCATATTTGTCATAATCATAGGTTAAAAAAGAGATTGGGGTTTCCTTGTGTATACCATGGAGATTGAAAGAGAACTGTACTTGTTGGCTTGTTGGAATTTAAATAAAAGCATTACAGTCTGAACTTACAAATATGGTCTTTGGAGAAGGAAGATGAATGTGTGGGCAGTATTAAGAAAGTTTGAGATAGGTTCATTTAATTTAACCATATACCAAATACATATATTCATTTAGCATATTACATATATCAAATATAAAAGTTCACCCAATTACTGATTGCCTAGTAACATATAAATAGCTGAATTTACTGTAACTTTAAGTATTTGTGTTGATGAAGAAGTTTAAAGGATTTTTTTATATTTTATGTTCACGAGTCACGTTTCTGTGATGAGCAGCTACTGTATATAAATATGATAAACAAAGATACTTACATAAGATTTCTTGGGTGATCAGAAATAACAAATATATACATAACTTATATACAAAAATATACCGGTACATATTATATTTTATAATATGTTTATATCTTATGTAATATATAACACATGTACTATAATAAACATACACACACACACACACACACACATATACACACATGTATCAGTGGTGGGATTCAAATTTTTTGACTCCGGGTTCTGTGGGCGTGGCTTGGTGAGCATGACAGGGGAAGGATACTGTAAAATCTCCACGCAGAGGTGGTATTTGCCGGTTCACTGAACTATTCAAAATTTCCACTACTGGTTCTCCAGAACTGGTCAGAACCTACTGAATACCACCTCTGACACATACACAGACACATATATAATATGTATATTTCATGTATGCAATGAACATTGTAAGATTAAAACATTGCAAGTGCTACAGTATATGTGCCAAAATCTTTAATGAACTAGTTTATTGATACAACTTGAAATCTGTCCCTATGATTACTTGCCCTACTCATAGTCAGGGACAAAAGTGCATGTGTGTATGTCCAAATCCAATGTACAGAAACAGTTGGGGAATTAAAGGTTCCCTGCTGAGGCTGCAGTTTACAATATTTTTTAAAAGAGGACAATTGCATTAAAAATGATTAAGTGAAAGACTGTAAATCAAACACTTTGGTTTATTCTTTAAAAGGATTATAAATTAGTGTGAAATCACACATTATTGTATTAAGATGATTGTAGATGGAGTTCTTTCATCCCATATCAGAAAAAAAATAGAGCAAGAAAGAAACAAGATGAACTCATAAAAAACAAAGAGCCATATTTTTTTTATAGAAAGATAAGATACACTGAGGTAAATGAACTGTGGGGCCTCTATTATGAGTCTTTCTTATTATGATGGTTATTTTAGTTCAGGCTTTTCAAACTGTCGTATGGTTTTTAGCTGTTTATAACATTTTTAGATTTTGTAAGTCATCTTAAGTTTATCAGAATGGACAGCTATAATAAATCTAAATAAATGAATATAATACCTTATGGATTTAATAATATTCCTTTTCTGTCACATTAAAGAATTCAGTTCAGTGGAAATGTTTGGAGGATTTATGGTCATCAACCAAGGCTTTCAATGACTTCAACCATTCCTGCTTTAAAGGTTGTCTATACTTACACTCAAATGAAAACATTATTGTCCAGCTTTTCCCAGCAAAGCCTTGAATATTCAGTGGGATTTTTTGAGTACTGTTTGATATACTAAATGGTGTCTCAAGGTACCTTGTTGACACTGATGATGCCCTCTTGCTGGCAAAGACAGCTGAAAATCTTCTGCGATTTAGGAACACCCCACCAGAACAGTGTTAATATAACCCAAAAGGATCTACTAAGTACTGAGGGGAAGTTTGAATGTCTCATCTTATCTGAGCCTAAGCACTTGCTTTTGCAAAGGCACCATTATATTATAAAACTGATTAGCAGTAGAGCAATGCTGCTTCACATCATCCATGCTTAATGTTTGTAATTCTTCATCATCACAAGACATGGTAATAGAGTTAAGTTAAATTAAATGCTATTAACTTAAATTAAAAAGAGAATTAGACAAGTTATATAGTGGATAGTTTTCTCAATGGAATTAGCTATGATAGATAAGGGATGCCCTTAAATTTTTCCTATGGGGTGATGATTTCCTGGGAGAACAACAGCAGAAGGCTGTGTCATATTATGTCTGAGTTTCTGGGAGACATACCCATAAAGGATTGGCATAATATTCATCAAGATAATCCCTGTATTTTAAAACAACATTTGGGAACAAAATTTCATGAAAAAAGATAACTCTACAAACAAGACAGATTTATCTTACCTTCACCACTATCGTCTTTAACAATATTTAAAAGCTTTTTCCTCACTCTGTCTCCCTTTTTAGAATTTTCCCGGATCTTCAGAAATATTTATTTCTGTGATTTAGAATTGCATATATAAAATATATGTAGTATGATAAGAATACATTTTTCAAGATAGCAAATGGAAGCTACTTTTGGGCTGTTCGACCAGTATAAATCAATAAGACTTAGTGCTCTATGCTTTAATCATTATAAAAACACTCTGACATCATTGAAACAACTGAAAAGCAGGGACCAAAGATTAACCATACCAACAAAGCAATTTTTCTTTTAAACTCTACATGTGAGTTGTATAAGTTAAGAAGACTCACTGTCAAGCGGCCTAAACCACCTGTATTTATATTCATAGTTCTTTACTAACAATCACTATTCAGCCATGCTTCAATTGAAATAGACATCTTTCAAAGTAATTTGAAAGTAAATTCTCAAAGTTAGACAGGTATCTATAAAAGACTCAAATATCAATAGAGAAGCCAAAGGCTGTATCATGTGTTGGCTTTGCTTTAATGGAAAATGTTTCTCTGAAATTAAATTGGGCATCTGATCATAGTCAGTTTCCCGTACTAAGCAGAATAGAATAAAATAGAACAGAATAGAATAGAATAGAATACTTTATTGGCCAAGTGTGATTGGACACATAAGGAATTTGTCTTGGTGTAAATACTCTCAGTATACATAAAAGAAAGATACATTCATCAGAGAATCAAGGTACGACACTTAATGATAGTCATAGGGTACAATAAGCAATCAAATCATACTAGTAAACAGTCAATAAAAATTGTAAGGATACAAGCAATAATGTTACAATCACACAGTCACAAATGACGGGATGGTTGACAAGAAATGATGGAAAGATGAATAATACAGACTTTGTAATAGTTGAACAGTGTTGAGGGAATTATTTGTTTAGCAGAGTGATGGCTTTCGGGAAAAAACTGTTCTTGTGTCTAGTTGTTCTGGTGTGCAGTGCTCTATAGCATCGTTTTGAGGGAAGGAGTTGAAACAGTTTATGTCTGGGATGTGAGGGGTCTGTAAATATTTTCACAGCCCTCTTTTTGACTTGTGCAGTATACAGGTCCTCAATTGAAGGCAGGTGGGTAGTAATTGTTTTTTCTGAAGTCCTAATTATCCTCTGAAGTCTGTGTCTGTCTTGTTGAGTTGCAGAACCAAACCAGACAGTTATAGAGGTGCAGATGAGAGACTCAATAATTCCTCTGTAGAACTGTGTCAGCAGCTCCTTGGGCAGTTTGAGCTTTCTGAGTTGGTGCAGAAAGAACATTCTTTGTTGTGCTTTTTTGATGATGTTTTTGATGTTAGGTGTCCATTTTAGGTCATGTGATATAGTAGAACCTAGAAATTTGAAGGTCTCTACTGTTGATACTTCACATCATCTCTTATTTCATTCTGGAGGGCTCACTGTTCCATAATAGGAGCTTTTCAAAGGAAAAAGAAGTTTGAGTAGGTAAGATAAACATGGAACATAAAATCACAAGAATCAAAGGAACCTCAGAGGTCTTCTAGTCCAACCTTCTGCTCCAGGCAACAGACTTTATACCATCCTGGTCAAATGGTTGTACAAGCTATTTTTAAAACATCCAGAATTGGAACACCGAATTGGAACATCCACAGCTCCAGGAGGCAAGCCTTTCCACTGATTAGCAATAGTAATAGCACTTAGATTTATATACCACCCCATAATGCTTTACATCTCTCTCTGGGTAGTTTAAATGTCACCATATTGCCCCTAACAATCTGGATCCTCATTTTACTGATCTCAGAAGGATGGAAAGCTGAGTCACTCTTGAGCCCCATCAGGATCGAATTCCAGGCTGTGGGCAGAGTTTGTCTGTAATACTGCATTTTAACTAATGCATCATCATTATTAATTGTTCCTACTGTCAGAAAATTTCTTCTTACTTCTGGGTTGGATTACTGTTTCACAAACTTCCATAAAAACAAAGTTTTTTTCAAGATGAACTTAAATCCCGGTGACTTTATGTCCATAATACCAAAATAAGATTCTTTTTTGATTTACCAATTTAGCCTACAGTCCTGGAATTTCCAAGTGGTCTCCCACATAAGTATTAACTAGGTATGAGCCTGCTTGTCTTTTTTCAAGATAAGCTTGGCTAGGGAGGTTTGGTCAGCAAAAATTGTGAGAAGTAAGGGAAACCAGTATTGGATTAGATGGGTTGACAAAGTTATAACCTTATTAGTTAGGCTCATCATAGGTTTAGCATGGAAATAAGCTGAATACAATTAATTTTAATGAATCGCAGATTCCCTATTTGCAAAGTTACCTGCTTGCTAAAATTTATTTCTAATTGTAAAATCAATACTCATTCATGGACATGTAGAGCGGCAAAAATTTGAGTTGCCCATTCCACACATCCCCAACTGAGGATTCAGTATTTGTGAATTCAATGTATACAGCAACTTCATAGAATGTAACTACCATAAACAACAAGAATTGGCTATATTTTACTAAGTTTATTTGACTTATCTTACACCCAACTTTATAGAGGCAAATGTTAGTAATCTCTGAAGAACTGTGCTGTAAGGAAATTGAAAACTGGGCTATTCTGGGACCCCTGTGATATCCCATTTGGGGGAACATCATCTTCTAAAATGTCTCCTTTCCTTGAGAGTTTACATTAATTCCTTTTCCTTTGGAAATCCATAGAAATTCTGGTTGAGTTGTTTGGAATTTGACTCACACTAGCGTTAATAAAATTTCCTAGGGGATACATGCATGGTGG
Organism: Hydrophis major; assembly: GCA_033807585.1. Classification (NCBI taxonomy): domain Eukaryota; kingdom Metazoa; phylum Chordata; class Lepidosauria; order Squamata; family Elapidae; genus Hydrophis; species Hydrophis major. The sequence goes on along the minus strand of CM066328.1, from coordinate 326,978,033 downwards.
GATTTACATGAATGGGACAGAATTAAAAAGGGAAAGCCCTGAAGTAAAGTGGCAGAAAGAAGGTCAACGGACAGAGAATGAAAGGAAAATCCATTAAGGTGGAAGAAAAATGAAGGAGATATGGAATTAAAAAAAACTTAAGGAAGGAGATGCAGAATTAGCCACATGTGGACTATATAATGTGATAGAACAAATGGACGCAAGGAAAAAGTGACAATAAATTACATTTAAGGAAAAAGTATATGAAAATGTAAGGAATTTTGTAAGGGATGTATGGAATGTACCGAAAATATAAAGAAGTATATATCAGGAAAAAGAGAGGGAACAATGCCTCAGCAGTTAAGCTAAGCTTATCGGCTGACAAACTGACAGCTCGGGTTCAAGACCCGAGTGCCGCATGACAGAGTGAGCTCCAGTTTTTGCCCCAGGTCCTGTGCACCTAGCAGTTCAAAAGTATGCAAATGCAAGTAGATAAATAGGTACCACTTCAGTGGGAAGATAACAATGTTCCATGTTTCACCACACGCTCTGTGCTGCAATGTGATCTCATGTTGGCCATATGACCCGCAGAAATGTCTTCGGATAATGCTGTCTCCCTCAGCTAAGAAACCGAGATAAGCATTACCACCTAGAGTCGGACATGACTGGATAGGGGAAACCTTTACCTTTTATATAAGTTGTATTATATACTTGAGCGAGGTTCTTTTGATTCCCAACTTACCCACCACCACCATGTGAGACATTCTTTTTCTATGATAGAATTTGGCTATGACGGTTGAGCTTTTTGATCATATCTCTTGCTATATTCTTATCTATTCTTCTCTCCTATATGAGCTACACATTGTTTGGAGAACATTGTTTTAATCTGCTTTGCAATAAAGCCAGTGACTCTTCTTTGATATACCAGCTTGATCGTCTTTCTTACACTTCAGCTATGACTATATAAGCAGTCCTTAAGCACTAAAAAGAGTACTATTTACAAAGATTGATCTGTAAGGCAGACTTTTGTGATTTCTTTGTTCTTTAACACAAGCAAATGGCATAGAAGAATTTTTGAACATTAGTGGAATAACAATGAAGACTTTAAAAGCCAATCTCAAATGTAATGTAACTTTTGAGGGAAACCATTATTTTGCTTTCTAATGTTTGCCATTTACTTTTATTTTGATCTTTTTAGGCATAGAAATAACTCTCTGCATAAGACATCCAGGCTGATATTGGATATTTTGTTTCAGAAATGAAATACAGATTTTTTTTTTTGATAGATATGTTGTGTGCTAGGTAGATTTTAGTAGGTTAATTGAATAGAAAGCCAGTTCAATAGCTGAAATTGATGGAACTAAAAACTATTTATTTTTACCATAAATATTTATAGAAAGTAAACTACCTGTTAAAGAATTGTGTGACACAGGCTGGATATGCGTCTACACAACAGACAAGAGAAAAAACCCAGTGAGGAGAATTTGTAATTTGTTGAGGGATGGGCATGCAATGGCAAGAAAGGGGAACATATCTGTTCAATTTATATTCATTTGATAAACATTTCAGAAAGATGCAACAATAATGTTTAAACTTGAACTTTGAACTACTTTCCCACAATTGTTGTATACTACCTGGACCTGCATTTTTTCTAAGTTGGTCAGCTCAATCAATCAATCATTCAATATTATAAATTTAGACTACAGCTTAGACACTGATGTCAGAATTACCATGTCGGGTTTCCAAGCGATGAAATCCATTTAAAAAGAAAAGAGCAAAGTCCATCTTCCAAAACAATTTCTTTTATTTAAGAAAGCATCAAATTGGCAGTCTGTTGTAATTCTGTATCTGACACAACCTGGAATTATACCACATAATATTGGAAGTTGGAAACAGCTCCCAAAAGTCACATTCTCCCATAGAAGTAAATCAACATTGCCTGGTGTCATAAATCTCCATCTCAAGGCCTCAGTAGGGTCAGCTCATGTTTCCACGGGAAGAAGAATCACCTAGCCTAAACAACTCTCTCTATCTCCGCTCCTCTCACCTTAGGCATGTAGCAAACCCAAAACCCTTCCCCCCCCAACCATCAAAGAGAAAAGAAAGAAAAGGAATATATAATAAGGCTAAATAAAATGGCTACACATATGTCAATTTCGAGCTTGACATGCCATCAGAATCACTGGATCAATAGAAACAATTGGTTTTCCAAATTTTCAACAATGAAACTTAGATTTTTTGCTGCTTTTCTCTGCCTTCATGAACAGTACTATATGGTACTATATGGAATACCCCAATTACAAGAAGATATTCAAAATCACTCTGCTTGTATGTTTCCAAGTTGTAGTAGGGGGATCATACATTTTAAATCAAGGAAGCTTTGGTCAAAATAGTTTCTCAAATCTCTAGGAAACTGAAATGGCTTTAATGGCTTCTGCGATAGAATTTAGAGGTAAGTTCCTTCTTGATCTGTAAACGTAAAATAAAATCTCTATTTGAGCAGAGGGAAAATTAGAAAGCTTTTTCTGATCTGGGTACAATCTTTCACAGCCTAGCTCAGGATGATACTTGAAAAGAAGGAGAGCTTTGTGCTACCAAGCTACAAGAGTCTGTAGAAAATAGAGCATTCATCAAATTCAGCAACATGATTATTGATCTTTTGAGGCTGCTTTGAGATCTTAAGCGTGGACATGGGAATGACTTGTTGCCTAGGATATATATCATTCACCCTTTAAAAACCCCCTAATGGCAAAAATGAACAATTTTTTTTTTGCCCATCACTACATCATTGGAAGGCTTCTTATGTTATTTCAGCTGGCAGGAAAATAAATTATTGGCCCAATCCAGGGAAAATAGCTCATCTCTGAGGTGAAACAAAGGGATCCGTCACTAAATTTTGGAGCTTGAAAGGGAACCTCAAGGTAGCTCTTAGCAACATGACTGATTTAAAGTCATCCAAGCATTCTAACACAGGTGGTGTTTGTTTAAAGACCTTTAGTGACCATTTAAAGTTATGATGGTACCGAACGAATAGTGCTTATGACCAGTCATTAAACTTCCTACCATCTCAGTATCCCCGCAGTTATGTGATTGCGGGTTGGGCACTTGGCGATCAGGTTTACACTTAACAATGGTTGTAGTGTTCCATGGTTCCATGATTGCCATTGGCCAGCTTCCCACAAGCAAAGTCAATGTGGAATCTGGCATGGAAGGTTGCAAATTGTTCCTATCACTCGCACTCTCCCCCACTTTGCAACAGCCCTCCCTGTGTGTGTCCCCCTCCCCCCCATGCTTAGTTCACACTTCACATTGTACCTTAACTGACTTCTGGCTTGGTTGCAAGCACCTGGGCTTTTAACAACCACGATTTTTGATTGATGGCAACAAGGATTGCCAGGATTGCCATTACTAAGCAATTGAGTCACATGATGTTGTGCTTTACTATCACATTGCAGAAATTCCGGCTCCAATTCCCATTAATACCGTAACCAAGGACCAGCTATAAATATGATTCCAATGTCGAGTAAATGGGACTTCTTAAAATGGGAGAACACACATCTCTCTCTTGACTGGAAAGTCTTTTTGAAACATAATTGGTTGGGGTGGAGTTTCAAAGGGTAGGGAACAGCCAGGAGGAGACCATTAGTTTCTCCTTCCCCATTTTTGCTCTATCTAGTTGGAAACTATAAGAACTGAATCGCAAATTTCCCCTCCCTGAAAAATCTCTAGCAAGGTTGGAGGTTTCTCCTGAAATGTGGAACACGGCACAAGGCACTATTGGGGAGAAGGCAGAGTGTCATACACTTTATCTAAATCCATAATTGTGAATGAAGTTAGATTAAATATTATCTTGATGGTTTCTTTTAATAAATAAAATCCCTCTTATGCTCGCTGAAACTGAAAAGCTAAAGTTGTTAATAGCAATAGCACTTAGACTTATATGCTTTACAGTGCTTTACAGCAGTGGTCACCAACTGGTGGTCCTCGCTCAAGTATATAACACAACTTATATAAAAGGTAAAGGTTTCCCCTATCCTGTCATGTCCAATTCTAGGCAGTAATGCCTCTCTCTCTCTCTCCCCCACCAATGTCAGCAAGCCACCATCAGTCAAAATTCATATTAGTGGTCCCCAGGATTTAAAAGTATGAGTTTGGTGATCCCTGAGGTCCAAAAGGTTGGCGACCTCTGCTTTACAAAGTCAGCACATTGTCCCCAACAATTTAGCTCTTCATTTTACTCACCTCGGAAGGATGGAAAGCTGAATCAACCTTGAGCCTGATGAGATTCGATCTGCCAAATTTCAGGCAGTCTGCAGGCAGCAGAAGTAACCTGCAATACTGCACTCGAACCACTGCACCACCATGGCTCATAGAAATAGAAATGTGTTGGTCAATTGTTTTCAGTCTGCTTTGTTTAACTGTTGCTTTATTCTGTTATGATTTCATTTATTATTTAGCTGTGGGAGAAGGACTGGCAGAACCTGGGGGCAGATTAAAAGAGGGATCAGCCTAGAATCCCTGGGTAGCCACAAGTGAACTAAGTCCAACCATCCTGGAATTCTGTTGATTCTTATCTAACTCCAAGCAGGAGTTTACCATTAGTTGGGAATATTCCTGTGCATAGGCATGAGTAGTAATATATTGGATTTTCATATGTGGATGTGATCATTTGCGTCTGACATGTTTAAGAGAAAGTAGATGGAAACTTTGATTGATTTTTGTCAATGGAAGTAGGGGAAATGTGTAAATTAAAGAATACCAGAGGTTCTGAAACATCTATTATACATATTTTTAAGAGTACATGTTCAATATGTTTAAAGGGTCAGAATGCATTATCAAGTATCATTGATTGATCCCATTAAATTTTATTTTAATGTCATCTGAAACAAGATGTAGGAATGGGTATGTTGAATAATTAGGTCCATAACTTGTGTCTAACAACAGCAGGTTTATTATTTATTTACAGTAATCCAGTTGTACATTGTTTGTCACTGAGAATTGTTATGGAGTTGGTAAATGAATGAATAATTAAATCAGAGAAGCAACTCTAATTGACTTTAGTTTTGGTAGCAATTGCCATTCTCTTGCCTAAGAATAGCTAACTTTTCCTTCATGAACGGTTAGATTTTACATTTATCATTCCTTTAGTTATGGTTCCTCTTATTACAGTGTACTGTAACTGAAGCTATTACCTATAAAAAGCCAGATGCTTCAATTTGTGCTAAATGTAGGAATAGGTATACAGATCACATAATGCTAATACTGAAAGATCTGTACAGGTCATCAATAGCTTAACAGGTGCAATTCTAGATGTTGGTATTAACCTTTAAAATCTTAAAATAGCTTAAGGCCTCACAGTCTGAGAGACTTCATCTTCTGTTGATAATCTATCTGACAATTATGATCTGCAAGACAAACTCTTATGAAGATGCTCACAATATCAAAAACTTAAGCTATAGATTGAACACTCTAGGGATTTATACTTGGCCCCATTGCTCACTATTAATTGTAAATGTGTATCTTTTTGTACAGCTTTTTGTTATTAATTAAGTTTAATGTTAATTTAGTGAATGATTTTAGAAATTTTGTTAGCAACGCTGAATCTACTTAAGTAGAAAGGCTAGATATATATTAAATAAATATTTTTAATATTGAGATGTATCTATTTATGTTTATTTAGCTATTTTTTATTTGGTTTATACCCCCATCCCTCCATAAAGAGCTCAAAGCATGGTACATATTATCCCCTCTTTATTTTTTTCCCAACAGCAAGCCAGCATTAAGTATTATGATTTGAATAACAGATTAAACCTACATCACCTAATCAGGTTCCATGCTGAAGATAGGGCTTGAGCCTATATCCAGTTTTTGCCTATGTTCAATTCAATATCTAAAGCATTATATCTGGGAAAGGCAAAATGGAAATCTGTGTAGAAAATGGTAGCCTGTCTATTGGCCTCTGAAGAGCCCTACAATAACAGGTCAACCAGGGTGTTTAGTACTATGATGATGCTGTCCAGGAATGTTGACCAACAATGAAAAAAACCCTCCAAACTATTTTATTTTTAATTAGAGTTCCAAAAGATTTATGGAAAAGGATGTTAAAAGGTTTCTTAAAAGGAGAGCCTAAATGAGCTCAGGCTTAATTCCTAAGTGAACATTGGGTGAGAGATGTACTCTGCAGCAAAAGAGATGATTACTGTATCATAACTATTTCATCTGAATTTATATTCTGTTAATGGTCCTAGATATCCTTTGGGAATCATGAAAAATGTAAAGGTTATATTGGATCTCAATATGATTCCAGTCTCTTTAATCTTTATCTGTCTTTGGGTTTGTAGGGCTGACTCTTTTGTACAGAATTGTGATACAGCTTGTTTTAATTGACTTTGATATTATCTATGCACAAATCTGCCTTTCTGGTATAATTAGTCATTTTGGCTAGATTGCATCTTATTTCCCCTGAATCTCAGCTAGGCTGCCTGGAAGTTATACAATATTAGACTTCTGAATTTAAAAAAACAATAGCTTCAAAAGTAAACTGTTCCAAATCATAACATGTACATTTATACAGCACATGGCACTGTGAATGCTCATAAGAAAGAAATCAAGCAGAACATTATGCCTACTGTGTTAAAAATTCTGGGACTATTAGTGCCTATAGTTGCCAGAATTCAAGTTACCTTAATTCAGAGCATAATTTACCAGTTATCTGCTCTAAATAGTTCTTCTGGCAATGGATTTAGAATAAAAAAAATAACAATATTAAAAATGAAATAAAAACATTTTAAGATATATAGTACCACTGGTTTTTAAAAAGTGTATAGTGAATAAATTATTCAGAATGCATTTTTTTAGCTTAGGAACAAAAATCATAGTTAAAAGAGATTTTGTTTTGTATCTTCTAAAAATGTTAGATACTTACATACAAAAACTGGTTATCATTAAGTCTTAAATAATCTTAATCTGGCTTGTTTGCAAACCTGAAAAAATGGCCTGCCATATACTTTTTTAAAACCCTCACAGGATGTGAGGGGAGTTTCTTCCAGGGGTGGGAAAATTCTGTTTTCCAAATATAATTTAATTAATGATTTCTGCTGAATTGTGGTGTGTGTGTTTTCTTCTTGTTTTAGGTAATGGATCCCACCACGATCGAACCAGCATTTATAACCCATGCAATTTAGTTGATGGAGTTTACTGCCTCCCAATAGGACACTGGATTGAAGTTTCTGGGCATACAGATGAAATGAAACATACAACTGATTTCTATTTTAATATTGCTGGACATCAAGCTATTCACTGCTCCAGGTAACAAAGAAACAAAACTATGCTGCAGGGTGAATTAGATTGTAACAGGTGTGCCTTAGGTGGGGACTTACATTAAAATGTGCTGAACATGTATAGTTTCCAACATTTCCTGCCAGAGAGCTGTTCATATTATCAATATAAATCATTCTGCAGTTTATATTCCAATTTTTCTTCCATATTGGAATGAAAAAGAAAACTTCAGATCTCTTTCCTATTGTCGTTTGGTTCACTGGTATCATCCCTCTTTGGAGGGATATAGGACCCATTCAGCCAGCCTACCCCTAGTGATTCATAGAGCTAAAGAGTTTCCAAAGAAAGCTTGAGATTTTCCTCAAGTATTGGTGGAAAGTTTAACCAAAGCCTTAGTCGCTGTCTGAAATGGGCAGGTGGCTGGGGTCTTGGATTGCCTCTCCATGTGTGCAAATCCTAGGAAAGCACCTTGCTTGGAGTATTTTGGGTGAAGGTTCAGAGTGAGTTTGACTGAGCATAGGCAATTTGAATTCTGACTGGCCAGGTCCAGCTGAGATGCCTAGGGTAAGATATTGTGGTGCAATCCAGGATGAATGTCAGCGTTCCAGAAAACTAAACTCCAATCGCAAAACTCCGAGACAGGCATTTTCTCAAAGTTCCATTTTATTTGAGCTGTCATACTGGCACATCTGAGAAAACCCGAATCTGGAAGTTCCGGGTTTTCCTCCAATAATTAAAAATTACAAATCCATTCCTTGCACCATCATTCCATCACATGCCCCAATCACTATCCATTCCAACCTGAAACATCCCTTCAACCACTCCTCATCCAGGTGCAGAGTTAACATGACCTTGACTTTAAGTGAGAATGCTATTATGTCTAACTACATATGCTCCATAAAATCCCCCCTTCCAAATTCCCAAGCACAAGACTATGGCAGCATGGAAGCTTCTGGTGCTAATGTGGCTTCCAAAGCTGACAGTGAGGTTGAATCAGTGACTCCTGAGGAAGTAGACACAGTTATCAGGTTGGCCACCTATTCATTGGATCAGCCACCCTTCTGGACTGTGAAAGTGGCCAAGGAAGTAACCTGGGTTTGGGTTGATGCCATGGTGTCAAACTCTTTGGGAAGTACTGCTATTTTAAAGGAGGTTATGGTGTGCCCCCTCCTCAAAAGGTCGTCCCTGGATGCAACACTGTTAAGTACCTGTAGAGCTATCTCCAATCTTTTCCTTTTAGGGAAAGCTGTTCAGAAGATGGTTTGTCTGCAGTTGATCATATTCTGGGATAGGGGGCACCTTTGAGGGTAGCATGCATTGTTCTTTGGTAACTCTGTCCCTTCCTCTGCAACTGGTTTCAATCAGTATTTGTTTTGGATGAAGGGGTTGTACTCTAGGCCCTTCCATTTTGTGGGGTGCTGTAGGGTTCAACTGTCTCTCCTTTTATTCAATATCTACATGAAAATGCTACTTGAAGGCATCCACTGGTTTGGCATTTGGTATCCACAATTTGTTGATGATACACAATTATATTTTTCAACCTCAGGCCAGCCAAGGGAAGCTGTTGAGGTACTTCCCAGGGCCTGAAGACATGGAGGTTTGGATAAGGAGGATCTGTTCTGACTCAGCCTACCAAGACTGAGTAGCTAGGGTAGTTGGGGCCATCTAGATATGGAAATATTCTACCTTTGTAGAATATGTATCTGCAAGTAGTCCTCACTTAGTGTCTTCCTTGTATAGCAACCATTAGCACTTAAGACAGTGATGAAAAAGTAACTTTGTAATGTGTCATCATCCTTATGACATTTGCAAGTCTATAAAGCAAAAAAAAAAAGCTGAAGTAAAACCATAATAAACACAGTTGCAGTTTCACTTAGCCCATGCTTCGCTTAATGACCAAATTGTGATCCCAATTGCAGTTGCTAAACAAGGACTACTTGTACTTATTATGGAAAGGGGAGAAAAACATCTTTTGTAGGAAAGTTATTTTAATTTAGAATATCTCAATGTAAGTGTAGGTGGCAGCATGTGAATAAAATTCAGTCAGTTTTACCAGAAAACTATCACCTTGCCCAACATAGTCAGGTACCTGAAACTGATGGCGGCAGCAGTCAAAAACATAGAATAGAATAGAATAGAATAGAATAGAATAGAATAGAATAGAATAGAATAGAATAGAATAGAATACTTTATTGGCCAAGTGTGATTGGACACACAAGGAATTTGTCTTGTTGTAAATACTCTCAGTATCATAAAGAAAAGGTATATTTGTTAAGAATCAAGAATCATCAGGTACAACACTTAATGATAGTTATAGGGTACAGTCAACAATCAAATCATATCAGGAAACAAGTGGGAGGAGATGGGTGATAAGGAGTGGTGAGAAGATTAACAGTAATAGTAGTGTACACTTTGTAAATAGTTGAACAGTGTTGAGGGAATTATTTGTTTAGCAGAGTGATGGCTTTTGGGAAAAAACTGTTCTTGTGTCTAGTTGTTCTGGTGTGCAGTGCTGTATAGCATCGTTTTGAGGGTAGGAGTTGAAACACTTTATGTCCGGGATGTGAGGGGTCTGTAAATATTTTCACAGCCCTCTTTTTGACTTGTGCAGTATACAGGTCCTCAATTGAAGGCAGGTGGGTAGTAATTGTTTTTTTTTGAAGTCCTAATTATCCTCTGAAGTCTGTGTCTGTCCTGTTGGGTTGCAGAACCAAACCAGACAGTTATAGAGGTGCAGATGATAGACTCAATAATTCCTCTGTAGAACTGGATCAGCAGCTCCTTGGGCAGTTTGAGCTTTCTGAGTTGGTGCAGAAAGAACATTCTTTGTTGTGCTTTTTTGATGATGTTTTTGATGTTAGGTGTCCATTTTAGGTCATGTGATATAGTAAAACCTAGAAATTTGAAGGTCTCTACTGTTGATACTGTATTGTCTGTTGATACTGTATTGTCTGTAAGAGGTGGTAGTATGGGAGGGTTTCTTCTAAAGTCTACCACCATTTCTATGGTTTTGAGTGTGTTCAGTTCCAGATTGTTCTGATTACACCATGAGGCAAGTTGTATAACTTCTGTACGCAGATTCATTGTTGTCTCGAATGAGGCCAATCACTGCTGTGTCATCAGCAAATTTCAGTATTTTAACAGATGGGTCATTTGAGATGCAGTCATTGGTATATAGAGAGAAGAGAAGTAGAGATAGCACACAGCCTTGGAGTGGGGCTATGCTGATTGTACAATATCGGATGTGATTCCACCTAGCTTCCCCTGCTGCTTCCTGTCTGTTAGGAAGCTTATGATCCACTTACAAGTGTGCTCAGGTACCGCTAGTTGGTTTAATTTACTTAGAAGAGTGTCTGGAATGATGGTATTGAATGCTGAACTGAAGTTTACAAAGAGGACCCTTGCGTAGATATTTGGAGATTCAAGGTGTTGTAGGATGTAATGCAGAGCCATGTTAACAACATCATCTGTCGATCTATTTTCTCGGTATGCAAACTGCATGGGATCTAACAGTGGATTCATGATGGTTTTCAGGTGGGACAGCACAAGCCTTTCAAAGATTTTCATAACTGCAGATGTTAGAGCAACTAGTCTGTAGTCATTCAGTTTCTTGATGGAGGGCTTCTTTGGCACTGGGATGATGGTAGAACATTTGAAGCAGGAAGGAACATAGCACATCTCTAGTGATCTAATGAAGATTCGGGTGAAGCCAATTGGTCAGCACAGACTTTTAAGCAAGAAGGAGTTATCTTGTCTGGCCCTGGTGCTTTTCCTGGCTTTTGTCTGTGTAATAGATCTTGCACTTCTTTTTCTGTGATCACCAGAGGTTGTGAGCCCAGTGGATTGGGGCCAGTTGTAGGAGGTTTGGCTGTTGTTGGTGTGTTTGAGATGTGGGTTGTGGAGATAGGTGGCTGTAATTTCTTTTCAAACCTGCAGTAAAACAAATTCAGGTCATCTGCTAGTTGTTGATTTCTTTCTGCCTGGGAAGGAGGTTTGCTGAAGCCAGTGATGTTTTTAAGAGTTTTCCACATGTTTTCTGGTTCATTTGTTGAGAAATGATTCCTTAACTTTTCAGAGTAGCTTCTTTTTGCTGCTCTGATCTCTCTTGTTAATATGTTTCTGGCCTGGTTGTATAGCATTCTGTCACCTTTTCTACAGGCTTCCTCTTTGGAACGACGTAGCTGCTTAAATTTAGCTGTGAACTATATCTTGTTTTATCTACCATAAAATACATATGCAGAACTAACTAACAGCTTTTGGAGGCAAATCTGGGCAGCATGAAACTAAAGGTCATTCTTGGCTTACAACCAGTCTGTTGCTTACTGTTTTAAGTTACAATGGACTCTGAAACAGGGAGTTATGGCCTGGATTCAAAGTTCCAACATTTGCCTCCCCCCCAGCCCCCTGCACAGTCAAGTAACAGCATTTTGGGTGCCTGGCAACTGGCCTCAATTTGCAGCCATTTGCAGCATCCTAAGGTCACATGACTGATTTACACCATTTTGCTGGTTTCCGGCAAAAATTACCCCATATTGAATAATGGGTTCATTTAACAACCACTGTGTTCACTTAATGACCACTGCAAAAAAAAAAGACAGTAAAATCAGGTGCAGTCACATGGTGACGCACTTTATCACTGTCACAACTTATGACTAAAGTTGAAGCCTCAATTAGTCGTAAATTGAGGACTACCTGAATAAGGACATCAAATACAGTTCTTGAAAATAAATACCCAACTTAAGTGAAAATGCTAATTGAAAGTAGGCAGGGGTTTTTTAAGTTTCAGGTTTGAAATGTATTGAGTTTTTATTATTATTATTAGTCTAAATCAAGCCTTTAAAAGGTGAAAAATCTCTTCCCTGAAAGTTATGACTGTAACTTACCAGAGCAATCCATTGTGGGTTGGTAGACAGACTTTAAAAAAAAACCTGAGAAAGATTGGTTAGCCTAAAATTACCCATCTGGTTTCCCTGTCTGAGAGAAAACTAGAACCTGGTTTCTTTACTGTTGTTTTGAAATGTGTTATTTTATGCTTAAAATCCGGAGAGTCATAAGTGGTATTCTCAGGAGACTGGCTGTTTCACTTTCCAATTGCTTAGGAACTGTCATTTGCTCCTTCAACTTAAGCTGTGGAATAAGAAGTAATTCCAATTACGGTGCTGTAACAGCATGCTCAGAATATATCTTCCCTCTGTGTCTTTATTGGATTAATAATATGCTGCTGAGTACTTTGCTTCAAACTTTTTTTTCCCAACCCTTGACAACAAACTGAGAAATTATGAATTCATTCTGAGTGTTATTAAAAATTCCATTACCTTGTGATATGCAAGTAAATAAAAGCAGGAAATAACATACAAATTAATAGAAGAGTACTGGATAAAACAGGATTCGTATCAGTAAGAATGCTGCCTGTGCACAATGAGAAATTTGTCCTTGTATGTGACTTTTGTTCCTTTTGAGAAGGTGCAGACTCTTGCCTCAAGGTTGAACCATTTATTAATTCAGAGATGTCAAGATGAAGAAGGCAAAACAAATGTATGATGACAACCCAAGATCCACCTTGTCCAAATAAATTTTAACAACCCAAGACCTGGCTTAACAGATATAATGCTCAAAGTTCATTTGAAAGTATCAAAGTAAAGGAGGAAAGTATTTTGGATAGCCCATTAAGGCTAAAAAACTATATCCACCAAAGTACATGCTTTATTTAATATCTAAGTCCTAGCCAAAAGCTTCAGTTAGTGCATATTCATCGATATTCTATGAGAGTCATTAAAATTTCTGGTTGCCATTGATATCACACTGAATTATTCATTCAAAAGATAGAGAGGGGACTAACATGCTTCGTTATCGTTGCTTTTTGTTCAGTTTGAATTAAGTTCAAATGTAACCTCTAGTTAAATGTTTAACAAAAAATGTGAAAGCTAAGTGTCTCTAGAATGTATTTTTTATTTCAAAATTATAACATGGCACTATGAAAGGGTAAAGGAACAACTTTTAACTGGAGTTTAGTGAACCGTGTGGTAGGAGCAGAAAGCCAATGTGATGCTCTATGGTTAAAATAATCACACAGTTATTACAATTGTTGCAGGTCCTGCACTGGGAACAAAGTTTTGATACCCAATTCTTAATCTTATATGATAAAATTAATTATCATATCCAATAATCATTGGGATCAAATGTGATGAGTTAGGGAACAAAAATAATTGTGGTCTAACTCATCACATTGTGTATATATCCTTTTTTAAAGAGTCTGACTACTGGCCCTAATTAAAATAGGTTAAATAACTTTCTAATAATCTATTATTGTTTCTAACACAGGCAAGTGGGATTTCCCTTTTGAAGTTGGTTGAAAATTAGCTACTGATTTCACTTGTTCAAAACTCAAATGGTTCATAAATATTAGGTCTGAAGACTAAAGAGGCGTTTGTGTGTACTTCACTTTGATAAAGGTTTTGATGCTGATCAAGGCAGCCAGCCTCCATGCTTTTAAGAAGTGGAGCATCTTACTTTTTCCATGCTGAGGCACTATATCCCTCCAGCAATTAGTGTCAAAAGTCATTCCACAAAGCAAAGCAGTGGTGTTTCACCCCGATATATCATACAATTAAATACTACATGCAAATAGATGAGCTGAAATATGCAGCTGTCTTAAGATGCTTATAGATAATTTGCAGATTGACCCAGAGGTAAGAATGCAAATTTCTGCAGCTTCATTATTTATGTGTGTATATACATGTGTCTATAAACATACATAAACATAGGCTAGACATATTTGTGTTCTCTTTCTTTGTGTGTGTGTATAAATCAGAGATATGCACAAAATAACATTGACAAGAGGCAAGAGTGAACAATAAATAAATCAGTGAAAATTAAGCCAAAATCATTTTGCCAACCATCCTTTATACATTTACATCGCCAAGAGATTGAAAATTCTTAAATAATTGTCTTTGGTGTTTTAATATTGAGAGATACTAGTTATATATAAAGGGTAGATGCTAAAATGGAGGAGCTCTTATGCCTCACTTTAGTCAGAACCTGGATGGTACCAACTAAAATCATTGATGGCAGAAGTAATGGCAACAGTTTCTCTTGCTTCAGTGTAGACATTCACTCTCAACTCATGGAAGGATACCAATCTAACTTTGCTTAGAAATTGCAAAAAGCATTTAGGATTAATCATGCAAGCAAGGGGGTGGGGCTTCACCCTTCCCAAGTTATGATCTAAGTGCTAGAGCCCACTGTAACTACATAGCCAAAAAGGCTATGTTGTTAACCTAATCCTGCGTTGCTTTTTCTCTGGTAATATCACACTACTAACTAGAGCAGAGGTCTCCAACCTTGGCAACTTTAAGACTTGTGGACTTCAACTCCCAGAATTCTAACTGGCTGGAGAATTCTGGGAATTGAAGTCCACAAGTCTTAAAGTTGCCAAGGTTGGAGACCTCTGAACTAGAGCATACAAAACATTTGCTAGACCAATACTTGAATAAAGCTCATCAGTCTGGAACCCGCATTACGTAACTGATATTCACACAGTTGAGAAAGTCCAGAAATATTTCACAAGAAGAGTTATCCATTCCTCTACTCGTTGCAGAATACCTTATGCCATCAGACTTGAAATTCTAGACCTAGAAAACCTAGAACTACTCTGCCTTTGGTCTGATCTAAGTATAGTACATGAAATTATATATTGCAATGTCCTACCTGTCAATGAATACTTCAGCTTCAACCATAACAACACAAGAGAACACAATAGATCCAAACTCAAGGTTAACCACACCAATCTTGATTGCAGGAAATACGACTTCAGCAACAGAGTGGTCAATGTCTGGAATACTCTACCTGACTCTGTGGTTTCTTCCCCAAACCCCAAAAACTTTAACTTTAGACTATCTACTATTGACCTCACCCCTTTCCTAAGAGGGGGTGTGCATAAACACACCAAAGTGCCTACTGTCCCATGTCATATTGTTTCTTTTTATTTTTCTTATATGTATCCATTTCATGTATTCATAACTATGTTTATACTTGGCCCATCAGCTGTTCCAGGCTCAGGGGATCACCACCACCCATCGCCACCACTTTCTATCGCTGCCTCCACACATCCCATTTTCAGCCTCTGCTCACCCCATTTTTGGCTCGTTCCAGGCAGCGACGATCAGCAGCGATAGGTAGCAGTAGTGATCCCCTGAGCCTGAAACAGCTGATGGGCAGTATCCTGGGTGGCCAATCCAACTGCCAATCAGCTGCTCATCTTAAATCAGGCTGTGCTGAAGCTAACCAAGTTGTTTGCTGTTTGCTGCAAGGAGGCAAATTGCTGGGACGCAGAGGCAGATTTTTTTTCTTGTTTTCCTCCTCTAAAGCTAATGTCCGTCTTATAGTCCAGAGTGTCTTATAGTCCAAAAAATACAGTATTTCACTAACACAAATATTGTTAAGGATCACAGGTGTCAAACTTGCAGCGTCACATTGCCATCAGGTGATGTTTCATGATGTTCTTTCCCCTTTGTGGAGCTGGGGTGGACGTGGCCTGCGTTTGACACATCTGGCCTGTGGGCTGCCAAATTGACACCCCTATTGTAGATAGTCCATAAACAGGACTTCTTTGACTTTAATGGTCAAGGCACTCTTGGCTTTTCTCTCTATCATTTTGATATAGTCTATCTTTTTTCAGCATTTGGATATAGTCTCTCTCCATCCATGCCAGTCCAGTTCTCAGTAATTTTATTCATATTGTTATATTCTTAGTGCTCACTTCTTGGAAATTCTTTGTTGGAGAATTTTCACCAGAAGTATGAACTAATACTGAAAGACAATGTCATTGTCTGCTATAGTAAAGCATATTTTTGTGTATCTTCATTTTTTTTCAAAGTTTCTGTTATCAATTAATTAACTTTTACTGGCTCCTAGTAGGCGTTTCTAGGTACTGGTTGTCACCTTTAAAACTACATGGGGCCAGCATACTTGCAGGATCTCTTTTCCCATATATTTTCTGACCATTTCATTAGATCTACTAGAGTAAACATTCAGAGTCACTTGAAGGGACCCTTCTCTGTCATGGTGCCTGCCCTATGAAACAGCCTCTTCCTTGAGATACAGATGGCCCTGACTCTAGTGATCTTTCAAAAGGCCGTAAAAACTTGGGTTTTCCTCCAAGCATTGCAGCTTGGATGTTAATTATAGGAGCTCTTTATCATCCAGGGTTTGGATAGATAGATGGATGAATAACAGAAACTACCTTCCTTTCCCTCTTATCACTTGTATGAGCATTATATGTTACTAGCTCTTGAAATACTACCACAGGGCAGATCTATGCAGTATATCTAAGCCTATTGGGATCCATGTTGTACAAGATCAGACTTTAAACACACAATAAAATTCTGTTTTCCACAACTGTTTTAGCCTTCAGGTGTATTAGGATTATAATTATCTGATTTCTCAGCCACCTGTAAATTGTGATAGATGTAGCCATAATATTTCTAGACAATCAGGAAAGGTACTAATAATGAGCCTGACAATCATGAAGTGTTTTGTGAAATTGAATCAGAACACTTAATGGGCAAATAAGTAAAGTACAGTTTAAGTAGATAATAAAAGTAGGAGTCAGTGCTGGATTTACCAATAGAAGTAAAACCAGCACTATAAGTTAATGAACTAGAAAAGTAACTTAATTTTGGCAAGTATTCACTTTAATCATAAGGAACAAGCATAGAAAGCTGCATTATAAATAAACAAGTTAAATTCGTCACTTCATTATAGATAAACAAATTTACTGAAATCTGCTTGCCTCTCTTGCTTTTACACTGCTTCTTGATATGGTTGAATTGCTTGTGAAACTAGAAGATGGTTACAAGGTTGGTAATTTTCTAATGCTTCACAATGCAAAATGGCATCAGAACAGCAGTGACATTTTACAGCCACAGTCTTGTAATATCTCTGTAGGTAAAAACAGGACTCATATAATTAATTGAAAAAAGTTTGTTCTAGTTTCATCTGCATTCACAGTGATTTTTCAACTTTAATTAAGAATGTGCAGAGTTCAATAGGAAATCATTCATCCTATGCATTGATATTGTTAAAATAATTTAATGTCTTGTGACAGAATAGTAATTGTAAAAGTGACTTTATAAAACCCCATGTTTTCTTAATATCTATTTACTGCATTTTAAATTGAACATTTTCAGAACCAGCCTCAATCATGTTGGTGTTTTTACATTGTGTAGAAAGTAAAGAAGATGATCTCGATGGAGATATGTACAATTTGTTGCTAGGGTGTTGAGAAATGAAAAATATTTCATTTCCACAACAAACAGGTAATGTTTGTAAGCAACTCAGATAGACACCTCTCTAATTCACTGAAGTATTAGAAGGAAGATAAAATACAACACAGTCTTATTTGCAAGAGTATTATTATAACCACTCTCAGTACACTCTATAAACTCTATGGAGTTTATTTCTTGGTCTGGTCTAGCTAGTGGGGCTGACATGTTGCTCATAGGGCAAAGGAAGTATGAAAGATAGCAATTGCAATTAGACTTATATACTGCTTCACAGTGCTTTATAGCCTTCTCTAAACAGTTTATGGAGTCATCATATTGCCCCCAACAATTTGTGTCCTCATTTTACTGACCTCAGAAGGATTGAAGGCTAAGTCAACTGGTCAGGATTGAACTCCTGGCTGAAGGCAGAGTTAACCTATACTGCATTCTAACCACTGTGCTACTATGGCTCTAATGAAGATAAGTCTTCATTGAAAGGTGTGTATTGTAATTTGTTCTTAGATCCCTCATCTGAGGATATTTAATTGAAAATTCTAAATGCTACACCTCATGGCACCCAAGACAGAATGGCTATAGATTCTTGGTTTGTCCAGGGCTGGCTCACCTGTCCATTTTCCATTAGTATCATTGAACCATGGATAATGAATATTTTCAGCTAGATATAAAGTCTAAACAATATTATTCATGATCTTTTGTTTAGCCAATTTGATCTTGTATATGCTTGTTTTTTTATGAGTCTATAGTGCCACCCAATTTACTCATTTAGTACTTTTCTTTGTCTTGTCTTTCTTCAAATATATAAAGTAGGACTTTAGGGTGAGAGTTTTAAGTTCTAGTAATTTTAGAGAGTAATTGAACTCACAGGATAACCTTCTAAATATCACCATTCAAGGAACAGGGTAAGATTTTTTTTTTTTTTTAAAGTGTGATTCATTTATAGTTTTCCTTCCATCTCTGCAATATATGCTAACTTTTAATGTGGGTTTTAAAAATAAGGACCGCATAGCTTGTCATGTAAAATAGGATGCAGAACTATCCTTCTGAATAGGATCATTCCACAGGCACAGTATCAAAAAGAAACCTGGTCTTAGGAATTGTTTTCGAAGTTAGAAATGCCTTATGATCAAAATCAGACTCACAGCATAATTGTCAAGCTTCGAAGTGTATGCATGCTGGTTTCATGATGTATTCAATAATTTTGTTCTGCACATGTCATATCTTGAATAACATTGTGTAATGAAATGACTTCACTATCTAAGAGTTAATAGACTTGGAGCAATAAGTAAAAATATAATTATCCTCAGGAGTGGGATTCTACTGGTTCTGTCCGGCTCTGTAGAACCGGTAGCTCTGAAGAGCAGCAGACATAGAACCGGTTCTATATCTGCTGATGTTTTGGCCCACCCGCCTGCCGGGGCTCTTATCTGACCTTTATTTCCTGCTATTTCAACCTCAGCTGCAGTGCGAGGCACAGGTGCAGTTGAAAAAGCAGGAAAAAAGTGCTTTTTCAAACACTGCTTCTCTGCACGCAGCACTGCTCAGCTGTCCAGGCAGCAAGCTGATGACGATTTACAGGCATGCGTGCAGGGAAGCACATCGTAAATCACCAAACCTTGTAAATCACCGAACTAGTAGTTAACCCTGTCGGATCCCACCCCTGATTATCCTCCCCCTTTTTCCCCATTGTCTTTGACCACTGTTGCATGTAACAATAATAAATAATAAAGCAAAATATATCCATGGCAAACCCAAAGAGTAATATTTTTAGGGGGATTCATTTGGGGGGGGGGGGAGGAAGAGAAGAGAAATAGAAACAAATTAAACATAAATAGTAAATATTCCTGTCCAAGCAGATATTGGAAGTAATTGTTTACCAAACAAATAATTGGGTATTAAATATAGATTAAACTCTAATCTTTACAATGTTCATTATTTTTCTTGAATTATTCACTTTTCAACCGTGATGATTATCTGCACTTTTAAAGAATAAATTTTAATAAATGAAGTAGTTTATTTATTTATTTTTAGTATTCTTCAATAACAAAGTTAGTGGCTAAGCTATAAAAGCTGAATTAGTTTTCTGTACTCATTTGGTTCATATGCTTTAACAAGCATATAGTGAGTCATCCCGAAAATTCCCTATCAGAGTTTGTTGGTGATTGACAAAAAGCATTGCCAGCCAAAGATGAGATGTGTACTAATTTATTTATATCTCTGGCAAAATTATCAAAAAGAGTTGCAATTCATATAATCTAATCTAATCGAGTATAATAGCACTGATCAGTTGTTTTTATAATTATTTTTTCTTGATAACTACTGACATAGATTTAAAAGTGATTCTGTTTTGCCAGAAGAATTTCCAGCGAGATTTAAGTTTAGTGGCCAAATCATCATCCCAATGTTTTTTTTTTTTCAAATTTATCAAAAGAACTGATTGTTTCATTAAATACTGTAACAATTAAAATAAGTTTTCATTTGTGTTCTTAAAATATATTAATGTTTTGATTGATTCAATCTATATAGTTATGGTTAAATGATTGTACTTCATTAATTTCATGTCAGTTTAATAATTGGGTCTATTCCTTTTTTCCAAAAAAATATTCACAGGATAGTGATGTACAATCCAATCTGTAATTCTATAGATTTGTCCATCTTCTTACAATAAATAAATTATTCTAACCTTGATCCCCTTCCTAACATGTCTCTAAGTCTTTGAAAGTTGACAACCGTTGTTGTGTTTCAGGCCAAATAAAATCATTTAAATACATTCTTGGTAATCTACTTTCTGATGTTAATCAATTTCTCTATCTAGTCAAACACTCACTAGCTTAGACACAGATGAAAGAGAGAATTACTTTATTCAGGAAGATGAATTTCTGGAAAGAAATATAAGAAACATGCAAGGCTCATATATCATATAAATAGCCCTCTAGTTAAAATTGCATCATCCAGTGTTTAGTACATTAGTTATCATTATGGGAAAACAAAACCATTACAGAGAAGCACATTTCTGGAAGACTTAAACCAACATCATTAAAATACAATTACATGTGACAAACCTTGTATCTATGAAAGAATGATAGAATTTGCTATCATAATATATAATGACAGTCCTCACAAGAATGAGGTAATTTAACAAATAGGTTCCTCTCTGAGGATTTCTTAAATTGATATAAAGAACATTGTCTTCTGAGTAAATTGCTGAATGATA
This sequence comes from Hydrophis major, assembly GCA_033807585.1. Lineage (NCBI taxonomy): Eukaryota > Metazoa > Chordata > Lepidosauria > Squamata > Elapidae > Hydrophis > Hydrophis major. The sequence goes on along the minus strand of CM066328.1, from coordinate 326,957,282 downwards.
ATACAATACAAGTGATTAATAACCTGTTTCCCAAACAGGTTAGTCTAATTTAGACTAATTAGAATACCCAAACTGGTAGCCTAATTTAGAAGTCCAAATAACTGAACTAAGTATCAATAACAAGATTATTCAGCTAAAAGTTTTTGTAGCCAAATAATGATCCATTACTTGATTTCTCTATGCAAAATCTGACAGCAGATTTTTAATGTACAGTGTTATATTTTGTGTCCAATAAGTAATATTTGTTGTAATATATCTGGCCAAACTATGAAGTGGACTTCTTGGGGTGCTAGAAAGTGTTATCAGGAAATACATTTTTCTTTGTCCTTCATGAAAGCCTTGAATTTGGTTTGAGGGGTTTCTTTGTGGTCTGTAGAAATGATTCTTTCCTTCATTTCTTTCTTGAATTTCAAGTTCCTAGTGATATTTGGTAACTTTGTAATTAAACATGAATTGTAGAAAATGAGTATCCCTTGATTAATCCTATTACTGATTTAGATTAATCACTGAAGTCTTTAACATTCATTTGTTCAATATTTTTCTCTTTGAACAGGATTTTGCCAAATCTGTGGTTAGGAAGTTGCCCTCGTCAAATGGAACATGTGACTGTCAAACTTAAACATGAGTTGGGCATTACAGCAATAATGAATTTCCAGACTGAATGGGATGTGGTTCAGAATTCCTGGGGATGCAACCGCTATCCAGAACCAATGAGCCCAGAAGTTCTCATGAAGTTGTACAAAGAAGAAGGCCTTGCTTATGTCTGGATGCCAACACCAGACATGAGTACTGAAGGTAATATTCACATTCCATCTCTAAGAAAGCATCCATTCAATGATATAGTTGAATAATAGAGCTTTAAAAATTAAATGTTAATTTTGGATGTTTGCATTATGGTACTCATGGAGAATCCTAAAGATTTAACAAGCAAATCTCATAAGAGTTCATTTTAAGTGTGATAGCTAATTATGCATTGTGTATTCTTAGAATATACTTCAGTGATATTTAAAGAAAATGCTTGTTTTTGTGGTAGAGATTAATAATATGATGGTATTGATTGTGAAGATAAGAAAACCGTGTTTACTCAATAGGCTATAATTAATTTCTATCAGTGCTACTAAAAGCATATAGTTATTTAATTTATATATATAAATGTGGTGGAGCGGCATAATGACCTAGTAGTAAAGATGCTCACCTCCCATTTGGAAGGTTGAGAGTTCAATCCTAGGTAGTGGCAGATGTTTCTCTTTTAGACACAAAGAGAAAATATTTGCTGTAAACTCCTCATAGGTGTCAGGAAGAGCATCCAGCCAGTAAACGCTCAGCTCCATCCAGTTGCCTTGACTCTTCCCTGAATTAAGGGATTACAAACTCATAAAAATATAAATATAAGTAAACTTGGCAGCAGGATGGATCTCAAAAGTAAAATGATTTTTTTTGAATACATATACTTTCTTTGCCCCGGGATATTATCCATAAAGCTATCATATAATCACAATTAATTAAGATCATTTAATTAAGGTCACTTTTGTGCATATGAATTATGTATTTAAAATTTCATGCTGCAATAAATTTATTATGCTCTGAAGCACTATAAGATTCTGGGTATTTGTAAGGCAACCAATTGATAGGGTCATAACTACTCCTTTGTAAAATGCTACATGATTAATCAATTTTACTGTGTTTTCCTAAAATAGCTTTTAAACTAGATCAATATTATTCCAATAACACTTCTCATGTTTGTAATATTCCAGATAGCAGGATCAAGAAATATGTTTATTTATTTATTACATATCAGAATAGTTGTGCCTCACCTTGTTGAATTAAAAATAAAAAGTAACAAAACAAAATTTAACTGACAGAGTCACCAGCCAATAATTAATGATCCCAATAATTGAGAGTAATAAAATATTAAAAATCTGCAAATAAATCCATAAATAGATCCCCAAAAGATAATGAGGTGCCCAACTTGTCTTCTGAAAAAGTACAGCCTTTATCTGATTATCAAGCAGGAAGCCTTTCCTGAAGAATTTTAACATTTAATGCCTCTGTTGGTCATGTTAATCCTATTAAACGTATTGCTCGTATATCAATTGGGAAAGAAGAATTGGCGCACTCCTGAAATAAAAATATTAAGGTATAGAAAGCTTATGTATTGCCAGCTTTAGAGTGGAGGGTAAAGGGGAAAATATTCCCTTTATGTTTGTTGAATGTTTATGATTTTAAATTAATTAGGCAAGTATGACCTTTAGACTGAGCATTTTTTCAACAAAACATTATCTTTTGAAAGACGTTCCTTCTCCTTGTCTTCAATTAGCTTTATTAAAGCCATGTTTACACAGCCATGTCTGATCATGTCTTAAATGAACTACGAAGAACACTGTTTCTGCTGAAACTGTTTCATTAGAAATAATGATACCCATTTGAAACTATATATAAACAGAATTCTAGGTTTATATTTTTCATTAATAATTTTATAGGAGCAAGTAGCACATGTGTTCATCACACATTCCTACAGCAATTAAATTCCTTTTTGGGCCAGACTAGATGTTGTGCAAAGTTAGAATTAATATTGTTCTCTGTGCATTTGAAAACATTTGAAAAGCAGACTTTAGAACAGGGGTCTCCAACCTTGGCTCCTGGAAGCCTGGCGGACTTCAACTCCCAGAGTTCCACAGCCAGCAAAGCTGGCTGTGGAACTCTGGGAGTTGAAGTCCGCCAGGCTTCCAGGAGCCAAGGTTGGAGACCCCTGCTTTAGAAGGTACATTAGAACAACACAGGTGAGAGGCTGAACCTTTTCCTTGGTCAGCTTTTTATTTTGGCTTTGAATTGTTCCTATTTCTTGGGAGTGAGGTTTTAAAGTTGAGAAAGTAACCATGAAAAGCATTAGGTGCTATACATTTCCTGCTTTTTCATTGTGTGTAGCTTTTCCATTTAAAAAAAATTGGAAAATTTATTTCACATAGCTCTTTGGAAGAGATGATGTTCTAGAAATATGAAAAATAAATAGGTAGGTAGGTAGATAGATAGATAGATAGATAGATAGATAGATAGATAGATAGATATGGGGATGGCTAGCATGGGGGAAAAGATGAGACAAAAATTATGCAAAGTAGAGATGCTTCCAAAAAACTTGCAAAGGTCATTCTGATCCTGTCTACACACATAATACATTATTTTCAACTTCCTTCAACCTTGTCAGGCGTAATCATTTTTTTTTAGTCCATCATCAGTTTGCATCACATTGCAGAAATATATGGTTTGCTCATAATCAGGTTCAAGGGAGCAGTCATTTTACATCTTCAAAGATGTTATGAACTAATAAAGGCGTTTCATAGAGTTTTAAACAACCTTAAGTAAAAAGCAGGGTTGTAATCCTGCACTTCTGATTGGCCCGAAAATAGCAACATAGGATTGGTCCCTTCTGGGAAATCTGATTGGTCCCTTCTGGGAAATCTGCTAATGGGACGACTCTCATTGGTTCAAGGGTTAAATACTTCCATGCTTTTCATTGGCTAATAGGACAGCAGCCAACCCTATAAAAGGGCTGCTGCTGCCCTAGGTGTTGCTCTGTTCAGTATGCTTAATAAAGAGTTGAAGTTCACTGTTCACTGCCTCGTCTCCATTCCTTGCACCCATGTGCAGAACTTAACACTGGTGACGAGGATGGGATGCGGAGACATCAGAACTGACTGAACACTACAGAACACAAAAACAGAGCATGTGGCTGAAGGCACATCGACAACGGAAAACATGTCCGGCGGCACCATACCACCCGCTCCATTTGACCCGACACAAGAAGACTGGGACTCGTACATGGACTCCAGATGTTTCTGGAGACCAACAATTTGAAGGATGCAACAACAGGGAAAAAGCAAGCAGTGTTCCTGACCCATTGCGGGCCTGCCGTCTTTAAAATGGCCAAGGCACTAGTGAAACTGGCTGAGGTGAAATCCATGGACTGGGACGTACTCGCGCCCCTTCTACGAGCCCACTATGCACCCGCCATACCAACGCTTGTCCGAAGATACGAGTTTTATCAGAGGGACCAACGCAAACGAGAGAGCATTGCAGATTTCATCGTGGACCTCCGGAACCTGGGAGGCCTCTGTGGGTTTGCAGAACTCGAAGAAGCTCTGAGAGACCGAATAGTTCTGGGATTAGATGACCATACGGCGCAGAGCAAGATCATGGCCAAAGGGGACATCGATCTTGCCGATGTCATCAAGGACGCTACTGCAGCAGAAGCAACCAGGAAGTCGGCCGCCCGAATGCGCCGCACCAACACACTGCTCCGTCAACTCGCCAATGATACCTCACCTCAACTAGAGAGGCACACAACAGCGACCCACCATGAGGAACTCAAATCTCCATCGGATAGTGATGAGGAGGAGGTCAACCGGCTCCGGTCCGAACGCGACCAACAAAACCCGCGTAATCGAAGACTTCCGCGCCAATGCGCAGGTTGTGGGGCAAACCACCCGCGATCAGAATGCAAATTCCTCGACGTGCTCTGCCATTCCTGTGGGAAAAGAGGCCACATCGGGAAGGTCTGTAGAAGCAAGCAAGGATCCAGCCCAAATCGGAGAGAAAACAACTACCGCCAAACCACAGGAAATCGTCCTGTGAGTCGGGAACGCATGAACCACTCCTACAGAAATAAAACACTTGCCACTTCAACGAGACAGGAAGAGGCACACCAAACCATTACCATCGGTCACGCTTCATCGTTAGATGCAAAGAAGATCCGAGTGAGGGTCGCCATCGAGAACCAACCTTGCGTGATAGAAGTCGACTCAGGGTCGTCCCTCTTGATGGTTTCCTGGAAGACCCTTAAACAGTTAATCCCTGCCGTCCGGCATCAAGACCTCAGAGCCCAAAGAATTATACTCAAAGATTACCAGGGGAACCGAATTCCGGTCGTTGGCTCCAGCCAAGTCCAAGTATCATTTAAAAATCGTACTGCATCGTTACCACTGACCATCATCGATCGCGACCGGCCTAGTTTGTTAGGCCTTCAATGGTTCACCCCACTCGGGATCGAGGTAGCCGGCATTCACCAAACCAGAAGCGACGACTGGGAGGAGGCCCTCATCCAGGAATTCCAGGACGTCTTTGCAGACAAACTAGGTGAGTACAAGGGGACCCTGATATCATTTAACCTTAACCCTGAAGTAGCCCCCATCCGCCTTAAGCCTCATCGGGTATCTTTTGCCCTAAAACCAAAGATCGACAAGCAGCTCGATAAATTAATAGCCCAGGGTGTTTTAGAACCAACTGACCACGCCCATTGGGAAACCCCAATCATAACACCCATCAAACCGGATGGATTGTGAAGAATTTGTGGGGACTATTGGGCCACCCTCAATCACGCCCTTCAACAGAACGCTTTCCCGGTGCCAGTGGTTCAACACCTTCTCCATTCCTTGAGGGGCGGAAAAGTCTTCGCTAAATTGGATTTAGCGCAGACGTACCAACAACTGCCTGTAGATAAAAAAACCGCAGAAGCACAGATCGTTACGCACCGAGGCGCTTTTAAATAGCAACCGACTCCAATTCGCATAGCCCCAGGGATTTTCCAAAGTCTGATGGAGAGACTTTTGCAAGGGATCAAGGGGGTCGTACCATATTTTGATGACATTTTAATTGCGGCCCCGAATAGAGAAGTACTAGAGAGGCGTCTTAGAATGGTTCTCCAGAAATTTAAAGACTCTGGCCTAAAGGTTAAAAAAAATAAATGTCAACTGTGTACAGAGAAAGTAGAGTTCCTGGGGTACCTAATCGATAAGCAAGGAATTCACCCCACTGATAGCAAACTAAGAGCGATCAAAAACGCCCCAAGACCCATGAATAGGACAGACCTCCAAACTTTCCTGGGGCTCATTAACTTTTACAACATCTTCTTGCCCCAGAAGGCAACCGTAGCTGAGCCCCTACAAAGACTTCTCGACAAAAAAGCCACCTGTGTCTGGGGACACCGAGAGGAGCACGCATTCCAACAAGTGAAAAACTTACTAACCTCCGATGCTGTTTTAATGCAGTATAACGAGACTTTGCCTTTAACGTGCCTTTAGCATGTGACGCGTCACCGTTTGGAGTAGGAGCCATTTTAAGTCATGTGTTACCAAATGGTAGTGAGGCCCCTATTGCCTATTTTTCAAGGACCTTATCGAGGGCTGAATGCAACTATAGCCAAATTGACAAGAGGCTCTTGCTGTTGTATCTGCTGTGAAACGGTTTCATGAATATGTGTATGGATGAGCTTTTACCATTATTACCGATCACAAGCCTTTGCTGGGGATTATAGCGGGAGACAAGCCAACTCCCTATATATTGTCACCTAGAATGACTCATTGGTCGGAGTACTTAGCTGCGTACAATTATAAATTGCAACACCGCCCGGAGAAAGCCATTCCCCACACTGATGCATTGAGCTGTGCCCCACTTCCGGAAACCATCGACGACCCAACTCCAACCCTCATGACACTCCAGATTGAAACACTACATTCACCGTCGCTAACAGCCAGAGACATTGCTATTGAAACAAAACGAGATCCTGTCCTGGCACGAGTTCTCAGCTGGGTCCAACGAGGATGGCCAATTGAACAAACCCCTGACGACTTCACCCCTTTCAGAAACCGGCAAACAGAACTTTTCTCGCAGAAAGGCTGCAACCTATGGGGAGACAGAATCGTCGTCCCAGAGCAGTTACAACGAGCAGTTTTGAAAGCATTGCATGACGGTCACCCCGGCATTGTGCGTATGAAAGCGCTTGCGCAAAGCTACGCGTGGTGGCCGGGCATTGATAAGCAGATCGAAGCCTGGGTGAAGACTTGTCGAAAGTGCCAAGAAGTCAGCAGTGCCCCACCTAGAGTAACTCCAACAGAGTAGGAAACATCCCCGGGGGCCCATCCCCATTGACTTTGCGGGACCTACTAAGGGACATACGTTCCTCCTAACAGTGGATGCCTATTCCAACTGGCTCGAAATCCACAAGATGAAGACTACTACAACTGATTCAGTCATCCGCAAATTAAATAAACTATTCGCAACACATGGGATGCCAGACGTTCTAGTCTCTGACAACGGACCCCAGTTCACCGCCCTGGCGTTTGAACAATACTTAGTGGACCGGGTTATCTGCCATGCGCTAACCTCGCCAGCACACCCTGCGGCCAATGGCAGGGCTGAGCGCATGGTCCAATTTGTTAAAAAAAACTCTCCACAAGATGGACTATGGGGACATTGACGACAAACTAAACAGAATACTCCTACTCCAACACATCACCCCGCACAGTGTCACCAACAAGACTCCAGCTAAACTGTTGATGGGACCCAAGCTCCGCTCCCACCTCAACCATCTCCACCCGTTCTACGCGCCAGAGAAACCCTGTGCATCTAGCGGAAAATGCCGTGAGTTCAAGGTAGGCGACTTAATCTTCACTAAAAACCTTTCCGGCGAACCATTATGGGTCGAAGCAACCGTAACCCAAACCACCAAGCCCAGATCGTACCGCGTGCAAACATTGGACGGAAAGATATGGAAACGCCATATAGATCAGCTTCGCTCTAGGTTGCAACCCAGTTCCCGTGACTCCTGTGACTCTCAAACTGAGGGGGGAGGGGATGTCAAGGGAACCGAATTCGAGATGGTGGAAGGTGAAATCGAAGGAAGTCAGCAGCCCGGCGCGTTACCTGAAGAAGAATCAGGAAGGGGGGTTGCCTCGTCACAGAGAAATACCTCAACAGAGGCGAGCCCGCAGAGATCGGAGTACAACAACGACAGATTTAGCGGCTCCGAGTCATCCTGTGAGGATGCAGAACCGCCTGTACCAGATAAATCAAAAAACGTTCCACCGAAACCGGACTACAGACAGGAACCGGTGGGACAGCACAAATCTAATAGACAGTTGAAACAACTTGCATATCTACGGGATTACGTCACCGCACCCTCAAACGGAACCTAGGGTGAAGGGGTGTTATGAACTAATAAAGGCGTTTCATAGAGTTTTAAACAACCTTAAGTAAAAAGCAGGGTTCTAATCCTGCACTTCTGATTGGCCCGAAATAGCGACATAGGATTGGTCCCTTCTGGGAAATCTGATTGGCTGCTAACGGGCCAACTCTCATTGGTTCAAGGGTTAAATACTTCCATGCTTTTCATTGGCTAATAGGACAGCAGCCAACCCTATAAAAGGGCTGCTGCTGTCCTAGGTGTTGCTCTGTTCAGTATGCTTAAGAGTTGAAGTTCACTGTTCACTGCCTCATCTCCGCTCCTTGCACCCATGCACAGAACATAACAAAAGACTAATTGATGGATAATTCTTCTTGCAACTTTGGCATTCTAAGTAACTATTTTCAGAGCCATAATTCTGGTATGATCAGCATAGTCAAAAACTTGCTTTATTGAGTAAAGATAGAAACTCATTCATTTAGCTCACTCTGATAAAGTCTCCATCTTATATTAGCAACGTGATCTCATGTCTCTCTGCTTTTTCTGAAATTTGCCTATTCATTCATCATCTCTGTTTCCATATATAACTCTATTCCTCTGTTAAGATTTTAAATAAAACTTTCATTCTTGAAGAATTAAATTCAGCGGATCACTAATACACAATTTCTTCTGAATCTTACTTATTCTATATCGATGTCTTTTCGAAGTTTCTGGCTATATCAGGTTTTCTATAAGTGTTGACCTGTAGTAAAAAATTCACTAATCTTTAAAATATGTTTCATTTTTCTTTTCTTGTTAATTTTTCTGTATTTCACTTTTTTCTAATTGCTTCTTGTTTGATATTGAAAATCTGTATTCAGTCATTTAAAATTTTTCTTATTGATCAAAGCCTTTGTCTTCTGTCTTTCCTTGATTATAGTGAAAGATAGTTCTGAAAGTCACTTGATTTTTTTTTTTTTTAATTTGGGGGGATATTTTGTCTACTTTGTTTTTCATGTGATGTCTCTTACTTCTTTTCATAGCCATAGCCATTGCCTTCGAATCCTGCATTAAAGACAGATACAAATCCAGTATATGAAAATAAATATTGCATTCACACTGCATGTCCCCCAGCTGCCAGCATTCCTATATCCTTTTATTTCTTTGCAAAGCTTATTCTGTATTTTGGACACCAAAATTCATTTTGCACTTAGAAGTGTTTTAGCTATTTGGCTTGCATTTATCCATCTTCAGTTTCCATTAAGTAACTTATTGTGACATTGTCCATCTGGCAATAACCCTTCATAAAGCTTGTATTTATGTTGTCTGAAGCAGGTTTTGGCAAAAATGAACAAAGAATTTTCTTTGTAAAATTATCTTAACCTTTTTTCCTAATCTGATGCATTTTCCAATTCAGTTCTTCTTAATTCCAAGTATGTCTTTTTCTCTAACTCTGTCCATCCAATCACCCCATTACTGTATTACATTCTTCCTGTCATCTTGTTTATCACTTTCTATATTTTTCCATATAATTTGTATCCTCTGCCATTACATCTATATTGGGAGCTTAGAACTTATTTAAAACTAATGTTCATTAAATAGTCACTGATTCTAATAGATATGGTTTTCTTTATTGGTTTATAGGCAACTAAATACTTAGCATTGTAGTTTTGGAGAATTATGGCCACTCCAACTGTTTTGCATATTCTCTTGCTCTGAATATCACAAAAACATCTGATTTAAAACAACTCATTCTGGTCCACTTAGGCTTCACTTATTCCTAAAATACTGCATGTAGTATGCTAACATCCCTGCTTTAATATTTCTAGGATTCCTTGATTCATGCATTTAAAATACCATATTCTATTTATTTATTGCTTTGGAAAAATCACTTCTTTTTCAATACTGATCAATGACCAAATTTTCATGTAGTTTTGTTCTGGGCAAAGCTTTTATCACCTCCAAATCTAGTTTATATTTCCTCAATCGCTACAGGGAAGTTTTCTAATCTGGGAAGGAATCTCAGCACCTGACATCCAACTTGTCTAAATGTTTATACAAATGGAATGCAACAAGATAAAAGCATTTTGCTATCACCTTCTTTTGGGAGGGGGGGATTTTGGAGATCTTATCCTAAACTGATTGGCTTTCATTATACCTGTACAGCCCCACTTTCCATCTTCTTCATTGCTGAGTAATCTTTGTTCCATACCCCCTGTTCATGTTACTCCAGCAAGCGTTAAGCTTGAGTTAGTCTCTTGCAGATGTAGGCATTGACGCATACCTACACTGCAATTGGGTTAATGGGTAAGTGTAAGTTACAGATGGTTGTAGATAGACTGACATACACACCTTCCAGATTTGAACTATGCATTATGTAGAGATGCATGTCCTGCATGCTGATTGATTGATCTGACTTTTGGGAAATTTTCTATGTTTTGTTGTTTTAGCTAGAACATTAACATTCACAGAGGTATAAATGCAATAGTTAAGTAATAATCTCGGAACGCCAGACTCATATACATTCCCTGACATGCAGTGACACAGAAGTTTAATTCCTACCTTATCCTATCAGGAGGATGCACTTCCACCAGCATATACTTCCAAGGTCATTGTTGCCATTGCACTTTCCTTAAGAGACATAAATATTCTGGGACAAAAGTAGAACACATCTTTATTTAAAGCACCAAACATTGAATAGTCCTATTCCATGTTCCTCGAGGAGTTGGAAATCAGTGTCATTGTGATCCCTCACCTCAGTCTGCTTGTTTCATTCTTCCTTATGGGCAGGGGCGGGATTCAAATTTTTTAACAACTGGTTCTGTGGGTATGGCTTAGTTGGTGGGCATGGTTTGATGGTCATGTTATTGACTGGATGTGGCCAACTCAATATCACTCACATCGAGGCACGCATCTCCTCGCCTGGTCTCTCGTGACTGTGGGGATGCTGCAACAGTCGTAAGTGTGAAAAATGGTCATAAGTCACTTTTTTCAGTGCCATTGTAACTTTGAATGGTCACTCCACACAAGCAAAGTAGCAGCAAAGGAGGGGGAAAAAACTCCAGAGATGTTCTTGAGACAGGAAGTCTAGTACTGCCAAGAATGTAATAAGGGTTAATGGAGAAGCAGTTTCTGTAAGCAACACCAGAATGTTTCCTTCCTGCCTTCCTTACAGGATTAGGCCAGTAATTTCTTCTAACAACCAGTTCTCCAAATTGCTTAGAATGTTAACAACCTGTTCTAGTGAATAGGTGTGAACTGGTAGAATGCTTATGGGTTAATGTATTCATGTTAATCACTGAACAAAGAAGAGAGGTCAACTTTAATCCATCTTGCTCCTCACCATAATCAGCTCTTATAGAGTTTTTACCTTTTGTAAGAGGCTTCAGTATTTAAAATGTGAGCACAGTTCCATTTTTGAAAAAAAAAACAAAAAACCTGCTTGTATTGTAGTATGATTTAAACACGGCCTTTAGTTGCAGCAGTAATTTTTCAGTAAAATATCATCTGAATGTGAGACCTCACCTCTTGCAAAATCAGAAAAAAATAAGCATTAAATATGCTTCAGTCTTCTCCACATTCTTATTATCAGACTTCAGACATTTGCCAAGGGATACTCTCTAGTTAGGCTTGCCATTTCATTTATGTCTTCTTGCTTATTCTGTATCTCTATTTCCTTTCTCTTGCTGGCAGAGGTCTTGAATTTTTACATTTTTATTAGTGAATGTGATTCTTTTATTAAAAAATGGGCTATGCAAAAGAACACAAGGGACAAAAGAGCTATAGTTGAGGAAGAGTTATAGTTGAGGAAACATATTGCATTTTACTTAGAATTATGCCTGGAACAGAATTGCTTTGTTTTGGAACTATGTATGTGAATTAGAAAAATATGTACTTCGTGTACATTGAATTATTTTCTGTTGCTTTACGCACATTGGTTCCTTTTTCTCTGCTGAACCCCATCTGCTTAATCCATAGTTGCTAAGATGGAATCTTTTGTTTATAAATCAGATAAAAGACTTCTGATTTTGTAGCAACCTCATTCTTCCTTCCTTTCTGTTGTGAATGAATAATACCAATAAAGTTATCATTGAGCTTGAAGTCAAGTGCAGGGTTCTGGCCCTGCACTTCTGATTGGCTGTTGATGGCAGGATCGGATTGGTCCATTCAGGAGCATCCGATTGGCTATTAACAGGCCATTCCCATTGGTTAACGGAACTAGTGCTCCAGGTTTGCTATTGGTTGAATAGTTAATGAGTTGCCTATATAAGTAAGGCTATAGCAGCCCTTGAGCTGAGCTGTCACAATATGTAAATAAAGAGTTTGAAGTTCACTATTTCTACGGCTCGTCTCCATCATTCGCACCCATGCTCCAAACTTAACACTGGCGACGAGGATGGGATTGGATGACATCAGAGCCAACTAGGCATGTGACGGAAGTGCACAACGGCGAAACCATGTCCGGCGGTGCAATACCACCCACTCCATTCAATCCAGCTCAAGAGGACTGGGAGTCTTACATGGATCATTTCCAAATGTCTTTGGAAACGAATAATCTGAAGGATGCCACAGCCGGGAAGAAACGGGCGGTATTCCTGACGCACTGTGGGCCAACGGTATTCAAGATGGCTAAGACATTAGCGAAACCGGCTGAAGTGAAGGCCATAGACTGGGACGTCCTTGAACCGCTGCTAAGGGCCCACTATGCACCCACCGTTCCAACGCTCGTAAGACGACACAAGTTCTATCAACGGAACCAGCGGAAAGGAGAAAGCATCGCCGATTTCGTTGCAGACCTCCAGAACTTGGGAGGCCTTTGCGATTTCACCGACCTGGAAGAGGCCTTGAGGAGAGACAGAGTAGTCCTTGGGCTAGACGCTCTAAACGTACAGAGCAAAATAATGGCAAAGGGCGACATCACCCTTAAAGACGCCATAGCTGAAGCTACAGCAGCGGAGGCAACCAAGAAGTCGGCTGCCCAACTACGCCGAAATCGCACTCCAACACACCAACCAACCAGCAAAATTTCACCTAACGCAGAAGAGCAGCTTTCCATGGCCCGCCATGAGGACCTTTCTTCATCATCAGACAGTGACGAAGAAGAGGTCCATCACCTGTGGCCCGATCGGGAACGACACCTGAAGTCCCAGCAACCATGCGTGGCCTGCGGGGCCAACCATTTTTGCTCCGATTGCAAATTCCGCAACGTACTCTGCCACAAGTGCGGGAAACGAGGCCACATCGGGCGGGTCTGCAGAAGCCTCCTCGGACCCAGCAAGACCTCGAAAGGAACCAATCTCTGCCAATCGACAGGGAATCGCCCTGTAAGGCGAGAACCAGTAAACCACTCCTACAGAAACCGACCCGTGAATCGTCTAGCGAGACAAGAAGAGGCTCACCAAACACTCACTATTGACCATGCCTCTTCATTAGATGCTCAAAAAATTCGGGTCAATGTGAACATTGAAAATCGGGCCTGCCAGATGGAAGTAGACTGGGGATCGTTTCTTTCAATGGTCTCATGGAAGACCCTCAAGCAACTCATCCCCACTATCTGGCACCAAGACCTTCAATTCCAACGGCTCGTGCTAAAAGACTACCAGGGGAACCGAATTCCAGTTGCAGGATCCAGTCGAGTCCGGGTTGCATTCAAGAACTGCACGGCATACTTACCCCTGATGGTGATCGATAAGGACCGGCCTAGCCTGTTAGGCCTACAATGGTTCGCACCACTCAGCATCGAGGTGGCAGGCATTAACCGAATTGGCGGCAGTGAATGGGAGGAAGACCTCACCCATGAATTCAGGGACCTCTTCGAGGAAAAGCTAGGTGAGTACAAAGGAACCCCGATATCCTTTAGCCTTAATCCAAAAGTAGCTCCCATCCGCCTTAGGCCTCGTTGAGTTCCGTTCGCTCTAAAACCGAAAATCGACGAGCAGCTTGATAAGTTAATTGCCCAGGGAGTTTTAAAGCCAACGGATCACTCCCCTTGGGAAATGCCGATTGTGACACCAATTAAGCCGGATGGCTCCATTCGAATTTGCGGGGACTACCAAGCCACCCTAAACCACGCCCTGCAACAGAACCCATATCCGGTGCCAGTGGTACAGCACCTCCTTCATTCCCTGGGGGGCGGAAAAGTCTTCGCTAAACTAGACTTAGCTCAGGCTTATCAGCAATTGCCGGTTGATGAAAAAACAGCACAGGCACAGACTATCATAACACACCGGGGTGCCTTTAAGTGTACGCGGCTTCAATTCGGAGTCAGTGTAGCCCCAGGGATCTTTCAGAGTCTAATGGAGAGACTATTGCAGGGGATCAAGGGTGTTGTCCCCTATTTCAACGATGTGCTTATTGCTGCCCCCACTCAAAAAATCTTGCGGGAGCATTTAAGACTGGTACTACGAAAATTTCAGGAAGCAGGCCTGAAAGTCAAAAAAAACAAATGCAAAATGTGTACCGATCATGTTGGATTCTTAGGGTACCTAATTGACGGTCAGGGTATTCACCCTACTAATAGTAAATTGAGAGCAATAAAAAACGCTCCCAGGCCCCAGAACAAGACCGACCTCCAGGCATTCTTAGGCCTCATCAATTTCTATAATGTATTCTTGCCGCACAAGGCGACTGTCACTGAACCGTTACATCGTCTTTTAGATAAAAAAGCAATCTGGATATGGGGTCATAAAGAAGAGCAAGTGTTCTGTAATGTAAAAAAAACTACTGACTTCGGACGCCGTGCTAATGCAGTACAATGAGACTTTGCCAATAAACATAACCTGTGATGCATCGCCTTTTGGAGTGGGCGCCATTTTGAGCCATGTGTTATCTAACGGTAACGAAGTCCCCATTGCTTACTTCTCAAAGACGCTCTCAAAAACCGAGCGAAATTACAGTCAAATCGAAAAGGAAGCCTTGGCGATTGTATCAGCAGTTAAAAGATTTCATGAGTACATGTACGGCTGGGTTTTCACCATTGTAACTGACTATAAACCGTTGCTGGGGACAAACCAACCCCCTACATACTTTCTCCCACAATGACCCGCTGGTCAGAATTCTTGGCTGCCTACAATTATCGGCTACAATATCGTCCCGGTAAAGCCATTCCCCACGCCGACGCGCTGAGCCGTACACCGCTCCCTGAAACTATCAATGATCATGCACCAACGATGACAGCGTTGCAGATCGAGACACTCCACACGCTGCCATTGACTGCCCGTGACATCACGAGAGAAACAAAACACGACCCCATCTTGGTGCGAGTCCTCACGTGGGTGGAACGCGGATGGCCATTGGACCAAGTACCAGACGACTTCGCACCATTCAAAAGTCGTCAAACAGAGTTGTTCTCGCAAAAGGCTGTGTCATCTGGGGCGATAGAGTTGTTATCCCAGAACGACTCCAACAGACACTGCTAAGAACCTTGCACGATGGCCACCCTGGCATCGTGCGCATGAAGGGCCTCGCACGAAGCTACGCGTGGTGGCCAGGCATCGATAGACAAATCGAATCATGGGTGAAAACTTGCAAGAGATGCCAAGAAGTAAGCAACGCTCCACCAAAGGCAACCCCAACTGAATGGGAGACGCCGCGGAGAACCTGGTCCCGCATCCATCTGGACTTTGCTGGGCCAACCAAACGTTTCTGCTAACCGTCGACGCCTACTTGAATTGGCTCGAGATTCACTGAATGAGCAGCATGACCACTGACGCGGTCATCAAAAGTCTGGAAAGACTTTTTGCCACCCACGGATTACCAGACGTTCTGGTATCCGACAACGGGCCCCAATTTACCGCGCTAGCTTTTGAGTAGTACTTGGCGGACCGTGGTATTCGACATGCACTCACTTCGCCTGTGCACCCTGCTGCCAACAGTAGGGCTGAGCGCATGGTTCAATTCCTCAAAAAGACTCTCCAAAAGATCGACTACGACAACATCGACGAGAAAATCAACCGGATTCTTTTTCTGCAGCACATCACACCTCACAGCATCACCAACAAAACTCCCGCCGAACTGCTGATGGGACAGAAGCTCCACTCCCACTTCGATCGGTTACACCCAGCCTACGAACCGGAATAGCCGCTTGGATCCAGCAGCCAATGCCGTACCTTCCAGGTAGGCGATTTAGTACTCGCTAAAAACTTATCGGGCAATCCGCTGTGGGTAGAGGCGACCGTAATCCGCGTAACTGGCCCAAGATCATACCTCGTTCAGTGCCCTGATGATAGACTTTCGAAGCGCCACATAGATCAGCTACGATCGCGGCTACCATCTCGCACTTCCGAACCCCCTTTTGACCAAACTGAGGGGGGGGGAGATACAGAGGAAAGCGAATTGCTTTTAGAGGGAAACCTTTTCGAAGAGACTGATAATGGAACTGAAACGCAGGAACAGGAACCAGGGACCGGAGTGAATGCACCTCAGGAAATGGCCAGTGATATTGATGATGATGGGAATGCGAACTCGAAACTAGAGGCACCCCTACCGCTAAACAACGATCTACCTCAGCAAAAGTGCAGCCAATCGCCAGGCACTTTGCAAAAATCAAAAAGACTAGTAAAACAACCGTCCTACCTTAAGGACTATGTAACCACGCCCTGTGGGCAGAAGCTGGGGGAAAGGGGTGTTGTGAATGAATAATACCAATAAAGTTATCATTGAGCTTGAAGTCAAGTGCAGGGTTCTGGCCCTGCACTTCTGATTGGCTGTTGATGGCAGGATCGGATTGGTCCGTTCAGGAGCATCCGATTGGCCACTGGCAGACCATTCCTATTGGTTAAACGGAGCTAGTGCTCCAGGTTTGCTATTGGTTGAATAGTTAATGAGTTGCCTATATAAGTAAGGCTATAGCAGCCCTTGAGCTGAGCTGTCACAATATGTAAATAAAGAGTTTGAAGTTCACTATTTCTACGGCTCGTCTCCATCATTCGCACCCATGCTCCAAACTTAACACTTTCCACGCTTGCCATAAGAAAATGCCCTGTATATATTAAGTTAGATTCTATAAGTTCTCCATGCTTGAAAGATAAAATAAATTCATGTTCTCCAAGGCTCTTATTCCTGAATTTTTGACTATAAATATTTTGTGACAATTTTCTGCAAAGGGCCTTTATCAATTTTCTTTGGGAAGCCCACTTCAGATTTTGAAATCCCAAATGATCTCTCCTACCTGCAATTCCAGACGATGATTTATAAGCAAGTTCAGGAAATAAAGTGAATAAAATGCTACATTTGTTGGTGAAAAACTTAAGATGAAAAAGACATAAAAACAGAAGAATAACTTACTCCAATTCAGTATTTTACAAAATAGGAAAAGAGCAACAAATCAAATTGAATCATTGGCTAATCTGCAGGCCGCTAATAAAACAAACTAAGTACATTTATCATTTATCACATTTATCAGCTGAATATGCTTCTTAGCTTATTAAAATACAGATTTAAAAAAAAAAACATACTGGAGAGGTAGGACATTGCCTTGGTAACCTCATAGCAGGGGTGGGTTGCTACCAGTTTGCACTGGTTTGGGTGAACCAGTTGTTAATTTTATGGCCAGTTTGGCAAACCGACAAATCCCACCCATGGCTGGTCCCGTCCTCCCTGCACTGCCTATCCCAAGAGTCCCTGCATGGGCCATTTTGGATCGCAGGTAAGTGCAGGGCCCGTGTGGAGGCTCAGTGAGGGCAAAAAATAGGCCTCCCTGAAGTTCCAGAAGGCCGGAAATGGGCCTGTTTTCGGCCTCCAGAGAGCCTCCGGAGACTGGGGAGGCTGTTTTTACCCTCCCAGAAGCTCAAGGAAAGCCTCCCCGCTGTGGGGCAGGAGGCCAACTAGGCCATGCCCACCATGGCCACGCCCACCCAGCAACCGGGCAGAGAACCTGTTCTTCCATTTTTTGAAGCCCACCCCTGCCTCACAGTACCATCCAATTAGCATTATGGATAATAGGTAGAATAGATTAATTACTGAAATACTCTTAAATTCAGCCTTTCTGAAGTATTACACTTGTCATCAGTCTGAAATCCATACTCTTTTCATTAGCTCACCACACCATAGTTACTATGATGGAACAGCCTGTATAAACAGTATAAATTCATTATTTAGTGTAGTTTTAGTCCCAAAGCAGTTCTCTTTCCCTGTCTCTCACCCAGACAGGAGGGATAGGTAAATGAATCCTGTCATCAACCTTATAAATTGAAAAGGACAAGATACACAAGAGAAGGGAAGGATCAGCTTTTGCAAGGTCAAAACAAACTGCTAATGCTGTTAGCTACTATTTCTATCTAATCCTGGCAAGTCTTCCCTTGGCGATTATTTTGCTTCACAAGTTCATGATTCTTATTTATTTGGCTGATAGGAAGAACCAGAATGTCATTTCCTCTTGTTTCCGCAATGTCAGGATAACTAGCAATTGGGTTGGGACTTTGTGACAGGAAGGGCAAAACAAGCTCCTGCTAGTTATTTTTTTATGACATGTTAGTCCCTCTCTTACAATTGTATGTCAACCTTCCAGGCAAATGTAATGGTATGTGGGAATCTTGGATCTTGGGAGATGGGGAAGATTTACAGCCATGGCAATGGTTGGACAAATTGGCAGCTTAGCCTGCAGAAGTAATGTGGACACGGGACTCTTTTTGGTTCCATGCAAAGGCAACGGAAGAGAAATGTACTTTCAGACTTGCAAGATTCTATTAATGTAACCTTACAATAAAGTAAAACTAGTTCTTCTTCTATGCCATGCTTACATTCCTCAGGAGGCTAAGCTGCCTCTTATCCAAGTATTGCCCTGGCTGCAGCTCTTCTCCCTGTCTCCCAAGGTCAGTCCCACATACCATTATGTGGTATGACAATAGTATTATACAATGCAAAAGACTATAAAGCCTAAAAATATTTAATCGCTTTTGTGGATTCAGCCATTATAATAATGATGTGAATGTTAATTATGCCACAGAACTTGATATGAAGTTAGAAAGTGCATGCGATATCCTTTGAAATGGGAAAAATAGAAAAAAAACATTTTTATGTACATCAGACAATTAAAAAAATAATAAGAATTTCAACACAAATGTCATAAGTCATACATAAATTGTTTAAAACAAACTCCATAATTTTCTCACCTCCCACTATTAGATGGAAGATAATGTAGGAGTTGATCATGGTTAATTTAGCATTTCAGGATTTGCATTAAGCACACAGAGTGTTTAATTTAAAATTGAACAGGAAGAAAGCATTCTCTGTGCAGAATCTTGATAATGAATAAATGTGTTAGCACATTAGCAAAAAAATTTAATTTGTATATCTAAAATATATCTACTCAGCATATATTTGCAAGCAGAATTATCTTTTGAAAATTGTGGGCTGGTCATATCACTTTTGTTAAAATAAACTTGCGATTTGTTGGAATTATTTAGCATTAGTATTATTTTTATTTGATTCTTTTGCAACAAAGGTAGCAATCCACAGATGATATGCTGCTTCCAGATTTTTTACAATGTGTCATCCATCACTAAAGATTGCCCATTATGCAAGAAATAACAAGAATATGTGCATGCAAATATATATATATATATATACATAGAGGTATGTTTTATACATTTATTTAATTACATTTATATCTTGCCTCTCCTCTAAAGATGAAAGTTACTGTATGTAGGAGCATCTTCACCCAGCCACCACTCATCATTCTAGCCTCTTTCACCCAGAAGTCATTCACTTTGCTTTGTTTGGTTCACAATATATTTTCAGCTAGAAAGTAGGATAACCTGTAAAAAGGGATTTTGTTCTGCTTTAAAATGTTAAGATGGCTAAAAGGAATTTAAATGCATTCATAATTGAATCCATAAGTCTAATTGTTTCCCAAAGAAACTGCAAACCTTTTTATTGCAAATTTTGTGTAGATATCTTTGATGTAGTCTTAAGGCAAGGGTCTTCAAATTTGGCAAGTTTAAGACTTGGGGACTTCAACTTCCAGAATTCCTGAGCTAACTTGACTGGAGGAAGAATTCTTTAAGACTTGAAGTCCCCAAGTCTTTAAGCTGTCAAGTGTGAAGACCCCTGTCCTAAGACAACAAGGCTTGAAACCAGGTGGCTGTGAGTTCTAGTTTTAGGCACTAAATCAGCTCTCTCCCCCTCTCTCTCAAGTTATATTATGACTCTCTTCTTTCTATAATATATCCTGTCTAATAATTAAAACCACAAGTTCATTTTTCTACATTTTTATGCAAAAAGTCCATAAAGGGTTTCCCAGACTTCACTGCTCCAATTGTGTTCCATTGTGCTTTCTGGAATGGAGTCAGATCAATTGCGTAGCCTGGTTGCTCACAATCCTTCTCTGTTTGGTTTAGGAAGGATTCATAGAAAATAAAATGGCTTGAAGTTGGAGGCTTGAAATGCCCTGCTACTCAAAAAAAAAAAAAAAAGAATAAGAAAAAATTATTGCCTAGTAGAAAATAGGAAGTGTTGCAAGTAACATCAGACCAACAGAGGCACTGGATGATCCAAGAGAGAATTGAGGGAGAGCATGCATTTGACAGTGATCTTGTTTCTAATCCTAGGAAGAGTCCAGATGCTGCCTCAGGCTGTCTGTCTCCTGCATGGGCTACTGGAGAACGGGCACACTGTCTATGTGCACTGCAACGCAGGTGTTGGTAGGTCCACCGCTGCAGTTTGTGGCTGGTTAAAATATGTGCTGGGATGGAATTTGAGAAAAGTGCAGTACTTTGTAGCCTCCAGAAGAGCAGCCATCTACATTGATGAAGAAGCTCTGGTCCGTGCTGAGGAGGATTTCTTCCAGAAATTTGGGCCACTCCGTTCCTCATTCAAGCTGTAGCAGCAGCAGCAGCAGCAGCAGCAGCAGCAGCAGCAGCAGCAGCAGCATAGTCAGGCTCAAATTCTCAGAAATCATGGCCTTAACTCCAAAAATGCTGAGGAAATAGTAAGATGAAAATATGAGTAAAAGCGTGTGTAGCAGTCAGGATACATAAAGATTATGTAGCAGTTTTAGAGAAGGAAAATTCACATTGATTACTCACACATTGATTACTATTTGAGAGGGGGACTAATTCTAGTTTGCCCACCCATTCATGCCTCAGCACTTGGCAGGTCCTGAGTTAGGTAGCTAAGTAGGGTCAGGCCCTCTTAGTACTTTGAAGAAGGTGGTAGGCCCACCATTGCTATACCGCTGCCAAGGAAACAACAAGGACTGCCTGAAATCAAGTTCATGTTGCTGCCTTTCCCAAGCATTATTGTTATTTATTTATTTTTTAACAGAAGTGCACATATGCATATGCAAACACAACCCTGGGAGCTAGACTAGAAAAAAAACTGTAGATTTAGTCCCTGTTTGTGGATCTGGTTATGGCTAAGCATATGAAACTTGGTAAACCTCCTAGCCCAGGCAGCAGATATGATAAGAGATATGCAATGCCTCCAATGTAGATTTTAGAATCTAGATTTGTTGTAAACCTCAGTTTGGCTAACCTTGGAAGCTGGTCATGATAGGAGTTGTAGTACAATACTTGTGTAAAGGAAAAGGAACAACCCTGTCATACTTCACAGTATGGGAGAAGAGCTATGATAATCCAAAAATCAGAAGGGTTTTGGTACTACATTTTCCATTTAATAAACTTTATTAAAAGGTATAGGTTTGGCAAGTTGAATTATGTTTTACATTTGTTAATAGGGAGTTTGTAATCTGTGTTACACATATCCTCTATCTGCATACTTAACCTATCTTCCCCTCTCTTCCCACCTCTGGCCTCACCCCAATTTAAATCCTGCATCAGTTTAGCTTCTCTGTGCATTTGATGAAGTGAGCTGCAATTCATGAGTTTATGCCCTTTAATAAAATGTATTTGTCAAAAAACTCCTCCTGATTGTATGCTTCACAGTTGAAGCTGTCATTAACTAATAAATCATAAAGGTTTTTTTCTCGTATATCCACATGCACAGTTTTGAGATTCCCTAAAGGCCTAACCAAAGACCTTGGTTTATCACTAAGGTCAAGTCTTGTTCTAATTGCTTGAACTTAGACTTATCCAGACGGCCTTTCCCAAATGTCTATCTACTGTGGTTAGTCAGTATATGCTACTACTTAATTTTGGTATTTTCCAAGCTGCCAGTATTTAGTCTTACACTAAAACAGGTCATTAGATGGAGAATCTTCAATACTATAATGTTAAAGGTGTTTGTGTCAGTGCAATAAACTATAGCAATCCAGATGACAATTAATCAAAGGAGACACATGGTTTAAAACAGATGATTATTAATCAATGTGACTTAAATGGAAAACAGTTCAACTCAGACAAGAATATCTATGGGCATTGTGCAACAATCTTAATAAATTTGTGAAATCTCAGCTGAAATAATGGCTAGTTGCTACCATTACATCTGGAAGAATGCTTAGTTGCCCATAATCACCTTACAGAGAAAATGGCATAAAAATGTAATAAATAAATAGTGCAGCTGGGAGGAAAATCCAGAAGCATTACAGGGTTTAATAAATGTGTATGATAGCTTGTAGAAGGACAATTCTTCTATATAAATATTTTTTGTTTATTAACTATCTATTGGCTTGTTTAAAAATATGTATTTTATTCTATATTTTTGTTAAAATCATCTTGTATGCAAAAATAGCACTGAATATGTTTTTAGCTGCATATTTAACTTAATTTCTGAACTTGGATGTTGGATGTGCCACTTAAATTTTTGAAACAGACGATATTGACAGTGAAAAAGTTCTGCTGGATGTCAAGATCTGGACGTCAATGACCTGCAGATTTTTTTTTTGCTCTATTTGAATTATAATAATTTAAATAACGGTTAACATAAATAAGGGGTTAAAAGTATTTGTAATGTTCTTGATATTGCATGGAGAATAATTTTGACAAAATGAAGCCTCCATGTGGTCTATTCATTTTAATTATGTTTGTGTGTCACAAGACAAATTATAAGGCCAAATGAAAGCCAATTCATGCTCACCTGTAGCGAATTCAAAACACAGAAATTTCATCTATAAGTTTCTATAGATCCAGCTTAACTGTTTTGACATCTCTTCATGATTGCTGGCATTTATTTAGCCACTGTATGAAAATGAAAACTATCCTCAAGAGGACACAAGATTGAATTTGATATCAGCAGGATCTGAATGTGGCACATTGTACCTGAATTCTCATACATATATTAATATGACCATTGGTATTCCAGACACATATTAAAAGTGGCTTGGAGTTTTTTTAGATCTGAATAACAGGATTGGAGAAGATTAACCATTAAATGAATTTAGCAAGAGACATGCAAATAATAACAGTATACATTCTATTAAGCCAATTAACAACAAAAACTAATTGTAACAAAATACTTATAAAAATATTTAACTTTCCTCACTGCATAATTACACAATAGCCTGGAATTTAGTTGTTATCTATTAAAAATCCAATTGAAAAGAAGTTAATCTATTGGATAGATCATTTATCACCATACAAAATCCGATTATTTTATTTCACTAAAAGGATGAATACATTTATATATCATGTCTTATAAAGTCAACCCAAACATACTAATATATGTTTGGAAGAAAAATTCTCATAAAATGAGGAGTCATTAGCATGATTTCCTAGTGACAAAACTGCAAAGATACTGAGGAGGCTGGCATATCCATTCAAAGAGGTTAAAAGTAGCAATTACATCCCAAATTTTAAACCAAGTACTATATAAAGTCAAACAATTCAAAAAGCCAGTGTCATCATTGTGATTATAGCAGCAGCAGCAGTGTGATCTATGTCGTGTCCGCAAAAAGACGCCAGGAGTCGGTGACTACGTTTAAAGCTCTTTATTTAGAAGTTGAGAACCGAACCGGCGAAAAGGAAAAAGCCCGCGGCTTTTATTCTTTTCGCCGCGGCGGCCGCGGCCAATGGCAGCATTTCAAGTCTCCCGCTCTTGGAACGAGCCAATCGCGGGAGACTTTCAACGGGCCAATCGGCGCGGCTCGCCTGGCCAATTAGAAATCCCCGCGCTTTAGCCAATCAAAGCGCGGGGATTTCGAGTATGTAAATGAAGGACAGAACACCCCTCCCCTCTTGGTACAGTCCTTACGTTGCATAGTCACGTAGGTAGGCGGGGCTCCGTCTAGTCCTACTTGACCTGTGCAACTCAGTTGCAAGCTGGATTTCGGCCGGAGCAGTCGAGTTTTTGGCTGCTCCCTCTTCTGTGCGAACCGGTTGGATGATCGGGCCGGTTCCTTCTCCGTGGCTCCCACCTGGGCCTTCCGGGTTGGTTGAGCTACGGGTTTGGTGGTTCTTCTCCGGTGGGGGATTGCGATGGCTGCGTTCCGGTAAGTACTGCTGGTTTATTTTTTCTTTCGTTTGGTTATTCGGGTATTCCCTCCCCCCTTGGTTTGTGTTTTGGGGGGTGGATTCTGTTGCTGTCCGAGACCTGAGTTGGTCAATGTGTCGTTTCCAGGCTCGCCCATCTGTGGTTTGGAGCCGGTATGAGCGTGGGCCTGTGATTTGGGTGATGACGGCTGGGATCCATAGGGGGTCCCCCGTCAGGTTTTTCGCATACACGAGGTCCCCGGGTGCGAATGTTCGGTATTTTGTACTTGAGTCTGGGGGCCGCTCTGGGTTATACGTTGGGTGTAACCTATCGAGTGGGGACCTCAGCTTCCTACCCATTAGTAACTCGGCTGGGCTTTTGTTGGTAGTGGTGTTCGGGGTGATGTGTTGTATAAAGAGGAGTCTGTTAATTTTGTCTTGGATCTCCCCGTGGTCCATTTTCCGGATGGTTTTTTTGGTAAATTGGACCATCCGTTCCGCCCTACCGTTCGCCGCCGGATGCGCCGGTGCTGTTAATGCGTGGCGGATGCCCCTCTCCGCCAGGAATCTCTCGAAGTCGAGGGAGGTAAATTGGGGCCCATTGTCGGAGACGACGACATCTGGGAGGCCGTGTGTTGCAAAGAGTTTGCAAAGTTCTTTGATCACGGCCTCCGTGGTTGTGGATTTCATGTCGCTTACCTCCAACCAGTTGGAGAAAGCGTCAACTGTTATGAGGAAGGTATGTCCATTCGTGGGACCGGCAAAGTCCAAATGGATTCTGGACCAGGGCCCCCTTGGTGTTTCCCACTCCCGGATGGGTGCTGTGGGTGGGCTGGGTCTAGTCTCCTGGCATCGCTGGCAGCTAGCTACCCAGGCCTCTATCTGCTTGTCCATCCCTGGCCACCAAGCGTAACTTCTGGCCAGGGCTTTAGTTCTTACGATGCCAAGATGCCCCTCATGCAACATTTCTAAAACTTTCCCTTGCAGTCTGTCCGGGATGACCACCCTGTCACCCCATAAGATGCACCCCTTAAGTAGCGAGAGTTCGGTTTGGCGGTTTCTAAATGTCTTAACGGACTCGTCATTGTCCCTATCTGGCCAACCTTTTTCCACCCAATGCAAAATCCGTGCCAGACGCCTGTCTTTAATAGTTTCCCGGGCAATGTCTGACGCGGTTATGGGTAGGTTGGGTAGGTTCTCGATGCTAAGGGTGTTTGTCGTTGGTGCTGGGTCAGGGTCGGAGTCCGGTAACGGCGAGCGGCTCAAAGCGTCCGCGTGTGAAATCTTCTTACCCGGTTTGTGTATAAGTTCGTAGCTGTAGGCTGCCAGAAACTCGGACCACCTTGTCATCCGGGGAGACAGAATGTTCGGGGTGGCTCGATTCCCTGCGAGGATGCCCAACAACGGCTTATGGTCTGTTACAATGGTGAAAGGGCGGCCGTAAAGGTATTCGTGGAACCGCTTAACGGCGGCAACTATAGCCAAAGCTTCTTTGTCCAGTTGGCTATAGTTCCGCTCTGGCTTGGTTAGAGTCCTGGAAAAGAACGCGATGGGTGCTTCTCTTTTGTCAGGGAGGGTATGGCTGAGGACAGCGCCGACGCCGAAAGGTGATGCGTCGCAAGTGACGGCCAGGGGCAAGGTTTCGTTGAATTGGATCAGGACGGCGTCGGAGGTGAGGAGGTCTTTAGTTTTTTGGAAGGCGGCTTGCTCCCGTTTCCCCCAAGTCCAGGTTGCCGCCTTATCCAGGAGCCTATGTAAAGGCTCCGCCGCCATTGCCTTTTGGGGTAGGAAAACATTATAAAAGTTCAGTAACCCCAAGAATGCCTGCAATTCAGTCTTTGATCTAGGGGTGGGGGCCTCTTTGATAGCTTTCACTTTTTTACTTGTGGGGTGAATGCCGTGCCGGTCTAGTAGGTAGCCCAAAAATTCCACTCGTTCCGTGCACAGTTGGCATTTCTCCCTTTTTACTTTAAGTCCCGTTACTTTAAATTTGGTTTAGACTTTTCTGAGTCGGTTTTCTAATTCGGCTTCGTTTGGCGCCGCCACTAACACGTCATCGAAATAGGGCACCACCCCCTTGATGCCCTGCAGCAAACGTTCCATCAGGCTCTGAAAGATGCCTGGTGCCACGCTGACTCCGAATTGGAGTCGGTTGCACTTGAAGGCCCCCCGATGGGTAACGATGGTCTGGGCTTCCGCCGTTTTTTCGTTGACCGGCAACTGCTGGTATGCCTGGGCGAGATCAAGCTTGGCAAAGACCCTGCCCCCTCCCAGTGAGTGCAGTAGGTGCTGCACGATTGGGACGGGGTAGGCGCTTTGTTGCAGCACGCCATTTAGGGTGGCCTTATAGTCCCCACAAATTCTCACTGACCCGTCTGGCTTGACCGGGGTCACTATTGGGGTCTCCCATCGGGCATGGTCTATTGGTTGCAACACCCCCTGTTTGACGAGCTTGTCAATTTGCTCGTCAATCTTAGGTTTTAGGGCGAATGGTACCCGCCTAGGTTTTAGTCGCTTGGGGGGGACGCTAGGGTCTAGATCAAATGAGATAAGGGGCCTCTGGTACTTGCCCAGGCTTCCGTCGAAGACCTCTCGGAACTCCTGGGCTAGCCGCTGTTCCCAGCCGTCGTCGGTGACGTGGTTGACTCCCGTGAGAGCGATGTCGAGCGGGGCGAACCATTGTAGGCCCAGCAGGCTTGGGCGGTCGCGATCAACGATTGTGAGTGGGAGTTGTTCGGTGCGCCCCTTATATGTCACATTAAAGTTCTTGGTGCCCACTACCGGGACGCGGTTTCCCTGGTAGTCTTTTACAATAATTCTTTGGGCGTTTATGTTCCTCTTATGGAGGGTAGGCACTAATCGTTTTATCTCGTGCCATGCAATCATGGAGAGGTAGGACCCGGAGTCCACCTCCATTTTGCATGGTTGGCCCTCGATATGGACCTCTACGTGTACCTTTCTGGCGCCGTCGGAAATGGCGTGGCCGATGGTTACCGTCTGGTGGGTCTCTTCTTTGTGCCGGTTGTCGCCGCCTCTCGAGGGTCGTTGGATCCGGTCCCACCGGTTGTCCGATTGGCGATCTCTGGTCCGGGGCGGTGGGCTTTCCCTTCTTCGATCGTGTTGGTCCCATCTGGGTGGACTGCGAGTCTTCTTTTGGCGGCAAACCCGAGCGATGTGTCCCTTTTTCTCACAATGCCGACAGATGGAGTCAAAAAATCGGCATTCTGATCTGGGGTGGTCGCCGCCGCAACCGGCACAGTTGGTCCTCGACCTACGACCTCTGCGGTTCTGTTGGTCGCGCCCCATCTGCACTCGATGTATGTCTTCTTCGTCTTCGGACGTGCTGGATGCAGAATGGAAATCGCTGTGGTGTGCGGCTGTTTCGTTCTTTAGGTCGGCCGACCTTGCCGGGTTGTTGTTTCCGCCCTTCGCGTCTGGTTTTCGCATGCTGTCGGCGGAAGTGCGGGTTGCTTCTGCGGCTGCGGCTGCGGTGAGGGCGTCTGCTAGACTGATGTCGCCCTTAGCCATAAGCTGGCTCTGGAGTGCAGGGTCCCATAGGCCGAGCACGAATCGGTCTCTTAGGAGGCTGTTCAGGCCGTCAAATTCGCAGAGCCCCCCTAGGCGCCGCAACTCGGCGATGAAGTCACTCAGTTTTTCACCCGGTTTCTGGTCCCGCCGGTAGAATTCGTTGCGCCGGATCAGGATGGGGACCTCGGGGGCGTAATGTCGCCGAAGGATAGGTTCGAGGACGTCCCAATCCATGGCGGTTGCGTCGGCCGGCTTGGCCAATGCTTTGGCCATCTGGAAAACTTCGGTTCCGCAATGGGTGAGGAAAACGGCGCGTTTTAGCGGGCCCGGGGCGTCCTTCATTCCGGTGCACTCGAGGTACATGCGGAAACGGTCTGAGAACGATTCCCAGTCCTCGGTGGCGGGGTTGAAGGGGGCGGGCGGTGCGATTTTCGCCATTTCGGTGCTAAGTCTGGCTCTCGTCGGACACGGGGTTCGGTTCAGGGTCTGGATCCCATCCTCGTCGCCAGTGTTGTGTCCGCAAAAAGACGCCAGGAGTCGGTGACTATGTTTAAAGCTCTTTATTTAGAAGTTGAGAACCGAACCGGCGAAAAGGAAAAAGCCCGCGGCTTTTATTCTTTTCGCCGCGGCGGCCGCGGCCAATGGCAGCGTTTCAAGTCTCCCGCTCTTGGAACGAGCCAATCGCGGGAGACTTTCAACGGGCCAATCGGCGCGGCTCGCCTGGCCAATTAGAAATCCCCGCGCTTTAGCCAATCAAAGCGCGGGGATTTCGAGTATGTAAATGAAGGACAGAACACCCTATACTTGAAAAATGATAGAATTCAGATAAAATAGCCCTTCAGTTGAAAGACGATCAATTGGGATAGAGATGAGTGACTATAGAAATCTAATAAATATATAAATATATAGAACCAATTGTTCAGAAGTTGGGCAATTGTTGAATGCTGACTAAATGTTTTATAAATTTACAAGATGGACATCAGCCTTATGGGCTAATGTGCATAAACGTCCGGAGCATTTTGGTAAGTTCTGTTACTTGCTGACCCCAAGAATCTTGCAAAGAAGTACTGTATGTTAACCTCTATTTTTTTTTCCTGTTAACTGTACTTTTGACAGAGGTGTGCATAAAATAGATTTTGCCTGAGCTATTTTCTGTGTGATAGTACGTATTGAGATCATATCTCTGAAGAAAAATGGAGCCTTAAACTTGGCCAGATCATATATATGACCTCATTGCAGCTTAATATTATTCTAACTATTATTTTATTCAGCTAAATATTATTCAAAATAATTTATGTTCCTCCCCTCTAGGAGGAGGTTTCAAAGTATTTCTAGTAGGACTACCCAATTCTGTAACAGCTTTGTTCCCTATACCATCCATCACAAGATTAGTTTTTCTCATCATGTACAAGTATACACCCGAACTAGATTCTGCTTGTTTTTCTGTGTCACATAATATATGTGAATATATGCATAATTTTGTATTTATTTATTATCATGTTTATGTAGTGAGTATTGAAGATGGTGACCCTTTGAGTCTGGTATGCAACCAAATTTCATTTTAATGTATGCCGATTTAATGTATATTTAAAGTGGCAATAAAGTTATTGTTCTACTCTACAATACTCTACACTACTCTACTCTACTCTAGTCTAAGTCTAAGTCTAACAAGGGAGGCAGTCTGTTTTTGCAAATAATTAATTCCTGTTCCACTAAACTTAATATGAGAGATGAAAACCCCATTCTCTCTCACTCCAAGCCAGAACAAGCTTGGAAGTGGCATAGAACTAGGAAATTATGCCAGGTTGCCTCATCATATGTGTATAGGTAGTCCTTGGCTTACAACCATTCATTTAGTGACTGTTCAAAATTACGACACTGAAAAAAGTGACTTATGACCATTTTCACACTTAATGACCCTTGGAGCATTTCCCATGGTCACACGATCCAAATTCCGATGCTTGGCAACTGGTTCACCTTTACGACAGTTGCCATGCCCCAGGGTCATGTGATTACTTTTTGCGACTTGATAAGCAAAGTCAATGGGGAAGACAAATTCACTTAACAACTGTGTCAAGAAAGTTCATGAAACGGGGCAAAACTCACTTAAGAACTGTCTCAGTAACAGAAATTCTGGGGTCCATTCTAGTCGTAAGTCCAGGACTATCTGTACATGCATACACAATTCTAATGGAAAGCTATTTTGTGCAATAATATTACCACACTAATATAGCATATAATTTAGCAGGATGTTTCATAACTTGCTTGGAAGCCAGCCTCCCTGCCCCCCCCCCCCAAAAAAAACCCTCTTTATGTGGAAATAATCACTACTCTATGAGGAAAAATCAAGGCCTAATTCTAAATGGCCAAGAAGTCAGAGATGACAGGCACTTCATTAATTACATTCACTGGAAGGCTATAATCAGATTCTTTCACACAAAACAATTGTGCAGAATTATGTCTTAATATTTTGTTTCCATTGTCAGCTTTTACCAGACACAATTGGGGAGTGAGGGTGAAAAAAACCCAGCCATTTAATAACTTCCCTGGGAATGTAAGCTGGCGGTTGCAGCTCTTTTGATGTAGCAGTTCATCAATGGAACACACAATCCTGATCAATATTTCAGTTTCTTCCATTTGTTTTCATGTGTATATATCTCACTAGCCAGCAGTTCTGTACATAACATGTGTCAGTGCAGTTGCCATGGTTTCAGGAGGAATGGCTGTCATCCAGTTGTATACTTTCAGATTTGCCAGATTGCTCCATTTTTCAACCTTTGGATCCTAAGATTTCTTGACATTATTTTGGAACTTATATTTCTTGACATGATTTGGATGCTAGGAAAGGACCACCGCTGCATTCCCTGCCAGAGAGAAAAAAGATAGACATAACGAAAACATAATTTTAAGAAAACTGACTGGCAGAAGAGTTTGGAAGTAGAACAGATGAGTTTTCAAACAAACCAAAAAAATAAAATAAAAATGCAGGGAAAGAGCAGGCAGAGAAGTGAAAAAGAACTAGAGCAGTTGGAGGAAAAACAAAATAATCTCAGACAGCTTAAAGAATTCATGCAGAGCTGTAAACTGTAGGAGAGCAGTTTTGACTGGAACTAAGAAATGGAAAATGATGTTTTGGAGCATGGTTTTTGCTTCCTGACTGGCAGAAGACTGGCTAATTCAACCATTTATATGGGAAAAATAAATTCCATCCATTGAAAGTTTAGAAGGGATGTTAATTAAAAATGGAAATAGCATTGAAATCTTTGCATGGTTGTTGCACAAAAAGAATGAGAAAAAACATGTTATATAATCAAAACTGCATCTGATGAATTCATGAACTCGTTCATTTATTCTGGTTAAAATTGTTTATAAAACAAAGTTTAGTGTGTTTTCTACAAAGTTGAGGGTGTTTTCTACAAAGTTGAGGGTGATTTCTACAAAGTTTAGGGTGTTTTCTACAAAGTTTAGGGTGATTTTTTTAAAATGTCCAAAAGACAATTATGGCAGAACTCTTTAATTTAAACTATACCAAAGGGTGGGGGGATGTACAGGAGAACAGACTGGATGTCTTCAATGGAGCATACAATGGAAAATACAATCCAGAAGTATTTTATCAGAAGAGTACTACATTCCTCTGTTCACAGCAGAATACCCTACACCCCCACACTTGAGATTCTAAGCTTAGACAACCTTGAACTATGCTGGCTAAGATTGGACTTATGCATAGTACATAAAATCATATATTACAATCTCTTACCAGTTAATGAATATTTCAGCTTTAACTACAACAACAGAAACACACAAGAGATATAAACTTAATGTAAACCACTCCAAATTTGATTGCAGGAAATACAATTTTAGCAACAGTAGTCAATGTCTGGAACTCACTACCTGATTCTGTTGTTACTTGCTCAAACCCCCACTCCTTTACCCTCAAACTAACCTCTATTGACCTCACCCCATTCCTGAGAGGTCTGTAAGGGGCGGGCATAAACACACAATCGTGCCTACCATCCCTGTCCTATTGTCCCCAATTATTAGTTCCTATTTCTTACATTTAAACTACGTTTATTCTTATTTCTATTGTATTGTAAGCTTTTGACAAAATAAATAAATAAAATAAAAAAATACTGCCATCTTGCCTTGGAACTTCTCACATAATACAAGGCCCAATCCTTGAAGTCCTTCCATATCTGATTCACTAAAGACAAATTCTACAGAAGTATTCTCAGAAGACTTTCCTGAGGGAAGAAAGCAAACTACATCATACTAAACTTACAACAGTTGGTTCCAGATATTCAGGTCAGAATTTAGAAACCTTTCAAAATCAGGCTCATCATGAGAGCAAAGAGAACTCTGGATGTCTTGTGGCCTATGGCTATCCATTAGTGCTATGGTGCAGGATGCTGGCTGCTAACATTTGCTGAGGCAGCCTTGGGTTTGCAAATCTCCAAGTGTGCATGGCTGGCATTTCTGTCCTGTTACATGAGAATGTGGTTCACTTTAATGCTGCCTCCTTTCCTGCATCGGTCTGACTGATCCCTGCCTATATCACCAATTAATCAGAATAGAGCTGGAAGGGATCTTGGAGGTCTTCTAGTCCAATTCTCTGCTCAAGCAGGAGACCCTATACCATTTCAGACAGGTGGCTGTCCAGTCTCTTCTTAAAGACCATCAGTGATGAAGCACCCATGACTTCTGAGGGAAAACTGTTCCATTAGTTAATTGTCCTCACTGTTAGGAAGTTTCTCCTTAACTCCAGGTTGCTTTTCTCCTTGATTTGTTTCTATCAGTTGTTTCTTGTCTTGCCTTTGGGTGATTTGGAAAATAAGCTGACCCCCTCCCTTCTTATTTCTCTTTGTGGCAACCCCTCAAATATAGATCAGTTAGTTCAGCTAATCTCTGTTTTCCAAGAGACCTTTCAAAAGCTTTTTTTTTTTTTAAATCTATGTTCTCCCATTAGGTAAATAAAATTGGCTTATTTTCACTGGAGCAGATCCTTAATGCTTATCCCCAAATTAATTTGAGGACTCTGGAGAGAGAAGAGAAGGGAGGGGAGGAGAGGAGAGTTGGAAAGGACCTTGGAGGTCTTCTAATCCAGGGGTCTCCAACCTTGGCAACTTTAAGACTTGTAGACTTCAACTCCCAGAATTCCTCAGCCTGTTCTAGTCCAACCTCTAGCTCAGACAAGAAACTATACCATTTCAGACAAATACTTGTCCATTCTCTTCTTAAAAAACTTCCAGTGTTGGAGCCTTCACAACTTCTGAGGCAATTTGTTCCACTGATTAATCGTTCTAATCGTCTGGAAATTTTTCCTTAGTTCTAGGTTGCTTCTCCCCTTGATTAGTGTCCATCCATTGCTTCTTGTCCTGCCCTCAGGTGCTTTGGAGAATAGCTTGACTCCCTTTCTTTGTGGCAACCCCTGAGATATTAGAACACTGCTATCATGTCACCCCTAGCCCTTCTTTTCATTAAACTAGAGTTGAACTAGGATAAAACCAGAGGCAACAACTGTTGTCTTTTAATCATAGAATGTTATCGCCACTCCTCTTTCCCTCTTTAGTCTTGAGGTCAGTATAATATCTGAAACTCAACTGGACAAATCTCAGATGCAGAGGATCTAATCTGATCTTGGTGAAACAGTCCAGATTTTATTCCTATCTACATCATGAAAAAATAGGGTGGTCAAAAGAATCAATTCTTTTGCTAAGAGCCTCCAATCCAATAGCCTCCAGCAATTCAGCATTCAGGATCACAGGCAGAAAATGGCTGGAAGGTGAGCTTGGAACCAAATTTTCTATGCTGCTTCCCACCTGTCTTTTCATCATGTCTTTACTACTCATAAGTACAACAATTCTTTACTTACTCACCAGCCCTGAGACGTCCTTTCCACACCACTCCAGTCTGGTCTCCATTTCTAATCTTCTTCCTTCTTCCTCTATCTAGTTGGGGCTATTCCATGGACTGACTTTGATGAGGCACCTCAAGCCACAGAAGCTGTATGTTTACCATCACTGAGGTGTGGGGGCAATAATGCTCCTCTTTGTGGCTGGACTGCACTTCCAACCTCTCTTTTAGTCCTTTCCTTAGTCAGAAATGGGCTTTTGAGCCTCTGAACTCTGTACAGTGTTTCCCTTTTCTTCCAGTCAAGCTGTGCAACCAAGCCATTATGGTCCTCTCTTTAGAAAGAAAGCTGTGTAGTTTCATAAAGATCTTTAAAGGGATGGTTCCAATAAATCTTCAAAGTGAACACCCCCACCCCCACTAAAAAATTGCATAGCCCTAATGTAGTGTTTGTGTGTGTGTGTGCGTACACACACACACACACACACTGGATGAAGTTAATTAGATGAACACAAACGAGTCGACATACAAAGTGATTATTGAACTGTAGCCATGTAATTTCCCAGCTAGATTAGAGACAATTGATGTAACAATAAGACTCAGATGAGCAAAACAGCTTTTATAGGGATTAAGCAGTTGAAATACAAGAGGCAGAATTGTATATGTATGGCATAAACAAAATGAAACCACATAAGTACACAATGGTTGAGACTAATAATCTGAAAACAATGAGGAAGACGAGGATAAGAAAAGCAGGTAAAGTTAATGCAAATGTATTTGCATTATATTTAAGGACATGGAATTCATCTCGGTTACAAGACAAGGGGAAAATATCACACTTAACAGGAAGATAATACTGCCAAGAAATGTTTAATAAATGAAGGAGGTTTAAACAAAACCAGACTAAAAATTCCCTTCATTCATTTATGATTCACTTTTCTTCCAAGAAGCTCTGGAAATATCTGTATGAACATTTTACCTCTCTTAATCCAGTAATTTCAGTTCCCATGTTTTGTTTTGTTTTTGTAAAAGTTTTATTGATTTTAACAACAGACAAAAAACATATAAGACATAACACATGACATAAAAAAAATAAAAAAAAATTTAAACATTCTTCATAAATTTACAGTGTATCGATTGGTTTACCACTCCCTTTTGTGCATCCATTTCTTAGTCATCAGAATAATTATATTACATAATAACTCACATTATCAATCATCAATAAAATATCCCAATATCATTATTAAACAATCATTTGACTATAATTTTACTAATTCATACTTAAGCGAGATAACTATAATTAGGTTAAATTATTTTATGACAAATCATGAAATCATATCAAATCTATCATAATAAAATATTCTTAAGAATTATCAAAACCAAGAAAAATTATATATTCATTATTACCTAAATTTCTAAATATTCTATTATCATATTGTATTATCTAACCATTGATAAAAAAGATCCCAAACTTCATAAAATTGTTTATCTTCTTGTTCTCTAATTTCAAATGTCAATCTACTCATTTCAGCACATTCCAATATTTTCTTAATAATTTCTTCCTCTATTGGTATTTTCTCACTCTTCCAATGTTTAGCAAATACAATCCTAGCTGCTGTTAATACATTTAAAATCAAATATTTTATTTTTTTATTATATATATCAGGTACGATTCCCAATAAAAAAATCTTTGGTTTCAAATCTATATGTTTCTTTATCATTTTTTCCAGCCATATGCGAATTCTAGTCCAATATTTCCTGGCCTCCTCACAAGTCCACCACATATG
The DNA here is from genome assembly GCA_033807585.1 of Hydrophis major. Taxonomy (NCBI): domain Eukaryota; kingdom Metazoa; phylum Chordata; class Lepidosauria; order Squamata; family Elapidae; genus Hydrophis; species Hydrophis major. Next base: position 326,921,883 of record CM066328.1, on the reverse strand, counting down.
GTAATATGAGCCAGGTATCTGATGACATTTCCAGCACTTTTCAGATTTATTCTTGAACATTCTTGCTATTCTTGTCGGGGGAAAGTGCCACCTGTAAAACATCTTATACAAATTTTCTTTATATGCTGTTGACATTGTCATTTTATAATTTTGTGACCACAGTTTTTGCCATTTCTCTAAATCAATCCCATATCCAAAATTCTTCCCCCAAGCAATCATTGTTTCTTTAACTTGTTCTTCCTCTAATTTAATTTCCAACAAATAACTATATAATTTTTTAATCATTTTTTCATCAGTACCTGTCAAAATCCTATCTAAGTCAGTCAATTTATCATAAAATCCTTCTGTTTTAGAATCTTTAAGATACCTTGCATGTATTTGTGCATATGAAAACCAATTCATCTTTATACCTTGTTCTTCTAAATTTTGCATCGTTTTAAGTTCACCCTTTTCATCCAATATTTCCTCATATCTAACTGTTTGTTCCTTCTTATAAGTTATAGGATACGAAAAAGCTTCAATAGTTGATAACCAAACTGGAATTTTCAAATAACATTGTTTCTTAATTTTCTTCCAATTCAACCATAACGACTTCCGTATATAATGCCTTCTGAAATAACCCTGTGATTTAGTTCCCTTATACCATAAAAAAGCATGCCAACCCAATAATAAATCATGACCTTCTAATGTCAACAATCTAGTCTTTCTTAACGTTATCCATTCTTTAACCCACATTAAGTTTGCAGCTTGATAATACAACTCCCAATTAGGAAGGCCAAATCCTCCTCTAATTCTAGCATCCTGTAAAAGTTTTAATTTTATTCTCGCTTTCTTGCCTTGCCATATATACTTCAACACAATTTTATTTAGTTCTTCAAAGTAATCCTTACTTAACCTAATTGGTATTGTTTGAAACAAATATAAAATTCTGGATAAAATATTCATCTTGATTGTTGAAATTCTACCTATCAATGACAATTGTAGGTTTTCCCATTTTTTCAGATCGGATGCTATCTGCTGTTTAAGCTTAATATAATTATTCTCTTTCAATGTAGTACACCTTGACGTCAAATATATCCCCAAATATTTAACTTTATTCGTAACTTGAATTTTCAATAAATCTGCCAGCTCTTCTCTTTGCCTTAATAACATGTTCTTTGTCAAAATCTTTGTTTTGTCTTTATTTATTTTTAAACCAGCCATCTCACCATACGTCTCTATCTTTTCCAATAGTTTTAAAGCTGTCTCTAAGGGATCTTCCAAAATAAAGACCAAGTCATCCGCCAAGGCTTGCAATTTGAATTCCTCTTTTTTGACTTTCATTCCTTTTATGTTTATATCCTCTCTAATATTTCTATTTAAGACTTCCAAGGTCAATACAAATAACAAAGGAGATAATGGGCATCCTTGTCTTGTACCTTTTTTAATATTAATGGAGTCTGTGAATTCTCCATCTATCATTACTTTTGCCATTTGCTTATAATATACGGCTTCTATTGCTTGTATAAATTTTCTAGCAAAGCCCATCTGTTCCAATAATAATAACATAAATCTCCAGTTCACATTATCAAATGCCTTTTGGGCATCTAAGAATATCAAAGCCATTTGTTTTTCCGAGTGCGCCTCATAATATTCCAATGTGTCCAGGATTACCCTCATATTGTCTTTAATCTGTCTCTTTGGTAAAAATCCATTCTGATCAGAGTGAATAAAATTATTTAAGTATTTTTTAAGCCTTTCTGCCAAGATTGAAGCAAAGATTTTATAGTCTGCATTCAATAAAGAAATAGGTCTATAGTTCTTAATTTGTAATGGGTCAACCCCTTCTTTTGGAATAAGTGTAATATTAGCTTCTGACCATGTTTCAGGTATTTTCTTATTTATCATAACTTCATTCATGACTTCTAACAGTGGAATGCTCAGCGATTCTTGTAGTGTTTTATAAAATTCTGCCAGGAAACCATCTGGTCCTGGTGCTTTCCCATTGTTCTGTCTGTTAAGTGCTTCAGTTAATTCCATCATTGTTATAGCACTTTCTAACATTTTCTGAGTTTCATCAGATATCTTAGGTAGGTTAGCATTTTGTAAATACTGTTTAATTTTTCCCTCATCAAGATCCTCTTGTTTACATAATTGTCCATAAAAATCTCGAATGATTGCCTTTTTCTCCTTATTACCATAACAAATTTGACCATGATCATCTATTAACTGTGATATTTTCCTTGATTCTTTCTCTTTTCTCAGCTTATATGCTAACCATCTACCTGGCCTATTTGCATCTTCAAAATAGTTCTGTTTAGCACTTCTAATTTTTTGTGCCAATTCTTCTTTCTCTGCTTGATCCATTTTGTGTTTAATTATGTCCATTTTAAGTTTGATATCTTTTTTCTGTGGCATCTTCTGTAATTCTTTTTCCAGTTTTTTATGGTCATCTTCTAGAGCTTTAATCATTTGCCTCTTCCTAATGTTCTTTTTCTTTATATAGTCCATTATTAATCCTCTTGCATATGCCTTCATTGTATCCCAAACATTCTGTATTGAAGTATCTTCTTTTTTGTTTTCATTGAAGAAGAAAGCCAATTCTTTTTCCATCCATTGTGTAAAATCTTTTTCCTTTAGAATAGTATTGTTTAATGTCCATCTAGATCTTCTTTTTTGTCCTTTCCATTTAATTGTCATTGGATTATGGTCTGCCCACGTACTTGTTTCAATATTCATTTCTTGAATATTAGATAATAATTATGTTGATGTCCAAATCATATCTATTCTGGACCACGATAAATGCCTGTTTGAATAAAAAGTATATTGTTGAGTTTTAATATTTCTTTCTCTCCATATATCTTTTAAATTTAGTTCATCTGTCATTTTAAAAAAGGATTTAGGGAGAGTTTTCCTATTTTGTCGTGTTGTTTTTGCTGTATAGTCCAGTTTATTGTCTACAATTCCATTAAAGTCCCCCATCATAAGTATGTTAACACAGTCCAGTTCAATCATTTTCATATGTAATTTTTTATAAAATTCTTCTTGCTTATCATTTGGGGCATAAATTGCAACCAAGAGAGTTTTTATATTATTATCCACTATTTCAACTATTAATACTCTTCCATCTTCATCCGTATCAATCAATTTGGCTGGAGTGGTTTCTTTAACGTACAAAACCACTCCTCTTTTCTTACAAGGAGTCAGAGAAGTAAATTTTTTCCCTAACTTTGGTCGTATCAATAATTGTTCATGTTGTTTTTTAATGTGTACTTCTTGTAAGCAAATTATATCAAATTTTAGCTTCTCTAATTTATAAAAAGTTTTCCTTCTTTTGATAGCTGAGTTCAGTCCATTTATATTCATAGAAATCAGTTTTTTCTCCCCCATAGTTATGTTTTATATTTAGGTCTAACAGCTCTCGTGGATCTTATTTCACGTTGTTCTTTGATCTCCATTTGTCCACCTATTGCGCCTTCTTCTTTTTCCATCTCCATTTGGCTCTCTTCAAGTTCAATTAAAATCTTTTCTTTTTCCGTCTCCATTTCTCTTCTTTCAAAAAATTCCTTGTAAAACATTTCTGCTTTTGCAATTGAATCAATTCCGTATCTCTGTTCTTGCCATATAAACATTAATCCTTCTGGAATCAGCCATCTATAATTCACCTCTTTTTTCAATAACATTTTAGTCAAAAATCGATACTCTCTTCTAATCTCTCTCATTTTTCTAGGTCCTTGTTTTAAGACCAGAATCTCTTTGCCTTTATATTTCAACCCCTTCTCTCTTACCACTTGTAATATTTGGTTTTTAATAGTTTTTTTAGTAAATCTAACATGGACCTCTCTTGGTAATTGATTCCTCATCGCATATCTTGTGAAGACTCGATATATCTCATCTACTCCATCCATCATTTTTTCCTCTGTTACTTCCAAGACTCCAGCCAAAATTTCAATCATTACTGCCGCCAAGTTTTGTCCTTTTTCTTCCTCAATATTTTGGAATCTAAGATAAAATTCTGACCTGTCCATCTCCCACTTCAACATCCCACTTTTTTCTTGTTCGACCATTGTTAATCTGTTATCAATATTCCCAATTGTATCATCTCTTTGTTTGTCTTTCTCTTCTATTTTTTGGATTCTCTCATCATGTTTCACCATCATTTGTTGAAAATTTTCAATTTTCTCATCCATCTTTCCAATTCTTTGGTCAATACTCTCCATTCTTTGTTCCATACTCATTTTAAGATCTTGTATTCCTTGCATAACCATCGTTAAATCCACTTGCGCTTTGTCTTGCTTCGCCATTGTTGAGAGTCGTCCTCCAGATGACGGGGAAACAGGAGCGGAAGTTGAGATACCCGAACGTAAAATTTTCTTACTCATTTCGATAACTCAGGGTCTTCCGGATCTTTTAATTCAATTAGTGAAGTAGCCAATTATAATCCAATTTTAAAAAAAAGAAAACACCACAAAAAACAAAAACAAAACCAGTAATAAGTAAAAAGCCCAAAATTAAAAAGAAAAAGATTCTTCAGGTTCTTCAATACCTTAATCCAATTGTAAAATATGCAAATATAATTCAAAAATAAAAATAAAAAGATGAAGAAAAAAAAGAGCAAAATAAAGCCCAATAATATCAAAAAATAATAAGCAAAGAAAAAGGAAAAAAAAGAAAAAAGAAAAAGAGAGTTCTTCAAATTCTTCCCACCTTAATCCAATTGAAAAACCTCAGAAAATGAAAAAAAGCCATAAAAATAAGTCAAAAAAGGAAATCAAAAAAGCAAACATCCCTATAAAAAAAAGAAAAGAAGCAAAAAAAAAGTATTCTGAGGCTTCCCCTTTAAAAATAAATAAATAAAAATAAAATATAAAAAAATATAAAAAAATAAATATATCAATATTACAAAATAGTGTGGGGTTGGAGGGGAGGGATGAAATAATTAATAAGGAGTTGTTGTTTTTTTAAAAAAGGACACACACTGCCTTTTATTTATCCAAGGCTCTTATTTGACTTCTCCACAAGTTTCAAAGTCAAACTTCAAATATTCATTTAATAATAGAAGTTCCAAAGAGCACCTGCATAAACATCCTCCAGTACTCTTCCCTCTATCTTATCATTTCCAGTAGCCTTGAGAAAAGTTTTTCAAACAAAAGTTTTTCAACTTCAAACAGAATATTTCCAAGCCTCTAGTTGGCAGTGTTACAAAGTTTCTTCAATCCACTCCCCCTTCTTCCCCCCAGAGAAAAGCCTAAAAAGAGAAAAAAAAGTATGTATGTATATTTATGTATATTTATGTATATTGAAAAAAGATATTAAAGGGGGCCTCTATTTTTTAAAATACAAACAGTCAGAAAAGCAAAGAGAAAACCAGTAAATATAAAAATATAAAAGAAAAAAGCCAGTCTGGTTAACTATATCGCAATAGAAATTCAGTAAAGAAAAAAAAAGTAAAAATAAAAAGCCAAGCCTCACTTTGACGTTACTAAAAAAGATCGCTGCTAAGTCAAATTCTGTCAATAATTTTACAGATTTCTTCTAATATTAGAGTGTTCTTGAGTCCCAAGCAAAAAAAAAAAGATCCTCACCAGCCAATACACTTCTTTCTATCCCGTTCTTCCGGAGCTGTCCCAGCTTCAGCAGCCTAACAGCTGCCTCTCCGCCGTTGGCAAAGGGGCTTCTTCTGGATCGACCAGGGACTTGCGATGTCCCCGGAATCCACAGAACGCACCCCTTACTGTCACCGTCACTACGAGACAGTTTAGGTCCATTAGGATCAACCAGGGGCGAAGATATCAGCTGTGATCTCGGAGCCCCGAGATCGCAGCTGTATCGCGACGACGAAGCTCCGCCTTCTCCCCAGTTCCCATGTTTTTAATGACAGGAGGACATACCAAATCTCACTTTTTCAGATATTCTGGACATCTGAACTAGCCATGGATGGCCAGATTAGAGTGGCGTACAGTTTTCTGTTTATATACCCTGTCAAATAACTTGTGACTTTGTGATATTTATTTTGCAACTTTCTATTTTACACCTGCGCTTCAAGGAAAACCAGAAAGATTGTTAGAAGACACATGTTAGATAAACAATTCTGTGGCCAAAAGTATGCTGAGAGTAATGAATGTCCCTAGCTTGAATATCATGCAATTGCCCGAAGTGAGTAGGTCTAACAATTTAGGAGGGGGAAAGTGTTATGGACTAAGCTAACGCAGCGATACAACCATCAACAGCTTTACTTTACAGCAGGCTTGTAATCCTGCACTTCTCATTGGCCCATAAATAGCGAGTCGTGATTGGTCATTTTTGGCCACTCTGATTGGCTGTTAACGGGGCCCCCTGATTGGATGCTTGTGAAAGTGGTAAACTCAATTCATTGGTTGTTTTGACAGCAGCCAGCTCTATAAAAGAGCTGCTGCTGCCCAAGTATTTTGCTCTGTTCTTTCTTGATAATAAAGAGTTGAAGTCACCGTTCGATGTCTCGTCTCCATTCCTTGTGCCCATGCCCAGGACTTAACACTGGCGATGCCCCAATCCTCCAGGCCCATTACGCACCCACAGTACCTACACTGATACGAAGACACGAATTTTACCAGAGGGACCAAGGGAAGGACGAGAGCATTGGAAATTTTGTAGCCGACCTCCGGAACCTAGGAGGCCTTTGTGGTTTTGCAAAATTAGAGGAAGCCCTAAGAGACTGCATAGTTCTAGGATTAAATGCACCACATGTGCAGAGTAAGCTGATGGCGAAAGGCGACATCAGCCTTACAGATGTCATCACCGATGCTACTGCCGCAGAAGCAACCAGGAAGTCAGCCGCTCGAATGCGCCTAGCGAACGCACTGCTTCGCCAACTCGCCAACGAGAGCCCACTCGCCACTGAGAAGCACGCTACCACTACCCACCACGAAGACCTCGAGTCATCCTCAGACAGCGAGGAAGAGGAGGTCAACCGACTCCGCTCAGAATGAGAGCAAAGGAACCAGAGACGTCCACGCCAATGTGCTGGTTGCGATCAGACTGCAAATTCCTCGATGCACTCTGCCGTACCTGCGGAAAAAGAGGCCACATCACGAAGGTCTGCAGAAGCAGACGAGAGTCCAGTCCCAACCGAAGGGAGAACAACCTCCGTTGGGAGATAGGCAAACTTCCTGAAAACTGGGACCGTCTGAACCACCAATGGAACAACCACTACTACTACAGAAACCAAGCCCCTGCCTCTTCAACGAAACGAGAAGAGGCCCACCAAACCATTACTATCGGCCACGCTTCATTGTTCGATGCTAAGAAGATCTGCATAAGGTTACTATTGAAAATCGACCATACGTGATGGAAGTCGATTCCGGATCGTCCCTATCGATGGTATCCTGGAAAACCCTCAAACAGCTGATCCCTGCCATCTGCCGCCAGGACCTCAGCACGCAATGAATCATCCTGAAAGACTATCAGGGAAACAGAATTCCAGTTATCGGTTCCAGCCACATCCAAGTATCCTTCAAGGACCGCACCGCGACGCTTCCCCTGACTTTCGTCGATTGTGACCGACCCAGCTTGTTAGGGTTACAGTGGTTCGCCCCACTCGGGATTGAACTAGCCGGCATTCACCAAACCAGAAGCAATGACTGGGAAGAGGCACTCATCCAGGAATTTCAGGACGTGTTTACAGGAACATTAGGCAAGTACAAGGGGACACCTATATCATTTAATCTCAGCCCCGATGTAGCTCCCATTCGGCTTAAGCCTCGTCGGGTACCTTTTGCCTTAAAACCGAAGATCGAGCAGCTAGATAAACTGATAGCCGAGGACGTATTGGAACCAATTGACCATGCCCGCTGGGAAACCCCGATAATAACACCCATGAAGCCAGATGGATCATTAAGAATTTGTGGGGATTACCGGGCCACCCTAAATCATGCTCTTCAACAGAGCGCTTACCCAGTACTGGGGGTTCAACACCCTCTTCATTCCCTGGGTGGCGGAAAAATATTTACGAAATTGGACTTAGTTCAGGCGTACCAGCAACTACCTGTAGATGCAACAACTGCAGAAGCCCAGACAATAGTTACACATAGAGGCGCTTTCAAGTGCAATAGACTCCAATTCGGAGTAAGTGTGGCGCCGGGCATTTTCCAAAGTTTAATGGAGAGACTATTACAAGGCATAAAAGGCGTCGTGCCTTATTTTGACGATGTCCTAATAGCTGCCCCCACTAAAGAGTTATTAGTACAACGACTCAAAAAAGTTCTTCAGAAATTTAAAGACGCTGGTCTGAAGGTAAAAAGGGACAAGTGTCAACTTTGTATGGAGAGAGTGGAGTTTCTGGGATACCTTCTCGACAGACAGGGAATCCACCCCACCGAAAAAAAACTAACCGCAATCAAAAACGCCCTGAGACCTAGGAATAAGACAGATCTCCAAGCCTTCCTGGGACTCATTAACTTTTATAACATCTTCTTGCCCCAGAAGGCAACCGTAGCTGAGCCCCTACATAGACTTCTCAATAAAAAGGCATCCTGGGTCTGGGGACGGCGTGAAGAGAAAGCGTTTCAAGAGGTCAAAAACCTTTTAATCTCCAATGCTGTATTAATGCAATATAATGAGACTCTACCTTTGACGGTTCCCTGTGATGCCTCACCATTTGGAGTGGGAGCCATTTTAAGCCATGTCCTACCAAATGGAAATGAGGCAGCTATTGCGTTCTTTTCTAAAACCAAAAGGAACTATAGTCAACTTGATAAAGAGGCTCTTGCTATTGTATCCGCAATTAAACGTTTCCATGAATATGTATATGGGAGATCCTTTACCATAATTACAGACCACAAGCCGCTACTTGGTATTTTGGTGGGAAACAAACCAACATCTTATCACTCACATCTTATCACCAAGAATGACATGTTGGTCAGAATTTTTAGCCGCCTACAATTACCGATTGCAACACCACCCAGGGAAAACGATTCCCCACGCTGATGCTTTGAGCCGCTCTCCACTACCAGACATCATAGAGGACCCTGCTTCAACCTTAGCCGTATTGCAAATTGAAACCCTCAAATCGCCACCGCTGACCACTCGAGACATTGCCTTAGAGACAAAAAAGAACCCTGTTCTGGCACGAGTCCTCAGCTGGATAGAACGGGGTTGGCCAGTCAGCAAAACCAATGACACGTTCAAACCATTTAGGAATCGTCAAACAGAGCTATTTTCCCAGAAAAGCTGCATAGTGTGGGGAGACAGAGTCATAGTCTCGGAGAAATTACAATATAGGTTATTGAAAATGCTGCACAATGGACATCCAGGTATCATGCGGATGAAGGCATTGGCCAGGAGCTACGCATGGTGGCCTGGCTTAGATAAACAGATAGAGACCTGGTTAGCAAAATGCAGCAAATGCCAGGAGACTCGCTCCACTCCTCCAAAGACTCCCCCAACACAATGGGAAATGCCTCGAGGTCCTTGGTCCCGTATCCACATCGATTTTGCGGGACTCACAAGAGGACACACTTTCCTCCTAACAGTGGATGCCTATTCAAACTGGCTTGAAGTCCACAAGATGAAAAGCACCACCACAGAGGCAGTCACTAAAAAACTGAATAAACTATTCACTACCCACGGATTCCCAGATGTCCTGGTCTCCGATAATGGCCCCCAATTCACTGCCCTGCCATTTGAACAGTACCTGGCAGGTCGGGGCATCCCCATGCTTTAACATCACCAGCTCACCCGGCGGCCAATGGTAGGGCTGAGCGAATGATTCAATTTGTAAAACAGACCTTGCACAAAATGGACCACAGCGACATTGACGACAAAATAAAACGGATGCTTCTTCTCCAGCACATAACCCCAAACAGTACCACGAACAAAACCCCAGCAGAACTCCTGATGGGATGGAAACATTGCTCGCATCTCGATCGCCTTCACCCAAACTACACGCCAGAGCAACCCATGGGATCCAGCAGCAAGTGTCGGGCATTCCAGGAAGGTGACCTCGTGTTTGTGAAAAACTTCTCGGGTGACCCATTGTGGGTCCCCACGACCATAACGCAACTTACGGGACCCCGATCCTATCGCCTACAAACTACAGATGGTAAAATGTGGAAACGCCACATAGATCAACTCAGTTCCAGATTAGCACCGGAACCTCTAGTTGGGGGGGGGGGAAGGAACATTGAGGAGGCCGAAGAAGAAATGGTAATCGAAACCCAACAGCCTACACAACCAACCAGGGAATACTCACCATCCGAAGGAGAACCGAGCCAGGGAGTGGCCTCGCTGCGTAACAACACTGCAATGGAAGTGGATCCAGGGAACCCAGAAGACAGCACTAGCGTAAGCAGGGAAAGCAGCCCAGGGCCACGATCTTCACCATCCAGCCCGGCTAGCATCCCACCAGAACCAGAGCCAGGACAGAAACCGGTGGAACAGCGCAGGTCAAGCAGACAGGTGAAGCGACCTGCCTATTTGTGAGAATACATCACCCCACCCCTCAGATGGAACCTAGGGGAGAGGGGTGTTATGGACTAAGCCAACACAGCGATACAACCATCAACAGCTTTACTTTACAGCAGGCTTATAATCCTGCACTTCTCATTGGCCCGTAGATAGCGAGTCGTGATTGGTCGTTTTTGGCCACTCTGATTGGCTGTTAATGGGGCCCCCTGATTGGATGCTTGTGAAAGCGGTAAACTCAATTCATTGGTTGTTTTGACAGCAGCCAGCTCTATAAAAGAGCTGCTGCTGCCCAAGTGTTTTGCTCTGTTCTTTCTTGATAATAAAGAGTTGAAGTCACCGTTCGATGTCTCATCTCCGTTCCTTGCACCCATGCCCAGGACATAACAGAAAGGAAATGGATGGGGATGAAGAAGGGTTTTTTTTTTTTTCAAAGTTTCAATTAATGCAGTGTTCACACACCTCACTTTCTGACATTTACAGTAAACAGATTTCTTTTTGACCAGAAGAACCAGCTGTGGTGGTAAGATAAAGCAAATACCTTGACAATGAGGTAAGATCGTGAGGGAGCGGGGTATGTTTCTTCCTACTGGAAAAAATCACGTTTGCTACAGTCCCTCAGTCTTTGCCTTTTTGAGTCCTCTAGGTGATATCTATTTTTCTAAGTTGCCTTGAAAAAAAACCATTTGTCTTCCTTCTCTCTTCCCCATGGTGAAACATGGAAGGACTCCAATATGTTATGTTATGTTATGTTATGTTATGTTATGTTATGTTATGTTATGTTATGTTATGTTATGTTATGTTATGTTATGTTATGTTTATTATATTATATTATATTATATTATATTATATTATATTATATTATATTATATTATATTATATTATATTATATTATATTATGTTATAATATTATATTATATTTATTATATGATATGATATTATATGATATTATATGATATTATATTTATTATATTATATTATATTATATTATATTATATTATATTATATTATATTATATTATATTATATTATATTATATTATATTATTATATTATATTGACTGTTTCCTAATATGATTGATTGCTTATTGTACCCTATGATTATCATTAAATGTTGTACCTTATGATTCTTGACTCTTGACGAATGTATCTTTTCTTTTCTGTACACTGAGAGTATTTACACCAAGACAAATTCCTTGTGTGTCCAATCACACTTGGCCAATAAAGTATTCTATTCTATTCTATTCTATTCTATTCTATTCTATTCTATTCTATTCTATTCTATTCTGGGTGTTGGGTGTTGGCTTTTCAGGAAAAAAAAGTTGGTTCTTACCGTTACCATCACACTTAGCACTTATATCTATTTTTCACATTCGTTGTGGTGGATATATAAGCCTGATGTTTTAAGAAATTGCTAAGAAACAATTTAGGACTCAACCCAAATCATATCCCAGCTTCGTTTTCCTCACTAAGGCTTCATTGCATCTTATAGGCTCACCCAACTGTCTCTGCAGTGTATTCAAACCTATCTCCATTTACTGCTATATTGACAGGACAATGTTGGATGATAGTAGAAGATGTTATAAATCACCTAATGTGGAAATGGTTTTTAATTTGTCACTGAGAAAACAGCAGAAGTGGGGAGCCGAGCAGAAGAAGGGGACAAATATGCAATTACTTTAGTGACATGTGTTTAGGCTTGATTACAAGCCAAGTTGCAGCAGGGTAGCCTTCTCCAATGAATGCTCTGAAACTATTTTAAATTATAACAACCATCAATCCTTGACTGAAGATGTGGTGCCTTTAATCTGAAGGGTATCAAGCTGGAGAAGATTGTATCAGATGTAAAATCCAGAGAATAAAATGAAAAGGTTTCTAAACTAAAGGAAATTCTTGAATGAGGATTTGAAATGGGCAAGAACATTGACATCAGCAAGAATATTGAAATACGTAAGAATATTAATCAGTGTTCTGAGAGCTGATGGGAAGCGTCAAAGTGGCAAGGAGAAGAGGAAAGTCTTTTGAAGCATATTATAGGCACCCAAAGGTGCTTTTTTTCAAGAGGCAACTGGACTTTCTGTTTTTTCTTTGAAGATATTTCACTTCTCATCCAAAAAGCTTCTTCAGCTCAGATTGGATGGTGGGGGATTCATACTCCTTGTAGATAGCTGGACATCTGCATTGTTTTCCTGGGTTGTTAAGGTCACCTGGAGGTTTATCTGTGTCATCAGGGTCACCTGAGTGGTGCAAATCCTTCCATTCCTCACAATCCAGTCAGAGCTGAAGAAGCCTCTTGGATGAGAAATGAAGCATCTTCAAAACCGGAAAGCCAAGTTGCCTCTTGAAAAAAAGCACCTTTGGGACAACCATGACCTGGATGACTGAGAATCTCCATAAAGATGTTATAGGGACTTGATGAAAAAGGAATTGGAGACGAAAGAAGATACATGTGGCCATCACAAAATAATAAGATAAAAGTTATGAAGAGTATAGCTCCTCTTCCTCCTCCTCCTCCCACAATGTAAGGTTCATTTTTCAGGTCAACAAACGCTATTTCACATGATTGAACACAGTAACCAAGTCCAAGTGTAAACTTATCATGTTCACAATAATTCTGTCCTGCCACTTTTGTTTTAGTTTCTTACATGGACATTTGTCTTCACTGTTAGTGGTAGGAAATGAACTGGTGAAGGCAACAACACGAAGTGCTGCTCATAGAATGTAGGCAATTGCCCCTTATTTCCCTTATTTTCTCTATTATTGGTGTAACGCCCAGCTACTGCTTGATTGTATCATTGCTGATGTGGTCAAAAAGGGAAGTGCCTAATGACCAGTGGAGCATATGCATCTCTATGGGATTTAAAGGATACTCAACAATTTTGGTGGCCAGCAATCAGAAGCCATTCAGTGCTACCAGGCAGATGATCATTCAGTACACTTTTGATTTTAATTGAATTAGCATGCTCTTATTGTACAGCATTCTAGGCTCCTTCAGCCATGTTGCATTAATCCTCAAAAAGTACTTTGTCATTACTGCTGCAGTCACTTTGCAGATGGGATCTTAATAACAGGAAGAGTTTGGCTTCATTTTTGAAGATAATAACAACATGCCAGAGAACTCTTTGATGATTTAAACATTAATCTAACACATCAACATTTTCTTTCATTACTGTGGGATCCAATTTCGGTCGGTCTACATGTTCTGGTAGAGAGAAGTTCCCTGACAATGGACTCCAGCATAAGTCCAAAAACTCAGAACACTAAACCTCTAATCCTGGCCACCGCTCCAGATTAGATCCAGCAACATTATTCTGGGACATGTATATTTGCCTTCATTTTTTCATTAGTAATATAAAAATGTAATAAACCCAAAGAGATATATTATTACTATTTCTTCCATACTTTATTCCATTCTGATTGTTTCCTAATGTATTTGGTTCCATGTTTTTTTCTCTGCTCAATATTCTCTTGCTGTGCTTTCATTGAATTCTTGGTTCCATTAAAGGGGTTGTTTGTCACAATAAGAAACAAGAATATGTAATGCTCTTCCCAGAAACACTGAAGATCGAGGGAGTATTACTGCATGATCTGCCTACAACAGCAATCCAAAATATTTGTCCATTTTGATAGATGGTAATCTAGGTTATCAGGAATTAATCAGCTAATATATAAATTAAACAATAGCCTCTGATACAGAAGTGGGAATTTGTGAAAGGGAGATTCCAGAAAATCCCATGTAACAATCCCCTTTGTTGAAGCAACTCATCATACATTAAAACATACTTTCTACTGTCAATCCTACCACAAATTGGAATACAAAGTTATTATACCTTTATTAACCGAAATCACAGGACGCACTGGCTCTTTTTATCTTAGCTACCTTACAGCTGATCAGAATAATCAGAGGTGGTATTCAGCAGGTTCTGAACAGTTCTGGAGAACCGATAGTGGAAATTTTGAGTAGTTCAGAGAACTGGCAAATACCACCTCTGACTGGAGATTTTACAATATCCGTCCCCTGCCACGCCCACCAAACCACACCAACAGAACCGGTAGTAAAAAAAAATTTGAATCCCACCACTGAGAATAAGATGCTCCCTTTTATTATTACCAAATTCTGCTTCATAATGGCAAGACAAATTAGTACCTTACTTGACCAACTTAAAGTATTCTGCCGTTGACTTTGATCTTGGTTCCCCAAAATGTTTATTTTCAGATGGAGATCTTTAAAAATGGGGGGGAAAGAGTGAAACATTTTTCCTCCTCAGCTTCTCAAGCAGATTTGTCTTGCTTCAGAAAAAAAACATTCTAAGAAACCTTCAGCAGTTAAAATTGACTTTTTTAAAAAACTATTTTCATATTGACTGCAGGTAAGGAGATATGGTAAACAATCTTATTAAATCCTGACATCATCTTCATCCAGTTCAGGCATCCAGAGGGATACCTGTTTGGTTGAAAACCTTTAACCACTTTTAAGGGCAGTAGTTTTAAATATCCAGTTTGATTTTTGTGCTTCAGGTAATGCTTTTGTAGAATGTCAGGCTGTGGGAAACCTGCTTCAAACTGAGGATCTGATTCAAAGGCCAACTTGAGCATAACCCCTGGTAAGTGGATCAGTGCTGTGGTACTGAACTGAAGATAGGGAAAACAAAAAGCAATGCAATGTAACTGCTAGAGCACGGGTGTCAAACTTGCTGCGTCAGGTTGCTGTCACATGATGTTTCATGATATTTTTCCCATTCACGATGCTGGGCTGCGTGTGATGCATCCAGCCCACAGGCCGCCAGTTTGACACCCCTGCCCTAGACTATCAGAGATTATGTCAAGAGATTGGCAGGCAGCAGATTTGCTAACTACCTAACAGTAGCCAAGAATTTCATTGAATACTTGTTCCCTTCTAAGCCCTGTTCAAGAACCTAATGAGGACTTATAAAACCATGACGGGTGGGAGCTTAAGTCTTAAGGGGAAAAATTGCTTCTCCCTCTACCAGCCTGTGCTTTAATCTCAAGACAAGTCTGATCTCATTATCACACTATTAGTGAAGTTCAGTAAATGGTTAATACAACTGTATTCTCCATGGTTAATGGAGAAAATGGATAAAGAAATTAATTCTGTAAGAAACTAATTTTGTCCCTATTTCAACCACTATGTAGGAGGACGAAACTGTTTCATCGGGTAATGAGATATGCTAAAGTCATTCCTGAGAACATCTATGATCAATCTCATTAAATTTCAACTGTAACAAACCTCCTACCCATCATTATGATAAGCCCGTGTGGCTTAATTATCATCACTATGAGGCACAATTACATAAGGCTTCAATTAATTTCTATTATTTTTAACAGCTTCTGAATTAATTGGATCAGCAAGGCTGTACAATGAGTAAATAACAAGTATTATATACTATTTGAAACACAAATTTGGAACATTTTGGCCAGTTCCTCATGTACGATTTTAAAGTAAGAATTTGTGCATTGTGTATGTTTATCCACGAAATATTTTTTAAAAAATAACAGGAAATACTGTAAATTAAATTCATAGTTCCAATTATAAAAATATGTGAATATGCCACTGAACAATGACATTTTGACACGTTACCATAGATCTCAGATTTTTCATCCATTTGGGAAGCAACCTAGCATTTAAGGGGAAAGGCAGTGTTTTGAATTATTCAAAATACCACATTAAAGTTGCAGAGAGCAATTTAATAAGTACCAAGAGCAAGATATTCAGATTCATTTTCATTTTGAAAATTTGCATGAGATTTGCATTGACACTAAAATGGGAAAAGGCAATGGGTGAATATGTAACATTGCTTAATTTTTTTTTTCAGAGTTAAGATTCTAAATATGCTTAGACTGCCATCATGGAGAAAGTTAATCATGACAAAAGCTGCCTGTTTGATGAGACTTACTTCTAAGAACACAGGATTATAGTATCAGTCTCACTAAAGTTAATTCATGAGGTAACTTAATGATCTGAACGGATGTAATGTGAGTAGAAAATCTCTTAAAACAGAAACGTAACAGCTTCTGTAGCAAGAGAGGCACTAGGTTCAGGTAATAAAAGTCAGTTAATGTCAACAGTACTGTATTGCTTCCCTCATCAAATGCAAAACTGTTTTTTAATTGATTTTATAATGGTTCGCCAGCCAGTCACTTGTCTGAGATAGGCAGCTGTAGAAATTGAATAAATAAATGAATAAAACCAGTCTCCATAAAACAGTGGAAGAAATACTGTCCCCGGTTCTGTTTTACTAATTGTTGAAGAAGAGCAAATATGAAATTTCCGTAAATAAATATGGAAAAGGTCTTGGGCCCAGGTTTGCAGAAACCTTCGGACCAAGAAAGCCAAGTATTTTGCTCATATAATGGATTACAATCAGTGTTTTCGTTGGCCACAAAGTTTTCTTACTTCTTGGTGGCTTTTAAGCCTCTGATTAAAAACAAAATTCCCTAGTTGATGGAGCAATCTTTAAAAGTGGCAATATTATTTACTCTGAAAGATTATCTTTGCTTTTCAGTTTTGGGCACTGACATTCCTTAGAAAGCATAACCCATGTGTGATATTTCTATCCTTTTTCCATTCAACCTACTATAGTATATTATAGTATTGTACAGTACAGTATAGTTCAAACCAAAAATCAAAGAAATGTTGACTCTAAATAAATAGGCATTGATTAAACATTGTGAAACATTAAAAAAAAAACATTTTAAAGGCACAGCTAGGAGTTGATTCATGTTTTTTATTATAAACCATAGGCTCCTGAATTAACAGTATAATTCTACCATTGGGCTTCTTCTATTAGTTGAAGATCAAATTAATACTCCCTTGCATAAGCATGCCATGTAATGAAAAGCTACCTCACTGTAGCCAGAAGCTTACATTAGTGGAGCACCATTAGCAATGGTTATAGTGAGGGGAAGGTTATTTGATCCAAAGGTATTTATTTTGTAGACTTGTTCTATTCCTCCATTTAATTCAGACATTAAATCATTTGCACTAAGTGCAAAGAGAAGGTTAGCATAGCATGGAGTAAGTGAGCCCAATGGTTGTGCCCATCAAGATGTGCCTGAGAAAGTAGAAGAAGAAAAGGGCCAAGACGATATGATAGGTGCCGGTAGCTGTAGTGAATCAGGTTGTCTAGCAGGAATGTCCTGGTCCTAGCTGGACAATGAACCTGAGAGCCTCTTCATGCAAAACATGTATTCTAAAAAAAAATCAGGAGAAAGTAATCATGAATTTCTGTGGAGATTCTCAGTCATCCAGGTCATGGCTGTCCCAAATATGTTTTTCCAAGAGGCAACTGGATTTTCTGTTTTTTCTTTGAAGGCATTTCACTTCTCATCCAAGAAGCTTCTTCAGCTCAGAGCTGAAGTTGCTTCTTAATGAGAAACGAAATGTCTTCAAAGAAAAAACAGAAAATCCAATTGCCTCTTGGAAAAGCCCCTGAATGGCTCAACTTGTTTCCAAGAAATCTTGGAGTGCTTCAAAAGTACTTTAATCTTCTGCTGCATATGTTCAGAATTCACAGTGGTGTGCTTTTAAGTATCATTTTGTCAGAAGTACATCCTATGAAACCTCTCTCTTTCTTTTCCACATTTTCCTCATGGTTAAAATCTAAAAGTTCTTGCCTTGCCTCTGAACTTTTCAGGAGATGGCTTTGCAGAACACATGGTTTGCCAGAACTACAGATGAATCCTTGAAGATCACACCCACCAAGTCAATTCTTCATTCATGTGAATTGGAAAAGGCACCAGTCCAGTTGAGTTTATGAATGGGCTGCATATTTCTCTATTGCTGATCAGTATGCACTGATTGGCGAGACCTTAATAAATTACAAATCCTATTCTAGCATGCAGTTAAAGCAAATTTTACCTCCCAGGTTTGTTATTAGCTTTGGCTTATATCTAGGTTCTAATGTGGTGAATATCCTTATGTGCTTAACCGTGGCATTTTTGCCATTCTTTTTTTTTTTTTTTGAAACAAATTTTATTAATTTTAAAGATAAAACAACACATCATTAACCATTAAATACATAAATACATAAAACCTCTTAACATTATAAATTTTTACAAGTCGAATAAAACATTATTTTTATACAACATAATTCTAATTTATCCCGTTTCCATATGGACACATAAATATCTTTCAGCAAATTTCTCATTATTTCTCTTTACTCTTATTCAATTGCCATTCTTAAAATGGCATAAAACTTATAATTTTTCAGCACTGGTTTTTCATAGAATCAGATTACCTTGAAGGATTTACTTATGAACAGTAAATCCCTCTGAGTTTAGCAGGCTTTGCTTCTGTGTATATATGTAAGTGCAGTGTTACATGACTGCAATGTTGTGCACAGTTACCCTGGAGAAAATATATTTGAATTCAATGGGATTTACCTCTTAGGTAGGGATAGGATTAAGTTGGAAACATGCAGCTCAATTTCTATTACAATATCCTTTCCAGAATGAACATTTTATCATCCTTAGTATTTGCAGTGTCTCTTTGTGCTTTTTTGGGGGGGAGGGCAGGAGAGTGCCATGAGCCAGTGCTGAGTCTTGGCAATGGCCTTGATTAATCCCTGCAGTTTTCTTGGAAAGATTTCAGAAGTAGTTTTACTTTATCTTTTATGTATTCGATTTGTATCCCACCTTTATTATTTTACCAACAACCCAATATGGCAAACATATAAAAACATTCCTTCCTCCTCCTATTTTCCCCACAACACCATCCTGTGAGGTGAGTTGGGCTGCGTGAGAATGAATGGCCCAAGGTCACTCAGCTGGCTTCCCGAATCCCCTGGATTCTAGGCCAGTGGTGGCTAACCTTTTTGGGCTCCTGTGCCAAAAATTGTGCACATGCCAGCTCACACACACTTGCACGCCAGCACCCAGAATGCAGTGCTCACTCTCCCTCCCCAGTTTGCCCTTGCCTTCTTTCTAGGGCTGAGAGAGGGTGACCTAGTGTCCAAGGTGGGACTAGAGCACACTTTCACCCACTTTCTAGCCTTGCACCTTAACCACTAAATCTATGTGACCACTAAATCTATTTGCTTTTTTAAAAAAAGCGGTACCGAATCCCACCACTTTAGTTGACTTTAGTTTCCTTCTCTGTCTTCACAAACAGAATTATGTTTCATGAAAAGTCTGGCCTTATATGTTAATCCTGGAAACATGATTTGTTATTTTTAATCTCACAACTATTTTCAGTCAAGCGAATGAGGTCTACTGATGTAGACCTAATCATACCACCTGAAAAGAATGAGAAATTCACTGAAGGGTTCTGGATCTTTTTGACTAGTTCAGAGAAAAGTCAGTCCAGGCAAATGTACTGTATATTTATGCATCTGTGTATTGCAAAGACATGATGCCTCTGAGCTACCAATCCATGAACTTACCTAGAATAATTTTAACCCAACCTAGTGATATTTGTTTCTGAGAGATACAAAGGAAATTCAAAGGAAAAGAAGAAAGACTGAAACGCTATGAGAACTACAAGAAAAACCACCCACAAAAACAAATGAGGATAAATAGCTTTGGTTCATAACATTGGCAACATTTTTCAAGAAAAATGCTTCATAGAGGAAAGTGACTTTTATTTTTCAAACTGAAAACATAGAGAGTTAGCAAATAAGATAGGTAATAGAATTATAACATTTTAAAGCATTTCAGAATTTAGTGCAGCCCTCTATTCAGTGCAGGATCTACTAAATCATTTTGGACAGATGGCTACCCAGACTCCATTTGAAGATCTCCAGTGAAGGAGAAGATCCCATTACATAGGGCAATGTAACCCACTAGGACAGGTGTGGGAAACTGTGGCCCTTTTATGATTAGTGGACTTGAATTCCCAGAATTCCTGAGCCAGCCATGCCATGCTGGCTCAGGAACTTTGGGAATTGAAGTCCATGAGTCATAAAGGGGCCATAGTTTCCCATACATCTGCAGTAGGTTCTAGCTGTTCCCATTAGGAAATTCCTTCTAATATCTAAACCGAGTTAATTTCCCTATAACTTCTAGCCATTAATTCCAGGGTAGGGACAACAAAGAACAAATGTACTTCTTTCTCTATATGGCAATTCTTCAAATATCTGAAAATTGCAGTAGCCTTTAAAAAGTGATCAATGCCCTTAAAAAGTAGCCCTTAAAAAGTAATCAATCATTCTCTCTAAATGGGGTTTGTTGTGGTGATGTTTGTATGTCTCCTGAGAATGGATGTGACCTTTTCCATAGTTGAGAATGGGATGAAGACTTCAGTGATTATTGGTTTGGGTGATATTTTTCTTGCTTCAGGCCACTCACCATGGGGGTCTTCCAAAGGAGTAGGTTTCAAATCAAGGGAAGCCAAAGAAAAATTGCCATTGCAGACCATGTGGTGCCCATCATCAAGACTATTTGCTACCAGTGCATGATGGGCTTTTCCATGGGCTTACTTGGGTACATTATTTACCATTTTCAGCATCATGTCCTTGCCTAGAACACAGAACAAAACAAATAGATACCAGCAGAGAGAATGTATTGCCACAACACTAGTTCTTCCTAAGAAGTCCTCTTGAAGCCATTGACCTTGACAATGGAGGAAGGGTCAAATGTCAACACTGAGCAAAATTCCTCTAGGAAACTACTACTCAAATCATGTCATTATTTTGTTTCCTTCCTGAGGCAAGGAATCAAAAGCAACACTTTATTGTAAATGGTGCTGAATGCCATAGAGAAATGTGGTTGTTCCTGAAACCTAATATAGGCCTCAGAAGAAGATTATATCCCAATCTGCTGGCCGTAATCACAATCCAGGTGGTGAATTGTGCAGGTGCTGCTATAACAATGTACGAAAAAATGAAGATATTGAAAAAATATGTAGTCACTATTAATAGGAATGTTGTAATACTATATATTATTGGAGCATATCAACAGATTCTTTTTTTAAATGCAAATCCTATGGGGAATGGAAGGGAAGGGAAGGGAAGGGGGAAGGGAAGGGGGAAGGGAAGGAGAGTTTTATCTGTGGTCATAAATCAAAGGAACAAATTGCACTAAAATGTTAATGCCTTCCTGGAACAGAAAATTAATGATTCTGAGAGAGGCAAAACTGAATGGCTATAACTCTTTTAAATACCTCCAAGAGCTTCAAACAACCTGATGCAAATGAATAATAACAAACTAAGCATAACAGCCATTAGCTATAATGACAGATGCTCCTCTTTCAGATATTAGCTTTTGCAGGCTGTTACAAATTTGCCGGAATAAAGCATCATCTTGGAAACAAAACAAAGAACTTGGGGGAAATGATTTTGTGACTTTTGGGTGAACAATTATTTGGCATTTTCAGTTAATTAAGAGAGAAAAAAAATAAAGAGTACAGTATGTGGTCATTTAGATCACACTCACACACTCATACATGCTATAAAAAGTTTTTAAACAACATTGCTATGAAAGCAATTTCAGTTTATCAGTTTTGAGGAAATATGCACATTTACCAAACCAGCCACATTTCCTGTATTTTTCCTTTTGATCTTGATATTCATCCAGAAAAAAAAAGGAGCTCCAATGTTACTGTAAACTATTCTAGCATAAGAATCCACAGGACACTTATTCCAAGTTGATCCAACAAAACGTAGACTGTTTTAGAGTTAATGGTCTGGATAACTGCTTCTATCAACTTTATGAGCCTGTTCCATTTCAATTTTAATGTATTATTTAAATATTAAGGTTTAAATTAATATGAATGAATTCCTACTCTTGATCATTCTTCTAAGGTCAATTATTCCAGGCTATAGAGTCACACGGAACTTAGAAGCATAGGGCTGGAAGGGACTTTGGTAGTCTTCTATTCCAACAGCCTTCTCAAGGCAGGAGCCTGATACTGTCCTAGTCAAGAGGTTGTCCACTCTATTTCTGAAAACCTCCAGTGGTGGAACACCCAAAATTCCAGAAGGGAAAATATTCCATTGATGAATTGCTCTCACTGTCAAGAAATTTCTCCTAACTTCTAGGTTGGATCTCTCTTTAGCAAGCTTGGTTGGAATCAATTATAGAAACAACTAAAAGAGGGCCAACATTACAAAATCAATGGAAAAATCCAACTAATTTCTTTCAGACAGGAAATCAAAGATGTCAGAGCAAAACTCAAAGACCTGTGAAGAAATTTCTGCTCACCAATTGGCCTTTTCTCTTCTCACCTCTGCAATTGTTGGAGACTTTCGTCTTAAGACCCCTCACCCTTTGGAACTCTTTTTAACAATATATAAGGAGCATTTGCATAGGTTTCCTTCAGTTCAAATTGGCTGGGAGATTTTACCCACTTTTGTCCCCACTCAATTTATGCTACCTAGAAACATAATCTCAGCAATCAGGATGTGTTTTGGTCTCTTTTCCATTTTTAAGATCCATCTTCACATTTCAAAACAACAGAAAAGAAAGCCACATCCACCAAAATTCGCTTCCTGATGCTCTATCAGTCACTGCTGTTGTGTTCCACTAGGAGGAAGGTGTGGGAAGTACAGCACAACACCTCATTAATAGTCGAGGCACTAACAGACTTGAGCTGCATGAATGCTTCACGGTGAAGCAGATGGGTCTGTCAGAGAAGTCTTATTGTCCTTGTCTTGCCAATAATTTCTGTATGATTTTGACATGGGCTTGCCACTGCATATTAGC
Source organism: Hydrophis major (assembly GCA_033807585.1). Taxonomy (NCBI): domain Eukaryota; kingdom Metazoa; phylum Chordata; class Lepidosauria; order Squamata; family Elapidae; genus Hydrophis; species Hydrophis major. The sequence continues at coordinate 326,898,806 of CM066328.1, read as the reverse complement.
TGGACTGCTCTTTGAAATCCAGGATGGGTAGCTCAAAAGGAAGTTTAGCATCATGCATTCTGGTGAGGGTTTTTTGGGTCATCATTTTTGAAATACGGCGCAATTATAGGTGATATCAAAGCAACCACTCTTTTTCAGCAAATTGGCTGGTTTTCAGAAGTGACTGTTGCAAAAAAAAAAAAAATCACTTGAAATAAAGAAACAAGGTTTCAAAAAAGTATTCACTTTCAAGCTATCTGCTAAAACAAAAAACTGTAACTAGAAAAGACAGCAAAACACCATAGTCAAGATATAGGCATGGGAGTAATCTTTGTTTAGATTTAGAAGTCAACAAAACTTCCATTTTGGTATTGTTGCATTAATATATTGTTGCATTTGCAGACTTTCAGATATGATTTTTTTTTCTTCCCATTTACAATGCAAAATATTTTAAAAAACGTTTTTTAAGCTTTAAATGTTTTTATTTACTTCAATTGGAAAGATTTGCCTGAATGTGGGAATCTGAATGCTGTTCACCAAACGATACAAGCATTTGAAAACAAATCAACAAGTAACAAATATATGGATCTTCTTAACATACAGTATATTCTTGTCGAATCAATTCATATACACATGCAATGAATCAGCACTGACAAGTAAGTTTACCCTGAAATGCTATACAGAGCACTTCAAGGACAATAATACATATAAGGCACCACAATGAGCTTTAATGAGCCCCTTTTT